>JABTTQ020001270.1:0-600000 GCA_016081115.2 Rehmannia glutinosa
GTCAAAACTGAAATTATTTCGGTTTTTTTCATTCGATTTTTGGCCTAACCGAAATTTTATAAGAAATTTAAAAAAATGCAGATATCCAATATCAAACAATCTGAACAATCGTCTTCTTTCATTATGAACAAGCTTCAAGTATTGATTCATAACACCAAGGAACCACAAAAATTGCATGGGCTTCATTTATTGACTCAACATTAATTATGCTTTCTGATTTTTTAAATCAAGTGCCTATAATCTAGGGTTTATAATATAGGATTTGTTCAGAATTCCTTATGAGTCAATAGTTTTACTTTATGAAAACATAAAATTGAGTGTATTGGCATCGAGCATCGACTGATTGGAATGAGAATTGAGTTGAGAAGAGAGCAGAGAGGTGATGGATTTTCTGAATGCTCTTTCGCCTCTCGTCAAACTGTGCCTGAAGAAGGAAAAGAAGTGTGCCTTATGTCACGGGCCTAGCCATTTCGGCCCCCACACAATGTCCCAGCGCGCCTGGTCCACCGGGGCACTTATCCTCGGGACAACCACCTGGTTTCGCCCGCTTGGGCTCATCAGAACGCGCTCCAAAGATCCAACGGGTTTGGGTAGGGATGGTCAATTCCCTTCTTCACCGCAAGTCCACGACTAGCGACAAGCTCCCGAACTTAACAGGGTGAGCCTCGCTGAACATCCGAAGGGTCATGTACACGCACCCACAAACCTTGATCAAGCCACATACTGATCATTCACAAAGATAATCCACCAGGGTGTCATAAATAAAAGACACCCCAATGTCACGGGCGTGACACTTAGCTTCTGTTGAGTTGTGAAAACAGAATTCCCTTTTGTTAATGGAAATATGTATGTGTATATATATAATTTCGATTTTCTGGTTGATTAAACTAACCAAACTACAAAATCAAAAATCTAAAATTTGACAAACCGAAAACTGAACTGAAATTTTCGGTTCGGTTTTTGGTTCGAATCGAGTTTTTGATTTTAATTTGGTTCGGCCAATTAACCGAACTATGAACACCCCTAGATATATCCATTGAAGAAGTTGAACATTTACTTAAGCACGTGGGTAAGAAATTGAAAATGTACCCCTTGGGAAATTAATTCTAAATAGAGGGTCCAAAATTAATATACCATTATTTGACTATTATTATTCAACTTCAACCAAATTCATTATTACAAATCTCAAACATATCCAACACCTCAATCCTTCAAACAAACATGTTATTAGGCCTCAATGTATTCTTTAGATAAACCCAAATATTAACTTGGGAATTAATCAAACCCAATCTCAATCTTGAACCAAACGTAGCCCCAACATATACTATTTGTCCTTATTTGCTAACATTATTTTATGATAATTATGTTTATAATTAGGGGTGGATTCTACTTTATGGGGTTACATTGATTTAATAAGCAAAAAAAAAAAAGGAAAAATTCAGCCATATGAACCTCAAATAGTCAAATTCATTATAAGTTAGGAGACAAAATTTCTACAATTTTAATAAACTTATATTTAATATGTAATCTTAAAAGGATGACTCATGACTACACATTCCAAACCCATCCTCAATCCCTATGCATAGCACATGATTGCCATACACTACCCAACATTAAGTTATAATTTTTGACAACAAATTCAAAAAAAAAATTTTGTAAGGTCCATTTAAATTTAAAGAAAAAACATATTAATAAAATGAATGCATTATGTATATATCAAGCTGGAATATAAACACAAGAATTAATTATAGCTCGATTGGTTGAATAATTATAACCCATGCTATTGACATGAGATTAAAATTTACTGGGTTCCACACATCCCATAAACTTGAAAAAAAAGCTCGAATATAAACACACCTAATTATCTTGTTGCAAGTATTGCTAACATTATACTAGTTGAGGAAATTGAACACTCATCAAGTGGTTAAACATCAAACCCGACTACCAGGATTTGTAGGGAAAAAAAACATTATACTAGTTGAAAAAGATACAAGAGATTAATATTTTTCTTAAAGAAAAAAAGAAAAATAAATTGATATCACGAATTTTATAATGGAGGGAAGTAGTTACTAGTTAGGGGTGGCAAAGACTAGTTGACCTATGCCAATATAAAAATTTCATGGGTGGTGGGAAGTTATTACCAGTTACTGTTTAAGATATCAAGAATCAATCAAACTATTTTTATTTTTATTTTATTTTTTAATAGCCTTTTGTCCTTTTTCCCCTTAACATAAGAAAGATTCTCAGCAAGAGCACAAACTGTTCTCTCTGCGTTGTCAAAATTCTTCCAAAACCCCTTTTTTCTCCACTCTCTTTTTCCTCCATTTCTCTTTCTTGTGTATTTTTGCAATACCCTTTAAGCTTTTTGATCAAGAACCCACATAAAAAGAGTATCTTTTTTATTCTAGTTTCACGTGCACCCCAAAAATCTCTATAAACCCATAATTTTTTTTGAATACAGTCCTTTTTTTCAGGATCCCTCTGTTGGTTTCCCCTGGATTTTCTTGGTAAATATGTTGGTTTGTTTTAATTTTGTTCAGCGGTTACATATTTTGCTGTTTATGTATTTTTTGGGTGTGTTCTTGATTAGTATGATGTTTTTTTTGGTTTTTCAGTGAGTTTTGGTTTTTGATAGAGCTATTTGCTGTGTGGATTGTGTTTTAACTATGTATAAGTGTGTTTGCATCAGTAAATTTCATGGAATTGTTGGTAATTTGCAGAACCTCTAATTCTTGAGGGTAATTGAGTGTTTTGTTGAACACAGTTGGTTTTTTTGCTGTATTATTATTAGTCTAGTCTGGCAGCAAATTGGGGCCTAGCGCCTAGACGGGACTTGAGGGGGCTTAATCGGAAGAATAATATAGGCGGACAAGGGGGCCTAGTGCCTACGTAGTGACTAATCTGAGTTAGACGGGGATTTTTAGAATAGTATTTATTATTGATATTTCTTAGTCATGCTCATTTTGGTTTTTGGATCAGAACATTACATTATCGATCTATTGAATCTAACTAAGTAGGAATATCTTATTTTTAAGTTTGGGATTCTGATGCCTGTACGATCTGGTGGCTGAGGGATCAAATTGCAGTATTGTTGAGGTAGTTTAATGGGATTTTCTTGTCAATGTCATTTATTTTGAAGATTTATACTCTCTACCTTCATATCAATCATTTTGTCCATGGTTTCTTGAGGTGAAAATTACATTAGAGATACGGTTGAACTTTTGAACACCTGCCTCAAACAAGTAAAATTGGGACGAATGTAGCTCTTTGTTTCCTATTGAGTAGAATTTCATTCTTCGTTTGAGTACCAAAAATGTGTTTTGCATGAATTTTGAATGAGAATTTGAGGAGACGTGAACGAAGATTTGGGAGAGCAATTAGTATTTCACATATAGCTCCCTATGTATGATAGGGCATGATGGTGGAGTAGAATTTTTCCGGTTCATGCTATATTGACTGCTTTCGCTTTTGGAATCTCCTCTTGGTTGAGCTAATGTTGTTCGTTAATGTGTTTCCCTTTTCATCCTCATTGATGACCCCTCTATATTTCTAAGTTTGCCTCCGGTTTCCCTCATCCTTGCTAAGTTGATGTGTGCTGAGGTTTGATTCCGTCGTATTATTTTCCTCTTCATAAGCAAAAAATATTTCAAAACCCCCCCATGATATTTATAGAAATATTGCAGTTACCTTCTTAAGTCTTAAATTTAAGACAAAATAAAACCTAAGGGGACTTTTTGTAATTTTGAAAAATATCTGGATTTTTTTTGTAATTAGCCCAAACCTCTTTTTTTTTTTAATAATTGTCCCTTATGCATATAACTACCCTCTACTTACAGGATCGAAATACATACTCGATTGAAATGGATGCAGTAAAAATGAAACATCTGGTGGCTAAAATTTTCGGAAAATACACATTACACATTCTTGGAAAGCCATATTTACTTTCTTTTTTATACTTAGAAAGAGAAACCGATTTTTCCAGCTTTACATCTGTGTTTTTATTCGTGATTGTTTTCATGTATGTGTTAACTGTATATATATGCATAAGCTGGCAATTAACTTGGTCTTTTTACACGACGTATTTGTGACTCTAATGACGACAGACTTTGCCTCTTCAAAGCAGGTGAGATTTCTGTATGGTATCACAGGACTACAATTACAAAGTGAATGTCTGAAAAGTCTATGTTGGTAAAACGATGCAACTGTATCATCATCCATATTCATTGGACAGCCAGAAAGTGAGGCTTGCATTGGAAGAGAAGAACATTGATTATACATCGTTCCATGTTAATCCGATCACGGGCAAGAACTTCGATACTAGTTTCTTCCGTAAGAATCCGAGCGCCAAGCTTCCGGTTTTCCAGAATGGTTCTCACATCTTGTACGACACTATTGAAATCATCCAGTATGTCTTCTCTTCACTCTTCTGCTAGTTTTTCTTGGCCGGTTATTTTGGAACTTTAATCATCATCAACTGCACCTTATCCCACTATGTGGGGTCGGTGGTGTGAAGTTTATAGTGTCAATTAATTGTCTAAAATTAGTTAACACTACAAATTCACACAAAAAGCAAAGTGGCAAAGTTTTACGCCGGATGCCTTTCCTGACGCAACCTTCATACGAAGGAGAAATGAGATGAAATTCCAAAACCATCATCATCATAGGTTTTTCCACTTGCATGGAAAATACGATGAGACGGCGATGAGTTGAGATAGTTGCTCTAGTCATGTCCCATTACATGATTGATATTGTAAAATCATCATGTACATCATGGAACATGACCTTATTTTGGAACTTTAATATTCGCCATTAAAGT
Organism: Rehmannia glutinosa; assembly: GCA_016081115.2. Lineage (NCBI taxonomy): Eukaryota > Viridiplantae > Streptophyta > Magnoliopsida > Lamiales > Orobanchaceae > Rehmannia > Rehmannia glutinosa. The sequence continues at coordinate 4,817 of JABTTQ020001270.1, forward strand.
TCAACGGACTAAAAATGATCATTCTTCTCTGATTAATATCTGGAACATAGAATTTTGATGGAAAAATGCTTTGGATAATATATTGGGATAATTACAAAAACACCCCTGAGGTTTGGGCTAATTACAAATAAACCTAGAGATGTTTCAAAATTAACAAAACCCAATCAAGTTTGATTATGTGTTAAATATAAAGGGATGACTTTAGTATTTTCATAAAAATCAGCCATCAGAGGTTTTTTTTGATATGTTTTTTGCTTATGAAACGGGAAAATGTAAGAAGGAATCAAATCTCAAGGTTTTTTTTTTTTTGTAATTTTTAAACATCTCTGGTTTTTTTTTTTTTTTTTGTAATTAGCCCAAACCTCATATTTTATTTTTTTTTTGTAATTTTCAAACATCTCTGATTTTTTTTTTGTAATTAGCCCAAAACCTCATGGTTTTTTTTTTTTTGTAATTATCCCTAATATATTATTCCATTTGGTTTTGGTAAGCAACATAAAGGAAACCGATGTACGATTAGTGAGTTGCATTTGTTGATTTTTACATCAATTATCTCTGTTTCTTGTGTTAATCTATCACATTGATCAATTAGCCAATCACTAAGATGTATCCAAATGGAAAATGTGATGAAATTTGATTTCATCTGTTTCCCTTTTCATCTTTAAAATTTGGGATAATTACAGAAAAGCCCCCGACGTTTGCGCTAATTAAAAAAAGACTCAAAGCTTTTTGAAAATTACAAAAACCCCATTGAGGTTTGATTTCATCTTACATTTTTTCTCCTTCAATTTCAAAAAAAAACCTTGACATTATAAAGTACTATATTTACCCCCCTAAATTTAAGACGAAATCAAACCTGAGTGATGTATTTGCAATTTTGAAACATCTGTTTTATTTTTTTTATTTTTTTGCATTTAGCCCAAACCTCAGGGGTGTTTTTATAATTATCCCTTAAAATTTTAAAGCCAAGTGGCCCAAGTCTGACATTGATTTTTGTTATGAAGTTTTTACTTTTGAATTTTTCCTATGTTTTTTCTTTCTGGGGTGTGGATACAAAGCATATTTTCTCACTTGCAATTGCCACTGCATATATGTTATAGGTTTAATTACAAAAACTACCCTGAAGTTTAGTCTAATTACAAAAAAAAAAAAACAGTTACGTTTCAAAATTATTACAAATACTCCCTTGACATTTGTTTCTCCCTTACTAATCACCCCTTGACCTATTTGATAGGTAAATACAAACATCAAAGATTGTTTGTAGCACTTTAATGGAGTATTTATAATGGAGTTTTTGTAATTAGATTTATGGGTGGTTTTTCTAATTACCCCTACATAACTGGAGTTTTTGTAATTAGATTAAACCTCATGGGTGGTTTTTCTAATTACCCCTACATTATGTAGACACTAAACGTTTCGAAATGCACAGGTACATAGAGAGAATCGCAATGGTCTCTTCGAGCAACGATGAATCCACACTCAGCAACGGAGAAGTCGTCGAATGGATTTACAAAATACAAAAATGGAACCCCAAATTCTTCACCCTCTCCCACCTCCCACCCAAACACCGCCTCTCCGTCTCCAAATTCCTAAGGCGTGATAATTGCAAGAATGGCCGAGTGTCCCGAACTTGCCAGTGCTTACCACCGTAAGCTGAAAGACGCCCTACGAAACAGAAGATAAACTGAAAGACCCGGAAGTTTTAAGACGGAGCGAAGAACAACTAGAGAGAATTCTCGGAAGCAGAACGTAAACTGAGTGAAACGTCGTATCTGATCGGAGAAGAGTTCACTTTGGCAGACGTCGTTTTTGTTCCTGTCCTGAGCCGACTGGCGGTCTTGAATTTGAAGGAGAAATATATCGATACGAGGCCGAATGTGGCTGAGTATTGGAATGTGGTGCAAGAAAGGCCTAGCTATAGAAAGGTGATTGGGAAATATTTTGATGGATGGAGGAGGCATAGGACATTGCTGAAAACTTGGTGCTTTGTGCAGATCAGAAGTTTGCTGAAACAATATTAGTATTGTTTTTTGGGATAATTACAAAAAAAAAAAAAAAAAAAAAAAAAACTTGAGGTTCGGGCTGATTACCAAAAAATCCAATTTTTTTTGAAAATTATGAAAAAAAACCTTAGGATTTGATTATGTCTTACATTTTCGCCATTCATTTGCAAAAGATGTTTTAAAACCCCCCTTGATATTTGTAAAAGTATTATAGTTAACCCCTTATAATTAAGAGAGAATCAAACCTGAGGGGATTTTTTGTAATTTTAAAACATCTCTGGATTTTTTGTAATTAGCCCAAACCTTAGGGAGTTTTTTGTAATTATCCCTTGTTCTTTTTGGGATAGAGTGTTGTGTTAACTGTGTATAGGCTTTTGAGTTTCTTGTTTAAGTTTGTTGTACCACCTAAAGAAAAGAATGTTGTGTAAGTCCTTCAATTTGCTAAGTGTAAGCATTAGTGTTGTTTTATAGGAGGAGGTATTATTTTGTGGACAGGATTGGATATTTGGATTTAGGTTGCTTGCTTGTGAAAAAATCTTGTAAAAGTTCTGCCCTAGATTTTTTTTTGTCCCAATATCAATTGCTTGTGAAACTTTTTCATTTATAAATCACATCAAATTATAATTTTACTAAAATATCATCACTTTCATTCACTAATGCACTATTTGACTCTTATTTTTTCAATCATCAATCACGTCATATCACTCCCATAGAGTGTTCCATATTCAATTTGAGCAAAAATTTGCTCAACACTTCACCAAAACTTGCGTCATTTTGAAAATGTAAATAGTACTGTAGCTACGCTATTTTTATTTTTTTATAAATCAATGATTTTAGTGTATGACTCCTAAAATGGAATATTGCTTCATAAATTTATACTATTCTATTCGTTTACTCTTATGTTTTATCACTAGAACAACACTCGTGTGTTACACGAGATTTGTCCAAAATTAAAATTTTAGTGTCACAAATTTATTTGTAATAATTACAGTAGATCCAAAATACTAATTAGAAATATTAAGAAAAATTCAAAAATTATAAGAGTATCATACAAATAGTTCACTTCAGATTCTGAAATACTTCTTTGTTAACTACACTATTTGTTGTATTCCAAGTGTGTCGTCTTCAAACCCTGTATGTTCTTAACTCTCGATATGGCCACATAAAGTTGACCGTGGGATTGTGATAAAATTCTTTATATTTGGGATTATAATTTATCTTATAGAGTAGATATTGTGAGAAATTCCTTTATTTTAGTATTTATATTTCATCTTTTAGAGTTGAGATTTGAATATCGTAATAGCAAAAAGTCAGAAACTAAAAGGTGCATATAAACCAAATATATTTTTGAAATATAATATTTTTAAATGTCAAATGTCAAATTCTATTAGTTGTTAGAATCCTTGATGTGTTTATCGAATTTATTGATACAATTAAAGATAATTTGATAGGATCCTGTAGTATAATCACTACCTGGCCTCATATGGATAATTGAATAAATTGGTTTATTTTAATTTTAATTATTGGGATGGGCTTATATATATATATATATATATATATATAATTAGCTTATTTAATCTGATTATAATTTGGATTGAATTATTTATTTAATTGTGAATATAATTGGTTAGTGGGTCAAATCTGGAATTAATAAGAGTAATTTGAAATATACATTGGACGTAGCATAAATCAAAAATTAAAAGGTGCATATAAACCAAATATATTTTTGGAAGATAATACTTTTAAAATGATAGCGTACATAAATTCTTGATATCAAGATTACTTCTTATCTCTTAAAGTTGTTATTATCTTTTAAATTTGTAAGCTTTTAAATTAAAAAATTCAAAAATATATTATCAATTCAACTTTCATTTGTAGATAGCAATGCCACATGGATAATTATAAAGTAGACACGTGGAACATGGAAATATAATTAATATATTGATATCAATGCCACATAAATATAATTAATATATTGATATTTAATTGGATTAAATATTGATAAAATCAATTGAGTATAGTTATGTACGAAAATTAATTAAAACGTTATGACAAATTGAATTGGTCGATTAATTATTTGATTGGATATACTAACATAGATTTGTCATTTAAGTGTAGCCTATTTCTCATCACTCATGGCATTTTTCCACAAGCCTTTGACCAAGTATATATGTGTTAAAACTTAATGATTAAATAAATACGGAAATGTAAGTAATATATTGATATTTGATTGGATTAAATATTGATAAAATCAACTGAGTCAATAGTTATATATGGAAAATTAATTAAAATATTATAAGGAAAATAAATTGAGTCAATTGTTATAAACGGAATTAGGAAATTTAATTAATAAGTTGATAATAATTGATAGTAAATGATTTTATAATTGGAAAACTAAGGTGGTGACATGGTTTGACATGTGGCTAACTATGAAGGTGACATGTGGATTTGGAAGGTTAATGTATTGACACGTGTACCAAATTGATTAGGTAATGACATGTGACATGTTATTTTTTCTTTTAGTATATAGGGTTGATTAATCACATATGACTAATTGTTTAGAAAAAACTACGTTTTTTTCATCATTAATCCACTCAATTATATTTGTTGGAAAAAATTATGATAATCACATTTAATTATAATTGTTCACAAAAAAAAAAACCATATTTTTCTTATCAATTCACATTTAATTACAGTTGTTTTAGAAAGGGAAATTAGAGAAAATACCCCCCACCAAGGGGGTATTAAAGAAAAATACCCCCACTTTATTAAATAAGGAAATGTGCCCCTTTTCACCTCCTAAAAAGTCTAATTTTCCCTTGACTTAGAAAAATCCCCCCAAAAAAAAGAAAAAAAGCGCAACAACCTTTTGGAAGAAGCAAGAGTTAGAATTAGGAGTTAATTTTCACCATTACAAACCCTAGTTTCATAAAGAAGACAAGCTTTTGAGAAGGAGAAATAAGATTTATGAGTAAGAGCAAGATTTACGAGTTTATCTTCACAATTACAAACCCTAGTTTTGCCATTCGAATGAGAGACGAAATATTGAAGAAATAGAAGCATTTGTTGATCGAGCTTGCTTGAAAGGACTGGATTCGACAAAATAAATCGCGTTTATTACCCCAAAATATGGATAAAGGTTAGTTTTGATTGTTTTCGCAAAGTGGTTCGATTGACCAATTTTTCATGATTTTTGGAATGGGTATAATTTGAATAGTTTCAATTTCTCGCAACTTGTATTTGGTGGGCAAAAATGTGGGCAGAACCGTAGGCACCTAAGTGGGCATGTGTATTAAGTGGGCGCTATGCGTGGCACTTTGGGGCGGAAAACAGACTATACCTTGATTAGCGGGCATTTGGGTGGATTTTTGCGTGGATAATTGGGTGGGCAAAAATGTGGGCGAGCGCAGTGGCACCTAAGTGGGCATGTGTATTAAGTGAGCGCTTGTGTGGGCACTTGGGGCGGGAACAGACTATACCTTGATTAGCGGGCATTTGGGTGGATTTTTGCGTGGACAATTGGGTGGGCAAAAATGTGGGTAGAACCGTAGGCACCTAAGTGGTACATGTGACCTAAATGGTACATGCCCACTTAGGTGCCTACTGCTCGCCCACATTTTTGCCCACCCAATTGTCCACGCCAAAACCCACCCAAATGCCCACTAATCAGGGTATAGTCTATTCCCGCCCCAAGTGCCCACGCAAGCGCCCACTTAATACACATGCCCACTTAGGTGCCTACGATTTTGCCCACATTTTTGCCCACCAAATACAAGTTGCGAGAAATCGAAACTATTCAAATTATACCCATTCCAAAAATCATGAAAAATTGGTCAATCGAACCATTTTGCGAAAACAAACAAAACTAACCTTTATCCATATTTTGAGGTAATAAATGAGATTTATTTTGTCGAACTCAGGTCCTTTCGAAGCAAACTCTCCAGTCAACAAATGCTTCTATTTCTTTAATATTCCGCTTCTCCTTCGAATGCCAAAACTAGGGTTTGTAATTGTAATCAAAGATAAACTCATAAATCTTGCTCGTGCTCATAAATCTTGTTTCTCCTTCTCAAAAGTTTGTCTTCTTTGTGAAACTAAGGTTTGTTATGTTGAAAATGAACTCCCGATTCGAACTCCAACTCTTCCAAAAGATTATTGCAGTTTTTTCCTTTTTTTTTTAGATTTTTCTAAGTAAAAGGTAAAATAGACTTTTTAGGGGGTGAAGAGGGGTATATTTCCTTATTTAATAAAGCGGGGACATTTTTCTTTAATACCCCCTTGATGAGGGGTATTTTCCCAAATTTCCCTTTTAGAAAATAAAATATCATATGTTAATTTACTCATAATTATACAAAATTTCCAATCAAAAATTTCTCTAAAAAAAAAAAAAAAAAAAAAAATTTCCAATCAATAATCACATCCAACCTTTTATTTCATTATAAGACCATATCAATTATCATAACATTTTTGTTCCATATTCAATCCCAATGTTCAAATTTAATTTAATTTTGTAAAGAAAATTGGCAGAAAACAATTTTCTAATTTCTATCCATGAAAAATAATCATAAAAAAAATATAGGAGGCTCAGATCGCAGAAAAGAGGAGGCAAAGAGAAGACAACTCCGCCATGGCTGCAAATCACCGGTTGCCTGTGAACCAAAAATCCACAACGCCGTCCGGGTCGCCCCGCCAAGATACGGGTCGGATTTCTCCATGCCTACAATCATTACATTAGCTCAGAAATAATAATAAAAAAATCATCACAGCCTCTTCATTCACCAGATCCACGTAGATTCACCATCGCCTCCCCCAAACCCTACTGCAAAATCAACTGCAGAAAAGGGATCGGGAGTTCGAACATGAAATCAATCCAATCGAAGCCTTATATTGCTCAAGCAACAGAAAAATGGAGAACTATTTTTTTAAAATAAATGGAGAACTATATATACACACACATATATTTCTGGTTGCGAAAATTGAAGGGCTGTTGGTTTTTGGTTTTTTCTGAAAATGGTGGAGAAAAATCATCGGCTAACAGAGAGGGGCAACCACCCTTAAAGAAATCCCATCTCTGTGTTGCCTCATTTTAATTTTTTCTCTTTACTCTGAGCTAATGGATACTGGAAAAAATGGTGAAGAAAGGTATATATATAGTGACAAGAATACCCAGTTTACCCGTGGGGAAATCTGGAAATTGCGGTGTTGTGAAATGGTTTACTTAGCCGAAAAATGAATTAAGTTACTCGATACTTAATTCGAGATTGATAGTTAAAAACTCAAACGAGTTCAGTTTGTTAACACAAAGAACCAAATTTGAGCATACTTTTCGTTTGAAAGTTCTGCTTGAGCTCGATTCGATTAGTAGAAAAGAGTAAAATACGTGTAAAAATATCAAGCTATTCGAGCTTAATCGTGTTTCGACTCGACTAAAGTTTGTTCGAGTTCGATTCCGATTAATAAATAAACCAAGGTGTCAAATACAATTATTGAACCTTGATTAAAATTCAAATAAGTTATGTTCGATTCGACTCGATTCGTTTACGCACATTGTGTGGCAATTGACAAAGCATTATTGATGATTTTTTTTAAGGGTGGATGATCTTGTTTTTTGTTTCTATATATATAAAGGAAAAATGAAATTAAAAAAATATAAAACAAAGAAGGAAAAAACAAGAAAAAACGAACGATCAGAATTGCCGACGCGCATTTCCTCTTTGGAACCAAATCTTCAAAAATATATATACGTAAATCTTTAAACCCTTTACACTTTCCATCCTTACTCTTCACAAATCAAATATCAATTTTGTTTTTTTAATAGTTTTTTGTATTTTTTTGGGTTTCATCAAGACTCAAGAGTCCCGATCAACACAGTGTTGAATCTGCAATGGGTTTCGTGTTGAATCCGATAAAACAATTGAAAATATAGAGAAAAAGGGTTTCGTGATTTAAACGAAACCCAGTTTTTTTTTTTTTTTTTTGTGGGGGTTAAATCTGCAATGATGCCTGCATTGGAAATGGATCCCGCTCCTTCTCTCTGTTAAATTGTGTATTCAGCTCGGCGCACGGTAGCTCACCCGCGATCTGGATTATCAGTAGTCTATATTGTATCAAAGGCTTTCATCGATTTCGAGTTTATGCCCATGCTGTTATCTGACGTTAACCCCTTCTCTCGGTGAAAATCTTACTCCTCCTTATCTGCTATTTCGCTCATTTTTCGAATGTCATTTCTGCTGCTGCTTCTTTTAATCATTATTGGGTTATTTTTGTCCAAATTACAATGGGGTGGCTCTATTACAAATTATTGCATTTGTGAGTTGCATTTGGTGTTGCTGTTGTTTGGATGCTATCTAATTCAGTTCTTGTGGGCGTATTTGAATGTGCATTGCAGATTTGTAGGGTAGGGGGGAGTGGGAGATCGATATGGCATGGTTTGAAAGAATTAGAATGAAATCGAAAATAAAATGGGCTGCACTTGGTGGACTTGTATTATCATTTGCATCGATAATGGTGCATTTGTTTCTTGCAAAGTCGAGCGCCACTCTTGTGCAGTACGGTGCAGTCACAGCTTTTACTGAGGATTTGAATCACATTGGAAACCCCAGCAGCAAGGTGAAAGAAGTTATTAAGATGAACAATTCATGTACTAAATTTGGGTTTTTTTGTATAGATGCAGGATTGAGACTAATAGAGTTGTGTATCAAATGAAATTCTTTATATCTTGTTAATGTGTGGATAATTTTCATGGATGCTGGTGAAGGGTGCTGGATATAGGAGGTTGTGGGGAAAGGTGAACACTTTGGAGCCCTTGCATCCATATGCAAACCCGAGAAGTATACCGTATCTTGGTAATGCCCGGGATTCAGAACTTTTCTTTTAGTGGTATTCTGACTATTGAAGTCATAATGCATATATCATGTTGCTTGTGTTCATTGGTTACGGCTTGCATGTGTATTAGGATTCTACACATTAGATTTCACTTAATCGGTGTTGCAAAATTTGTTTTCCTCATATGGCTTTATAATGTGAATGCCATGTTCGATGTAAAGTTTTCAAGTAGGCTACAAAATAGTGCTCGAAAAGAAAGAAGTAAGTTACTGGATTTTTTTTTATATAGTTGAAAATGTCCTCTTGGGTAGATCTTGAGGATATAGTTGGCTACGAAACAGAATTTATTTATAATTGCAATATAAGAGAGGAGAGAAATATTAAGAACAGTAGGAGCATAAGTATGTCACCTGTTGCATGGATTAATATGTAGGTTTCGTGCAGTTTCTCCAATCACCATTGTGAAACCTGAAGCCAAAGCCACATATATAAACAAAAGTGGTATGTCTGTTTAACTATATAATCTGAACATTAACTATGACTTAACAACTTCAAAGCCAGATTGAGATTGCTTGAAACAGTACCGTCTACCGATATGCATAATATCTTTTTCTACTTCATGTGCTCTTGTAGTAAGATGTACTTTCTATTCTTTCCCTTCCTGTGGGCCCTTCTCGTTGTTGACTTTTTTATCTGTATATTTTTTATTTCGATATGCTTGCAGGAATATACTATATTGTTATCTTTTAAATCTGTCAATGCTTGAAAAAGTTTTTGCACATACTATTATTCGACATCTTAATCAATATAACCTTGCAAAGAAGAGAATTTTTTTACTCTTACTTAAAATGGCACAATTTTCCTATGTATAAAATTGCATTGAATCCCGTCCTTATTGAGATCTTGTTAGTGCATTTAACAATTTCTTCAACAATTTAAAAGATTTTTGCACTTACCAAACATAGGCATCGTAACTTATACAACTATGGATATAAAAGAGAAAATCTTCACATCTCAAGATTTTGGTCTACTTGATGGATATTATGTTGAAGGAGAGTTGGTTTGTTGCTTAAATGGTCTCTGTGTTCGATGCCCTCATCTGTGAACTTTCACCATGCTTCCCACCATTTTAATTTTACTGAGCTCTCTAATGCAGTTCCAAATGAGAAGAACAATGGTTTCATTTACGCGAAAATCCATGGTGGCTTTGAGAAGATTAGAACCTCGGTAATCTCAGTTTTCCCTTCTAAAATTCATTCTTTCTTGCTCAATTTTAAGTTTCTAACGGGCTTCAAATTTGCTAGATCTGCGATCTGGTCACAGTGGCAAGGCTTCTCAATGCTACCCTTGTTATACCTGAGATTCAAGAAAGCACTCAATCAAAAGGCATCAGGTTACTGTTAAGTTAGCTAAGGACAAGTCACAACCCATTGGCATTTCTAAATACTAAATTGTATTAAATACATTGCAGCTCCAAGTTCAAGAGTTTTTCATATCTTTACGATGAAGAGCATTTCATAACAGCTCTGGCAAGTGATGTGATCATTGTAAGGAACCTACCATCAAACTTGAAGGAGGGCAGAAAACGGAAACAATATCCAATCTTCAGACCCAAAAGTTCTTCTTCCCCCAAATTTTATTTGCATGAAGTTTTACCTAAATTGAAGAATGCAAAGGTCATTGGCTTAATACTTGCAGATGGCGGTTGCTTACAGGTACATATGAAGTCTACTTTCTTTATATCACTATCACTCTTTGACTTATTTTGTGGAAGTCGTGTTTACATACGTTATATGATTACATATTTACTATGGAGACCTCAAAAACTTCCCTATAAATTGGTATCAAAAGACTTGGACTTCAGCTATTCCCGCAACCCCAAGAAATCAATAAACTGGGGAAACGAACAATGAGAAATTGATTTGTCAGGGTCTTGACAAACTGAGATTGTGTCTGCAATACTTCTAGCCTCTGTTTAGACCAGGAGTAGTTCATCATGGTTTGAGTCAAAATGACAAGAACACAAGGAAATAGTTAAAAAATGTGAGGTTGTTGTATGAAAGAGAAATGCTTACAAAACAAAGTTATCATGAGCGGGACACTTCATATCTGTCGTTCTTGCAATATTTTACTAACTATTGGCACATCGTATCTTTGAAAAAGTCGAATTTCGTTGCCCTTGATGATAATACCACCCTTACCCATTAGTCTTGCTTTGGGAATGCATACTAGTTCTGAACTTTTCGAGGAATTTTTCACCAGTGGTTGTTATGTGAATGACTGATTGTTCATTCTTTTCGATTTTGGTTCCGCACGAGCAAGCCGGAGAGATTAGGAAGTAGAGCATAGTCCAGTTTTAATAGGTATTTTGTTTTCAGTTGCTCAAATAGTTTTCTGAGACATTAATGCAGCTATTCTTGTGAGTGATAATGGTGGATACAATGAGACGTTGATCTGTTAAGTGACTGAAACACTAAGTATATCCTAGAATGAACTTTTTTCTATCTGATGCTTCTTTCTTAGTCGGCAAATGTAGAGGAATGCTCCTTTGGGATGTGGTTTTTGGATTTTAATGTTTGACTAGGGAAGTGATCTATTAGCTTGCATAGTCTTTATTGTATCAGCTATACCTTTTCAGTTGAATATGCACGCTTCTGTAAACTGTGATTTTCGTTGCTGAAATGTTCGTTACATACAAAAAGATTTTTGCTCTAATGTTCTGCTGATTACTGATTGAATTTCTTTTATCGTTCCTTTTCTCCTTTTTGATTGACCACACCTGTCCTGACTACACTAAGTTGGCATGCTATGCTTATTTTCCAATTCTTTGATGTTTGTCAATTGCTTCTATCTTGTGCTTTTCCCACCATGATTTGATTGCTTTGCTCTTATTTTTTTCTTCGTTTTTTCCCCTTTCCCAGTCGATCCTTCCCTCAAGCTTGATTGAATACCAGAGGATCAGGTGCCGAGTTGCATTTCACGCACTGCATTTCCGTGCAGAAATTATTGAAGTTGCACATCAAATGGTAGAAAGGCAAGTGTTATTAGTTTTTGAGCAAATTTTCTCTAGCTTTTCGGATAGTGTTTATACAAACTCTAACCACCTACGAGGTTATGCTCATACATTTTTATATCCCATTAAACAGGCTACGAGGCTCTGGTCAACCATATCTTGCTTACCATCCAGGGTTGAAGAGGGATACCCTAGCATATCATGGTTGTGCTGAGCTTTTTCAGGTAAGTAATGCATCTAAATCGTTTTCACTAGCCATGCTCTTTTATTTTGGCTTTCAGATACCATATTGGTGTTCTTTTCTGATGCATTTGTGTTATACTTGCCTTTTCATTTTATCTATTTTTCATAAAACATGTTGTAGCTGGACAAACTCATTTTGTAATGTACCATATGGTCCATATCAACTATATTTCACTATTTGCTATATGATTTTACCAATTCTTTTGCAAAGCTCTTTTGGCCTTTTGACTGGGTAAATTTTCAAATCAATTTTTTATAAAGATAAAATCATAGAAAGGAAACAAATTATCTCATTTTATGTGTTTTTCTTAAGCAACTATCTCTAATGGAGACATTTGCTCTTACACAATGGTATAGAAAAATTAACATGAGATACGTGAAAATTATTTACCTAGTTATGGTGGGAAAGCCAATATTACTGCTTACGCCCTTGTTCTATCACATGGTTCCTAAGTTGGCAATCCACAAATCTATTATAATGAGATGAGTTGTATTATTTTTTATCAATTGTATGCTGACTCCCTGTTTGATTCCTGTTTGAGTAGGATGTACACACAGAACTCATACAATACCGTCGAGCACAGATGATCAAACAAGGAATAATAAAAGAAGGCCTAAGTGTGGATTCATACGCTCGGAAAGGAAATGGTTCGTGCCCACTAATGCCAGAAGAGGTATTATGGTTTTTTATGTTAAGATTTGTCTCGACTCTTTTGCTTTCGTGTTAGAGACTTAGGACTCAAGTATACTGGTTACATCATTTACCTTTGCCTACGATGTTAATTATTCATAAATGAAAAAGAGCAAAAGAACAAAGAATAGAGTTAAAAAGTTGAAATAAACAACTGGTGGAATGAAAATGGCTGTGAATGCTCAGTTAATTATAGTGATTGATATATGGCACTCGCTAACATATATTCCTAGCTGAAGCAAGATCTTACGTTTTTTTCTCCTTTTCCCCTTAAAACTGTAGGTTGGACTTCTCCTTCGAGCTATGGGTTACCCTCCTAGAACAAGAATATACTTGGCAGGTTCTGAAACCTTTGGTGGTCAAAGGGTTCTGATTCCTTTACGTGCCATGTACGCCAACTTAGTGGATCGTACTTCTTTGTGCAGCAAACAAGAGCTGGCCAATATCATTGGCCCAGAAAATCAGCTTCCTGAGGATTTCTTTGAATTCCCACCGACGAAGAGTGAAAAACAATTAAAAGAAGAATGGGACAAGGCTGGTCCTCGTCCTAGGCCTCTTCCTCCACCTCCGGATCGACCAATTTATCGACATGAAAAAGAAGGCTGGTATGGATGGATTGCGGAAAAAGATTTTGAACCAGACCCTTCGCCAATTGGTTTAAGGGACCAAGCTCATCGTTTGTTATGGGATGCACTTGATTATATCGTATCTGTGGAAGCTGATGCGTTTTTTCCTGGTTTCGACAATGATGGTAGTGGATGGCCAGATTTTTCCAGTCTAGTAATGGGACATCGTTTGTACAAAATGGCCTCGAGTAGAACATATAGACCTGACAGGTAAAATTCCGAGTTTTAACAGTGCAATTTCACTATGTGGATATCCAATCTTATTCTCCATTGCCCTAGATAAGTGTTGTTAAGTATTTGTTTGGTCTCTGACTGCCTTTTCTTTTGGCCTAGTGGTTTCTGAGTTATCATTGTTTGGGATAATTACAAAAAATACTCTAGGTTCAGTCTAATTACAAAAAAAGAAAAAACTATCTTTCAAAATCACATATACCCCTTGAGATTTGTTTCTGTTTTACAAATTGCACATCAAATAAAAACCTCAAGGGTGTCTTTGTGATTTTGAAAGATAACTGGATCTTTTTGTAATAAGGTTAAACTTCAAGGGTAGTTTTTGTAATTATCCCATCTTGTTTTTCTCCAAACTTCCTCCTCCCTCAATAACTTATTTCTCTCTCTTTCTTTTGCAGGAAATATCTTACCGAACTCTTCAACAGCACCAGTGATCATCTTTACCATCCTCTGCGCAACTGGACTCTCACGGTAAGAGAACACCTCAACAAAAGCACAGCCGAAGACGGCGTCGTGCGAGAATTTCAACAATTGAAGCCGAAGTCGTTTCTTTCTCACCCTCTACCCGAGTGTTCATGCACAACTGTCAAAAGTGCCGATTTACAGAAGGGCAGTAAACTTCAAATTCTGTACAGAGGACAAGACGAGTGCCCTCAAGAGTTGGAACAAAGTCTGAAAACTGTCGGATCACAAGAGATCAATGTTGATGATATCGAAACACAAGAAGATGAAACCGAAACCGATCTGCCTGAATCAGATGAAAATAGCGAAGCTGACACAGTCCCTTCTGTGGAGCTGGATGAGGAAATGGACCCTAATGATTGAGATCACTGTATAGATAACATCTGATTGGTCTGAGTTTTTCGTATGCATGATCTGGCCATCGATTTCGTCTAGTAACTTAAACGGGATATAGATCATGGAGGGGCAGTGCACATCTTTCTGCAGGTGCATTGCGATTTTGTAGAGGTCGATTTTCGGGAGTCACACAAGTTCATCAAAATAGGTTTTTAGGTGAATACAGATGCTCCTACTTGCTCTCAGCTCTTGGAGTAGGCATAAAGTAGCTTTTTTTGGGGTTTTTTTGGGTGAAATTACTGTCAAACCATTTTCACTTTCTAAGGATATAAAGAAAGTCTTACACAGAAAATTTGCATACAAAACTCAACACATATTAATGTTAACATTCTTTTAAAGATTTGAGTTGAATTTAGAATGCACTTGTATTTGTTACAAATGAATCCTTCTCTCTTTTAACTCATTGATAAACTGCCATTAGTACTGATTCGCAAAAATTTTCAGTGTCCGTGCATGTTGCTTTGGTAGGATTCTTCGTTACGTTGAAAAGTCGCAAGTACTCTTGATTGTTCGTCGCATTTAAAAGGTTTCAATACTAAGTACATGTCAAAAAGGGCAAATCCGGTGCTCAAAGCTCCCGCTATGTGCAGGTCCTGGGAGGAGTCGGACCACTCTTGGGCTCGAAAAAAAACAGTTCAGCATCCTGCAATAGTCTATTCACTTTGGAATGAAAGTCCTCTTTACATTCTCAAAATGTCACATCTTTGCACTATTTGGTCGAATCTGTCATATAAGGCTTGCCCAATACAAGAAACTCGTGGGCAAGGTCTGTGCAGTTTACCCTTTTGTCGTGGTTTGCATGTTATTATGTCAAGCCCAATCCTATATATATATATATATATATATATCGAGCTTTGAGGGAAAAAAATAGCTTTAATACACAATTAATATTTAATCAGCATAATACTTCGAGAAAAATACTTGTATGCATAGAAAAATCCAATATTTACCACCTTCTGAAATAGTTTATAGTAAATAACTGGAAATTATAAACGATGTCATAACCGAGTTTCTCAGACTTTCACTGAATCTTATGCTAATAAGAGCTGGCTAATTGACATTAATTTTGCTCTTCTGTCCAGACAAATCACAAATTCATAAATTTTCACCAAAAAACAAAAATGTTTCAAGCCTATTTATTGACCAAATAAAACAACTGATTGAAGTCTACAACTGCTAACTGAAAAAAACATCACTACACAGAACTCAACTTCTCCTAAATTTCAAAGAACATGTGAAAATGCACATTACAGGATCTATAACATTACCCCTGGTGCATCATTTTCAAGATTAACATCACCAAAAAGTGGCTCTAGAGCAAACTAATAACAAGATTTGCGAAAACAGATGGATCAAACTTCTCACTGCTACATTAGCTTCATAAAAACGGCAATTTGGTTCGTAATTTACGCGGGAGCAGATATTTCAGTGCTTACGCCTTCCTTTAACTCCTTGACGGCGTTAATAAGAGCCCTTGTCCTGCCGTTTAGAATCAAGCCATCTGCCCTCATCTCCTCTTCCAACTTTTCAGCAGTTTCCCAATCTAATGCCTTTAAGCAAAGAGATTTAATCAGTTTATTGTACTCGTCATGATTTGGCTGAACTCCATGTTCCTTCATCTCCCCTAACAAACTCACAGCCTTCTCATATTGTT
This sequence comes from Rehmannia glutinosa, assembly GCA_016081115.2. Taxonomy (NCBI): domain Eukaryota; kingdom Viridiplantae; phylum Streptophyta; class Magnoliopsida; order Lamiales; family Orobanchaceae; genus Rehmannia; species Rehmannia glutinosa. The sequence goes on from JABTTQ020001270.1 coordinate 20,961, forward strand.
CAAGCTTACAAAACCCACGAATGAGGGTATGATACGTAATTGGGCTCAATTTGGAGTGCTGCTTTTTCGCTTCATCAAATATCTTGCATGCTTCCTCCATTTCACCATCCCTTGTGTAACCACTCATAATCACACTATAAGTGTATACATCGGGTTTTAATCCCCTCTTCTCCATCAGTTTCATCATATTCAGCGCCTCCCCCATATCACCATTTTTAGAAAGCCCATTAATTACACAATTGAATATCTCATTTCCAGGAGGAGGGCCAGAATCGATCATCTCAAGAAGCAACTTTTTCGCCCTGTCGACATCTTCAATCCAACACAACTTCTTAATGACGCTCGAAAAGGGCTTAATCGCATACTTCCGATCTTCCTCAGAATAATCATTCAACATCTCTAAAGCCAAAGACACAGTTTCGTTATCAAGTTCTTTATTGATTTCCTTGTCGGTTCTCTCGATTCGAGAAAGAGAGCTAATCAAGAAGTTGATGGACGATTTTGGAGGATAAGTTTTCTTATCCTTCACATACAGGTAAACCAAATGTGCGTCTTTCGTCATGCCTCCTCTGCACAAGAATGAAATTATCTTCCCAACTCTCTCGGCGTCCGGCAATTTATCATCATTTAGCATCTTTTCACAAACTGAGCTAGCCCAGCTGTAAAAAGACCTCCTGCAAAGAGCTTCAATAGTGAAATAATATGTATCGGCATTGATGTAACATCCAAACTCCTCAAACTTATTGAACACATCAAATGCTGCCTTCCCTTTCCCTAACCTTGAAAACTCTGCAACTAATGTGTTTAAACTCTCTGTGCTCACCACTCCCTTCTCCTTCTCGCCTACCTCGTTTATCAAATCCCACAGCGCGTATGCGTCTCTTTTCCTGTTTTCGATGCATATCCCACTAACAAGTGCATCCAACACCACTGTTGTCAACTTAAACTCTGGTTTCTTCAAAACCCACCTGAAGAAACCGATCAAATTCTCCCCTGGAATATACGGGGTCTCGAGTACCTTCAACATGAAATCTTCATCCAAAACCAAATCCATTTCTTCCAAATTAGATTCTAAAGATCCATTAACAGTGCCACTACTCTGAAGCAAAGACAACAATCTCTCAACCATCTCAGGATCATTCGTCTTTACTTGTTCCATATTCTCATCCTCTATCGCTACAGCATCCAGATTTTCATCCAAATCAACAGAACCGTTAAAAATTTCACCGAAACCCTTATCTACTTCAAGGTTATCTATCGCATCATCAAAAATAGAATCCTCAGGTTTTGAATTTTCATGAAACTCATTCAATGTGCCAGAATCAAAACCATTGGTGATTTCGTTACCCTCTGAAATGATTGGTTCAGAGGATAGGTCCTCGTGATTCTCAGCTGAGCTAGATGAGAAAAATCTGGGGCTTTGATGAAAATGAGATATTCTGGAGAAAAGCGAGAAACGAGATGCAGATTCAATAGATGGTAATGGTAGGGTTGCTGTTTCATGGTGAGGTACCTGAAGATGTTCGATGGCAGGACGCAATCTCGGTGCTGCCGTCCGTCGGTAGAGCGAAGCTCTTCTTGCTAATGGCCTCCACATTCTCTCTCTCTCTCTCTCTCTCTCTCTCTCTCTCTCTCTCTCTCTGCTATGTCCACTGAAAATGGTAAAGAGGAAAACCCTAACCTGGTGATGGGGGAAGGGTTTATAAATATTACTGTTTGAATGTGGTGAAAATGTTAATAGAAGGGATAATTACAAAAACACGAGGTTCGGGCTAATTACAAAAAAAACCCAAAAATTTTAGAAAATTACAAAAAATATTGATTCCATTATACATAGTTACATTTTCCCTTTATAAGCAATTTTTTTCAAAAAATGCCCTGATATTCTAAAAATATTGCAGTTGTCCCTTTAAAATTTAAGATATAATCAAACTTAATGGGGCTTTTTATAATTTTAAAATTCTTTAGGCTTTTTTGCAATTAGATCAAACCTTAGGGGATATTTTGTAGTTATCCTTTAACATAATATGAATTTAAGTTGGGTATTAAGAAAATGCTTCGATAAATTATTATTTTTTTATTTTTTATGTCACCTTGAATTAGTCTTTCTTCTTTTTCTTTTTATTTCTTTTATTTTTTGAATAAGGAATAGTAGAAAAAAAAACTAAAATATCGAGATAATTATTTCTGTTACGTTTTTTTCTGGATTATCTTACTTTTTTTTCAGAAGTAGCATTTTTTACTAAAAAATATTTTGTAAGAATATAAAATCTATATATATATATATATAATAGCAGAAGTCCGGAACTTTTATTTTCCCGCTCTTTTTGCTTATTATATTAGGAAACAATTGTAAACATTGTAAATAGTAATTATTATAAATTCTTATATTAAGAAAATATTATAAGAAAAGATCATAAATGGTATTCCTATTTTATATGTATAAGAATTAGAAAAAAAATATTTACTGGTATTCCTACTTTATACCAAAAGTGAGTCTATAGTATCAATTCTACCTATATAAAATATATAGATTTTAAAAATTATAAATAGTATTTCACCATAATCAAGTTCTTTTTAAATATATATTACAATGATGTGTTGATTCTATATATCATATCTTCATCAAATATATTGTTTATTTGTTTCAATGGTGTCGATGCAAGTTTGTACAATATAATATTAATTAATCAAGTTTTAAATACTGATGAATATTCAAACTTTCCTAAATTGTTTAATAATAGTTAAAATAGACGAATTATAATTTTATATATCTTTCACCTTTGAATTAACAATTGATTTTGTGTTCAGATATTTTTTTGGCAGTTTATTATTTATGTTAAATCCTCTAATATTTATAGTACTTAAATTGCATGAGAGAAATACTTTTATATCATTGATCCTAAATTCGAAGCATAACCACCAAATATGGCTTCATCTTCACGTCCCCCTCTATTTTTATTTTCATCAAGTGTCCCGCCAACATCAACAGTATCGAACTCGAATTCTGCACGTTCCCCTCTATTATTAGTTTTATAGTTTTGATTCGTCAATTATTATTTTATTTTTCTTCGGCATTTTTTTTTGTTATTAGTTTTATAGTTTTGATTTGGTAATAAATTTCTATCTACTTATTGTAATGACTTCTTATATTGTTCAATCGGAAATTCATTACAAATTGTAATTACATTAAATTTTTTATATCAGCGTCTTCCATGCAAATTCAGCAGGCAATTTCATGGTCTTACACCATTAAATTGTGACATGCATAATGTGAGCGGACACACTTTGATGGTCAATATGGCCAGCCCCTATGGCGTGTGTATATATATATATGTGTGTGTGTGTAAGTTCGCAATATCTTAAATTTATTTAGTGGTGAGATTTTTTTGTTAATATTTTTTTTTATCAACAACCTATACATATAAAGTTTTGGAATGATTTTATCAAGGGTACACACAAATAACAAAATGATGCAATTATAAGGCATAATAGAAGACAATATTATGTCAGATAAAAGCAAGAGAAATCCAAGATTTGCATGCAACGTGGTTGCCAAAATTATAATTGTTGTATACAATTAATAAATTGATGATATTTAATCCTATAGATACAATAAGTATTTATTATTTTTCTAATCAATCTTATAGATACAACGAACTATTAATTGGGATTTTTTTTAAATTGAGCATTGATAAAACAATCGGCGGTATCTAATTGTACTTTTATTCATAGACAATTTTCATTAATATTTTATTAATCGAATTTGACAATAATGTGAGCGGATAGTTGACAGGATGTTTAAGAATTTTTTTTTGATAAAATCGCACTTTAAGATTAAAGATTTATTAATCTAGCAAATTTATAATGTATTACCTTTCAATAAAAAAAAAAGACAATAATTGGTCAATGAAACATTTTTCCATTTACAAGGGAGTATAATTGTAATTGGACAACAACGTGTTTGATACATGTTTTTATCTTAATTTTGATGATTTTATTTTTACACCAAAACAATATTTTTAATTGTTGTCCAAATACTCCTAAACGATTTCAAATGATTTTAATATTTTCCGGAGTATTTCTTCAAATTTTATTTCAGATAAAATTGGACAACACTTTTAATGATTTTATGTTTACAAGTTTTTACTTCAAAACAAGGTTCCTAAATGTTGTCTAAATACTCCCGATTGGTTTGAAATGTTTTTACTAAATTTTCGGAGTATTTCTTGAGTTTTATTTTTGACAAATATTGGATAACATTTCTGTCTCGAGGTCAACCGGTCGCCGTATGGGGCAACCCGTACCTGAAGATGGATTTTGAAACAAAAATGAGACGGACTTAAAATTGGTCAGGTCGACCGGTCGACCAGGGCGTCGACCGGTCGCACCCCTGGCGACCGGTACCTGAACGTGTGAAATTGAAACAAAACTCCCTGTCTTGATTTTTTGTCATGGTCGACCGGTTGGGGTGGACGTCGATCGGTCGCCCTGTGTTATTTTGTTGTGTATTTTTCAAACGTCTATTTCTGTGCGACTGGTCGCCCTATCTTTTGACAGCAAATTTATGACCGTTTGACAGCAGACAAACTTTCCTTAAATTGTGGGATTGATTTCTAACAGCTATATTCTTGATTTTAATTATATTTTTCTGTAGATTTTCAATCCCCAAGAGGAGCCTATGCTTGATCAACCATCTCCTATAAATAGAGGAAGTTTTGGAGCAACCAATACAACCATTGAGATACAATACAACAAGATACACTTCAAGAAAACACTTGTTCTTCATTGTTATTATTCTTGTTGTAATTTTGCCTAGTTTATCACTTTCACATCCTTGAGGTCTAGGCTTATTTCTTGATTACACTTGCACTCATATTTGTAATATTCTTTATCGAGTTGTAATATTGATTTTGGGTTATCATTTAACACAAGATATCCTTGTGAGTGTTCTTGTGGTAAGAACACACTTGGGTGATCTAGGTGTTAGGTGTAAGAAGATTGTGGTAATCTTCTTGTTGAAGTGTTGAAGAATTTAGTTTTCTTCAAGGTTGAAGATTGTGGTAATCTTCACAAGGTGCCGTTGGAGATTGTGGTAATCTTCAAGAGAGATTGTGGTAATCTCAAAGGTGGTGTTGAAGAAGAGTGTGGTGCTCTTCAAGGTGTTGTAAGTTGGTGTTGTATTAATTTTGGTAATTAATAAAATCTTTTTTCTTTTTGAAATCCATCCCGAATATACTTGGGTGGTAGTAGATTAGGCCCTAGGTGGGTTGAACTACTATAAATCGACGTGTGCTATTTACATTCCACACCTTTATTATTATCTTTGAGCTTTCGGTTCGAAAAAGAGGGTAAAATCGAAAAGATGGAGATAATCTATTCACCCCCCCTCTAGATTATCGTAGCCGCTTGGACTTGCACAACGTATTAGCTTAAGAAAAATAATTGATTGAAATATTTATAAAACTCAAATGGTAACAAATATTTATTGCTCGGAAGTATTGTATATATATCTTTCATATATTGATTGAAATATTTTTTTTCTGCTGCTAACTTCTTTTTATATTTAAATTGATTTTGGATTATGGACTTTTTTATGGATGATTTCGAAAATATTTTATTATTAATAAGATGTTTGATTTTATATCATGCTTTTGAAGGAATATCTGGATTTTTTATTTCATATTGATTCAATTGTTGTTGCAATATTTATTTAACATATTTGTTTTTGAAATATGGTATTTTCAGAAGTGTGAACAAAATACTAATTAAGTTTAGTCTAGAAAAATGAATTATCTTCTAATTGGTTCACTGATCAACGTTGGTGTTAAATTTGATGATAGTTTGCTTAATTAAGAATAATTAACAACTCTAATTACTATCGAATAAAATTAGTATATATATATATATATGATATAACTAAGGCAACTCAATCAGAGAAAAAATAATTAAAAAAGAAAAGATATAAAATAAGATACAATTTTGGACAAATCAATCCAAATATTCTCCTAACCAATGCATATTTTGGAGTTATCCAAAAATAGCGGTGCTTTGATTTGGTAAGTCAATGGCAAGAATCTTTAGTAACATACATATTTTATTGGCTAATTGTTTTTTAGGTCATGGTTGTAATATTTTTTGAGATTTGAAAATTTAACTACAATCAATCTTATAATTGTCCTAGACAATCAATAAATTGACTGTAATCATTACCATAGATACAATAATTATTTATTATTGTATTTATTCAATCTATAGATACTATGAAATATTGATTGAAAGAATTTTAAAACTAAGCTTTTGATAAAACAATCGAGAGTATCTATTTATATTTTTTAATTGAATTTTACCATGCTACACACAACGGGATAATTGACAAGAAGTTTAACAAAAATTAAGAAAATCATACCTTATGATTAAAGATTTGTCAAATTACAAAAATATATTAACTTAAAAAAAGACAATAATTGTCAATAGGAATTTTTTTTTTAATTTCCAAGGGTGCACAAGTTTATGATTGGACAACCATATATTACCTTAATTAATAAAAACAACTAATTAAAATATTTACAAAACTAAAAATGGTAACAAATATTTGATTGTTTGAAAACTATACATATATCTTTCATCTTGATATGAGATTAATAAAAATAATCAAATTGACGTTAAATAATTGACATGATCAATCAATACTACAATTATCCTATAAAATCAATCATATAATTACTTAATTGGTATCTTTAATCAATTAGTATTTATTATTTTTTTATAGTTTATTAACCATAACTCTAGAAAACAATCATAGAATTGATGGTGCTTTACTTTGGTAAATCAATAAATCAATGTTGGAAGATGAAATAATCAATATCTAGCGATCAATATATGTATTGGAGTTATCCAAAATTGACGGTGTTTTGCTTTGGTAAGTCAATAGAAAGATTTTTTGTAATGAAAATAATTTGTTATTAACTCAATATAAGTTTTTATATTTAATAACCTTATATGAACTAGACATTTAATTTATGGTTGAAAATATAAAATTGATAGATAAAATTTTTGTTTTTAATAACCTTATATGAATATTACTATTAAATTAAAGTAATAAATACCAGTTCATGTTAATAGATATTATAAAACATAATATTAAAATAAAAATATACGTGCAACGCACGGGGTGAATTACTAGTGTCACTTAAAAGTACAAATATGATACCAGTTTGAGTTAAAATATTGCGATTGCCAATTGGATATGAAATATATTCATTTTCATTCCACTATAGAATTTTTATTGACCAAACATGCGATTGTTTATGAATTTTTTCAGAAAATATACTATTCTCTCACCTTCACTTTCTCTCATTTTTCTCTTAACAATCACATGTAATATTTTTTCACAAAAAAACTAATCACATTCCTACAATTCTGGGGAGAAATATGGTTTATTTTTTGAAAATTTTTCAATATTGCACAAACAATCACATTCCTACAATTTTTTTCACTCTAAAATTAGAATTTGGGAAATTTTTTCACAACCTGAATTATGGTTTTTTCAATTGATCTTCTATAGCCATATCAGTATAAAATAAGAAAGTGCATAGATAATTGCTAAATTACTAAACAAAAAGTTGGTAATTTACAATAATATATCTAAAAAAAATATACACACTCCACAGAATGTGTCTCATTGAGAAGAATTTTAGGAAATTTTCAATTAAAACACACACAAAAAATTTATTTGATATGATTAGAGATGATAATGGATTAGGTTGGGTACCATGACGAAAGCTAGGGGGCAATGCGTAAAGTTGGGTCAGATAGAAATTTGGGGAAATTACATAGAATACGCTGATTTTTGTACTATTACCACACAATACGCTCCAATTACTCTTGTGCCTATTTTTTTACTTTTGTACCTAAATTTTTGTTTACGCTCCTTGCTATTTTTTGATTTTTTTTATTTTTTATTCGTTTTTTTTGTTCCTGCATTATTTTATATGTTATATAAGTTATTTCGAGGTTGTTTAAATTTGTTTCTTTATTGTTTCTATGTTGTTTTTTTGTTGTTTCGATGTTTCAAAACAACTTTAACCTATTTTTTATGTTGTTTTTTATTCATATATTATTTTGTACATTGTTTCTATTGTTTCGGTGTTGTTCTATAATATTTTTGATGTTGTTCTAATAATTGTTTTTGTTGTTTTCATGTAGTATTCAATGTTTAAATACAATTTTTACCTATTTTTAAGCTCTTTTTATTCATGTTGTGTTTTAAATATTTTTTACGTTGTTTCTGGGTTGTTTCCATACCCTTTTTAATATTGTTCTGATATTTCTTTGTTGTTTCAATGGAGTTTTCGATGTTTAAATACAATTTTTTTTACCTATTTTTATTAAAAGAAACATGTTAGAAACAATGTTGAAACACAGAAACATGTTTGAAATATGTTAGAAACAATGTTGAAACACAGAAACATGTTAGAAACAATGTTGAAACAAAGCGTAAAATTTTTCGGGAATTTTTGTTGGAGCGTATTGTTGTGTAAAATAAGAGCGGGGAGCGTAAATTTAGGCAAAATTGCACCGGGAAGCGTAAATTTAGGTAAAATTACACCGGGAAGCGTAAAAGGCTGACATTAACTTAAAAAGTGGGTATTTTTGTCAATTACCCTAGAAATTCATCGAGTCGTGCTTTTGTGGCGTGGCCTAGCACAACAAGTGTATTTTGGGTCAAACTGATTGACCATGTTAGGCCTCAAGCCAAAGTATGTTCATTTTTTTTTTGGGCCTCTAAAAATGAAATATAGTACAAACATATACGTGGACTAGTTGGTCTGGCTAATTTTGTCAACTCTTAATATAATATTTAAACACAAAAACTCTTGTCAAACTGTCTAACGGGTCTGACATGTAAGACGGATCTGACGCGCGGACCCGGTGGCATTACCGTAATATTAGCAGTGGTGTTTAAGTAGTTTTCAGGGATCATCGAGATTAACAGTCCTTCTGAAAAGTATTAGCCATCATTCTAAAAAGTATTAGTAGTTCTTCTGAAATATATTAGTAGTTTCCTGAAAAGTATTTTAGTATTTCTCCTAAATATACTCCCGAAATGTATTAGCAGTCCCTCAAAAAAGTATTAGTAGTTTCTCGAAAAAAGTATTAGTTCCTTGTATATAATTAATTTTTTCTCCCGAAATGTATTAACAGTCATTCTGAAAAGTACTAGTCGTCCTTCTAAAAAGTATTAGCAGTTCTTCTGAAATGTATTAGTAGTTTCCTTGAATATAATTAAATTTTTCTCCCGAAATGTATTGACATTCCTTCTGAAAAGTATTAGCCGTCCTTCTGAAAAATATTAGCAGTTCTTCTAAAGTGTATTAATAGTTTCCTGAAGAATATTTTAGTATTTCTCATTAATATATAGTTGTCTCTCGAAAAAGTATTAGTAGTTTCTCGAAAAAGTATTAGTAGTTCCCTGGAGAGTAATTTAATAGTTTCCCTGAATATAATTAAATTTTTCTCCCGAAATGTATTAGCTGTAAAGTCTAATACATTTATTTGATATATCTAATACATCGGAATGCAATGTGTAATACTTTTCTACAAAGTTATGTCATTTAATAATAAAACAAGGAATTACTAAGAAGTTGTAAAGTATAATACATTTTTTCTAATACGTCTAATACATTAGAATGCAATGTGTAATACTTTTCTTCAAAATTATGACTTTTAAATAAAAAATAGAGACATTGTACGGAGTTGTAAAGTCTAATACATTTCTTCAAGATATGTGCAATTGCTCACATATCTTTGTTAGTAGTTCTAAAAGTTAAAACTGCTAAAATGATTTTGAAGGAGCAACAAAAATTTAAAATCACAATTTAAAGAAATTTTGAATTAAGGAACCCTCACAATATATGTACATATATATAATAGTAGTTTTTTTTCTCCCTTTTTTGAGCATATAGTAGTTGTTTTCTACTTTTATTTCCACCATTATTAGATTAGTTAAAAATTAATTATGAAACATTTATTTTCCAAACCAACAACAACGTAGTGAATATATCTACATTTTTACATTTTGCTCGGCCGTTTTTTTTTTGGATTGTTTGATGGGTTGGAACTTGAAGCTGTTTGGATTCTTTAATGGGTTGGAACTTGAAGCTGTCGAGATTGTATGGGGCGGCGGACATGGTGATTGAGGGGTTTTGAGAAGCGGATTTGATGGGCTATGGATTGTTTGGAGTCTTCGTACCCTTTTTTTTTCTCAGATCCAGGTCAGATTTGCAGATGGGTAGGATATTTAGACCCGTCTAACAAATTTAGATCCGTTAGACGGTCTGATTGGAGACTAGCCCATATTTAAAATATCAAACTTCAAGTTGGAAATATCCTATTAAATAAGATAATGTATGCACTACAACAAGTTGTTAAGAATGGTAGGAGTGTCTTGATTAAAAATTCTTCATCACTTAAATCAATTTTATAGGGAAAAATTCTTATAACTCATATGCAAATGGTTGCATGGCTCTAGAAAAAAGTAAGACTGTAAACGAATCGAGCTCTATCGAACGAGAATTGTTCACGTGCGTTTGTTTATCGTTTGTTTATATTAAAGTGTTGTTTAGGTCGTTTGCTTAATAATTGAACATGTTCGTGAACAATTCATGAATATGCTAATAAATTATTCATGAACAACTATATGAACATGTTAGTAAAAAAATAATTTAATACATTTGTTCATTAACACTCAATTAAAAATAAAAGAATATTATGATAGTTGTAAATGTATATAAATTGTAACATTACACTAAAATATGCATATTATTCATACGTAAGAGAAAATGGACCTTTTTTACCCATTGTGGTTTAAGAAAACACTTTCTTGACCAAATTTAATAAAACAACTTTTTGTTAGATAAATGTTTTTATCATGATTTTGATGATTTTGTTCAAATAAGTTTTTATACCAAAACAATGTCCCTAAATGTTGTCCCAACACTTCCGATCGATCTAAAATGTTTTTACTATTTTTCTGAGTATTTCTTGAAGTTAATATTCGATTTAAAATGGACAACACTTTTGTTTCAGCTCGACCGGCCGCCCTATAGGGCAACCCGCACTGAGTTGAGTTTTGAAAGAAAATGGGACGTAAGAGAAAATGGGGGGAGCGACCGATCGACCAGGTGGGCGGCCGGTGAGGGCGACCGTCGACAGGCGGGCGGCCGTGCACGGGAGTGCCTCTCGAATACGTGACTTCTCTGTTTTGATTTTCTATCAACCCCAACAGGTCAAGACCAAGCGGCGACCGATCGAACCCCCCGACCGGTCCCCCCTGTGTAAAAATTCGCAGAATTCTTTTCAATCTTATCTATGTGCGGACCGGTCGAACCCCTGTTTTGACAATGACAAACTATCCGTTGCATTTTCGCATGACTTTTCCCTATTTTGTGGGATTGATTTCTAACACTATATTGATGATTTTAAATGGTTTCTTTTGCAAAGCAAATCACTCCCAGGGAGGAGTCAATGCGGAAATCAAAGCCAAGACCTCTCCTATAAATAGAGGCTTCATTCAAGCAACATGACACAACACTCCATACAAGCAAAGAGCAAACAAAGCAAACACTTTCATATATCTTGTTGTATTAGCCTTAGCACTTTCACTTGCACAATTTTGAGGTCTAGGCTTTCAATTCTTGATTACACTTGTACTCATATTGTATCAATCATTATTGAGTTGTAATCTTGATTTTGGTCATCATTCAACACAAGACATCCTTGTGAGTATTCTTGTGGTAAGAATACACTTGGGTGATCTAGGTGATAGGTGTTTGAAGGTTGTGGTAATCTTCAAAGGTGTTGTAAAAGGATTGTGGTAATCCTCAAGGTGGTGTAAGAGGGTTGTGGTAATCCTCAAGGTGTTGTATTAATTTTTGGTAAATTAATAAAAACTTTTTTTCTTTTGAAATCCATCCCGGATATACTGGGGTGGTAGAGGATTAGGCCCTATGTGGGTTGAACCTCTTTAAATCGACGAGTGTTGTTTTATTTCCCATTTACATTCTCGTCTTTGTTTGATTATTCGAAAAAGAGGGCAAAATCTGAAAAACCAAGATAATCTATTCACCCCCTCAGATTATCGTAGCCACTGGACTAACAAGTGGTATCAAAGCCAAACTCTTTGGCTAGCTCGTTCCGAGTAAAGAGGAAAGATCCATGGCTACGAATGACGCTTATCTCACCACCGGCGCCTCCACCAACAAGCCACCATTGTTCGACGCCAACAACTACGCATTTTGGAAAGACCGTATGGAGTGCTTTACAAGGGTGCGGATTTGACATATGGAATGTGGTTATTGAAGGAGTTGATCAACCAACGAAAAAAATGGAGGATGGCACCTCGACTCCTAAACCTTTCAAGGAGTTCGATGAAAATGATAAGAAGGCTTTTCTCTAAACGGTAAAGCCTTAAATATTTTGCATTGCTCACTTACCGCCACCGAGTACAATCGCATACGAGGCATAAGGTCGGCACATGAGGTTTGGGAAAAATTGGAGACTATATATGAAGGGACAAAGAAGGTCAAGCAAGCTAGAAAGACCATGCTTGTTAAAGACTTTGAAAACTTTAACATGTATGATGGTGAAAGCATCTCAAGATGGTGGAAAGGCTTGACAACATTGTCAATCCTCTTGTGGCCCTCGGTAAAGTCATCTCCGAAGAAGACAAAGTGACTAAGGTATTGAATGCTCTTCCGGCTCATGGTCCGAAAAAGGTGACGGCAATCACGGAAGCACAAAATCTTGAGACACTCAAGTTTGACGAGCTCATCGGGAACCTCCTCATCTATGAAGTCTATCTCAAGGAGAGGAAAAATACCAAACCAACCATCAATCAATCGGGTATGCAAAATATTCCTAAAGGTCTTGCTTCCTCTTCTAATAATGCATACTATGATAATGATGATGATGATGAGGAGACGGCCGCACTTGTTCGAAAATTTGCAAAATTTGTGAATAAAAATAAAGCAAGAAAACCAAGAGATAATGCTTGCTTTAAGTGCGGAAAGCCGGGCACTTCATAGCCGATTGCCCAAAACTCAATGAGGAGGAACAAAAGAAAAAGAAGCCTTTTCCGAAAAAGAAGGCTCTAAATGCGGATGTCAAAACTTGGGATAAGCTACTCGAGACATCCGACGAGGAAGGTGAAACCGAACATGGTCTTATGGCTATAGACGATGAAAATAATGAGGTACGCTCTAACTCCTCTACCTCCTCCTTAGTTGATGAATTGCAATGTGATTTTGATGAGTTGCAAAATGAATTTCAAAAATTGATTGTTAAATACAAGAGTTTAAAGAAGGAGCATAAAGAGCTTAAAATAGAAAAGGATAAATTATTTACATCTTATGAGACTCTTGATCATGTTCATGTTATTACCCTTACTCAAATTCAAACTCTTGAAACCGAGAAACAAATGCTCACTAATGATATTGATAATTTGAAAAAGGATGTGCATCGTTTTAATTTAAGCACGGATAAGGTTACTAAAATTTTAGATGCACAAAGAGGTGAGCATTCAAAACAAGGACTTGGTTACAAACCATTTCAAAAGTCTTTAAGAAAAATAACCAAGGTCCGACTTTCATACGTGCTAGTAGCTCTCATACTCCTACTTGTTTTTATTGTGGCAAAATTGGACATTATGCTAATAATTGCAAATTGAGAAATAGCTCTAGTTATGTTTGGAGACCCAAAGGTCTCAAAACTAACCCCATGGACCCCAAAATTATAGGGTACCTAAAAGAAATGCTTTTGTAGGTAATAGGGGCTATAACAACCATGGAGGATTCGAAATGGCTCGTGGACAGCAGATGTTCACGCCATATGACCGGGAGGAGAGAGCTTTTTACCAACATCAAGCTCCAAGAAGAGGGTATGGTCATGTTCGGCAATGGCAAAGGAAAAATTCTTGGAAATGGAGAAATTGGTAACTCTTCTTTCTCTCTTTGTAATGTTCTTTTAGTAGAAGGGCTTAAGTTTAATTTGATAAGTGTTAGCCAACTTTGTGATTCAAATTATGATGTTTCTTTTAATAAAGAAAAATGCCTTATTCTTAAAAATGGTAATATTATTTGTGAAGCAAATAGAAAAGGCAATCTTTACAAAATTTGTACTAGTGATTTGGTTAGTCAAAATGTTTCTTGTCTTGTCGCCAATAATGATTTAACGAGTTTATGGCATAGGCGACTCGGACATGTTGAATACAAGAATTTGAAAAATATTTACAAAACCAACATGTAAAAGGACTACCCAAATTGAATTTTGAAAATCTTGGCTTATGTGACACTTGTCAAAAGAACAAATTAGTTAAGAGTAGTTTTAAGCCCAAAAATGAAATTTCCACTACCAAACCCCTACAATTGCTTCACCTTGATTTGTATGGGGATATTGGTACGGCTAGTCTAAGTGGAAAACATTACACTTTCGTTATTGTCGATGATTTTTCTAGATACACTTGGGCTCTTTTTCTTGCAAATAAAAGTGATGCCGTTAATGAGTTTGTTAAGTTGTGTAGACGCATTGAGAATGAAAAGGAAGATACTATTAAAACTATTCGAAGTGATCGAGGCGGATAATTTGACGGTGAGTTTAGAGTCTTTTGTGAAACCAAGGGATATACACACAATTTTTCGGCTCCAAGGACACCTCAACAAAATGGTGTAGCCGAAAGGAAAAATCGGACGCTACAAGAAATGAGTCGGTCCATGCTCAATGAATTTTCTCTTCCAAAATATTTTTGGGCGAAGCGTAAGTACCGCTTGCTATGTCATTAATCGAGTTTATATTCGTCCTAAAATGAATAAAACTCCATATGAGCTTTGGAAAGGAAGAACTCCAAATATTAGTTATTTCAAAATATTTGGATGTAAGTGCTTTATTTTGAATACAAAGGATCAATTGGACAAACTTGATCCTAAGGCCGATGAAGGAATATTTATGGGATATTCAACCAAGAGCAAAGCATATCGGGTTTACAACAAGACTAGCATGGTTGTTGAAGAATCTATTCATGTCAAATTTAATGAAGCCTCGGGTGTTGAAAGAATACCCAATGACGATAGTGATGAAGAGGATATTGTTGAACCTATTGTTCAAAGTGATGCTCATAATGATAAACCTTCTATTTCATATGATCAACCTTCAAGTTCAAATGTTCCTCAAGAAGATAGGGGTGATCTTCAATCTTCCCGTAGCATTGAAATTTAAGGAGATCACCCAAAAGATCTTATTATTGGTGATCCCCTTGATAAAGTAATGACTCGAAGGAATTTTGCCGAGAAAGCTCTTATATCTCAAAAAGAGCCTAAAAATGCTAAAAAAAGCTATTGAGGATGAAGATTGGTTTTTGGAAATGCAAGAGGAGTTGAATCAATTTGAAAGAAATGATGTATGGGAATTAGTACCTTGTCCTCCATCTCAAACAATTATTGGTACAAAATGGGTATTCCGGAACAAACTTGATGATCAAGGCAACATTGTTGAAATAAGGCAAGGTTAGTAGCTCAAGGGTATTGTCGAAGAAGGTATTGACTATGATGAAACTTTTGCACCGTAGCACGTTTAGAAGCTATTCGTATTTTACTTGCCTATTCTTGTTTCAAAAATTTCAAACTTTACCAAATGGATGTTAAATCCGCTTTCTTAAATGGTATTATTCAAGAAGAAGTCTATGTAAAACAACCTCCAGGGGTTTGAAAATTTTTCTAGGCCTAATGATGTTTATAAACTTAAAAGGCTTTGTATGGTTTAAAACAAGCACCCCGTGCATGGTATGATAGACTTAGCTCTTTTCTTTTGCAAAATGGTTTTACAAGAGGTAAAGTTGATACTACACTCTTTGTTTTTGAAAAAGGGCAAGATTGTTTACTTGTGCAAATTTATGTTGATGATATTATCTTTGGTGCTACTAATGAATCTTTGTGCAAGAAATTCTCCAAGTTAATGCAAGGTGAATTCGAGATGAGTATGATGGGGGAGCTAAACTTCTTCCTGGACTTCAAATTAAGCAATGCCAAGAAGGTATTTATATTTCGCAATCAAAGTATACAAAAGAACTTTTGAAGAAGTTCGGCATTGAAGAAGGAAGAACCGTCTCGACTCTATGGCAACCAATGTCAAAATTGACAAAGATGAAAAAGGCAAGCGGTTGATGAATCCAAGTATCGAGGTATGATTGGTAGTTTACTTTATTTAACCGCTAGTAGACCGGACATTCTTCATGCCGTATGCCTATGTGCTCGTTTTCAAAGCAATCCAAAAGAATCTCATATGAGTGCCGTTAAACGGATTTTTCGATATTTGAAAAGCACTATTCAATATGGTTTATTTTATCTAAAGAATGAAATTTTTTTCTCTTAAAGGTTATAGTGATTCGACTATGCGGGTAATATTGATGATCGGAAAAGTACTTTAGGATCATGTCAATTTTTAGGCGATTGCCTAGTTTCTTGGTTTTCAAAGAAGCAAAACTGCGTTTCTCTTTCAAACGGCCGAATATATTTCCGCCGCATTTTGTTGTACTCAACTTCTTTGGATGAAACAAACCTTAGCGGATTACAAATGCTCTTTTGAAAACATACCTATCTTTTGTGATAATATATCCGCTATAAATATTGCTCAAAACCCGTTCATCATAACCGTACTAAACATATTGAGCTTCGACATCATTTTCTAAGGGATTGTGTTTCAAAACGAAAAATTGAGATATCGTTTGTGCCATCTCAAGATCAATTAGCGGACATTTTTACAAAACCGCTAACTTCCAAGACTTTTGCGTCAATACGAGCTCGGTTAGGCATAATGCATATTGAATGAGGTCTACGTTTGCATTTTGCATGTTTTTAAAACTTAGGGGCGAAAATCAGATTTTTGGTTGAAAATTTGGATTTTGAAAAATTTGTCAAACGTGAAATTTTGCTGAAGAGGTTGAGGGCAACCGGTCGCCCTCAACGTCGACCGTCGCCTCAACCACGACCGTCGCCATAGGATAAATCTTGGTTTAAGTTCGTTCTGTCTTTGAGATTTGACGATTTCACTTCTTTTGCCATTTTTCGTCCCCTTTGCCAAATGCACACTATTGTCACTCAAAATTGATTTTCATGCATTCCATTTATATCTTGGACCTTATATAGCATGTTTATCATCATCATTGCTCATCTTTTCCGATCAAATGGTAAGAATTTTCCTTACTTTGCTCAATTGGGTTGAACCTCGAGTTTATGGCTTTCTTGTATATTTCTTGATAATTTTTGCTTATGATCTTGTTGAGATTAGTTATTATGTTGTATTGTATGATGTTTGATGTGGATTGGTGATGAAATTTTTGGCTTGGATCATTTACAAGGGCTATATACAACTCTTTTTATTTTTCACGCCCACAATGTGTTCGATGAAATGTTTCAATGAAAATTTCAACTTCTACATGATTCTCTCGCTTCCAAAAGTCTTCTATACTCATTGAGATCATGTTTTGGGAAATAAAACGAGTGTATGAACTCTTCATGATACATTTCTCCCATTTTCCTTGGTTTTTAAGCCTAAATTGCTCAATGGTTGATAAACCATTTCTTTGGCGCACTTTGATATACTTCTATGATGTTTCTATCATTCTAACATTCTTTTTGATGATTCCAAAGGGGGAGAAACAGGAAATTGACTCGTTAGCTCAAAGAAGCTAATAAAAGCTCATGATAGAAGCTACAAGCTATGGCTTATTAAGGCCATAAGTTGTGAAGAAAACTCGATCCAATGATTGTTTTATGAACTTGTTTGCATGGATAATAAGTATTTGTGACGAGGGGAGCTTCTAAGCTCATGGAGTTGTTGTTTATTTTGTAAAAGCTTGTGCTTCTAGCTTATGCAATATTTCTTCTTAATGTGCTTGTTGATAGGGGAGCTTTTGTAAAATGTTTTTAAACGGATAGTTTACTCATAAACCGGAAAATTATTTTGTTTTTGAAATCGTCCTCTTGAAAATTGTTTTGGTTTGTAATCATCAAAAATGGGGAGTTTGTTAGATAAATGTTTTTATCATGATTTTGATGATTTTGTTCAAATAAGTTTTTATACCAAAACAATGTCCCTAAATGTTGTCCCAACACTTCCGATCGATCTAAAATGTTTTTACTATTTTTGGAGTATTTCTTGAAGTTAATATTCGATTTAAAATTGGACAACACTTTTGTTTCGTGCTCGACGGCCGCCCTATAGGAAACCCGTACTGAGTTGAGTTTTGAAACAGAAAATGGGACGTAAGAGAAAATGGGGAGGGCGATCGGTCGACCACTGGGCGACCGGTACCTAGGAGTGCCCTCTCGAATACAGACTTCTCTGTTTTGATTTTCTATCAACCCCAAACCGGTCAAGACCAAGGGCGACCGGTCGAACCCCCCCTCGACCGGTCCCCCTGTGTAAAAATTCGCAGAATTCTTTTCAATCTTATCTCTGTGCGACCGGTCGAACCCTGTTTTGACAAAGAACTATCCGTTGCATTTTGCATGACTTTTTCCCTATTTTGTGGGATTGATTTCTAACACTATATTGATGATTTTAAATGGTTTCTTTTGCAGCAAATCACTCCCCAAGGAGGAGCCAATGTCCGGAAATCAAAGCCAAGACCTCTCCTATAAATAGAGGCTTCATTCAAGCAACATGACACAACACTCCATACAAGCAAAGAGCAAACAAAGCAAACACTTTCATATATCTTGTTGTATTAGCCTTAGCACTTTCACTTGCACAAATTTGAGGTCTAGGCTTTCAATTCTTGATTACACTTGTACTCATATTGTATCAATCATTATTGAGTTGTAATCTTGATTTTGGTCATCATTCAACACAAGACATCCTTGTGAGTATTCTTGTGGTAAGAATACACTTGGGTGATCTAGGTGATAGGTGTTTGAAGGTTGTGGTAATCTTCAAAGGTGTTGTAAAAGGATTGTGGTAATCCTCAAGGTGGTGTAAGAGGGTTGTGGTAATCCTCAAGGTGTTGTATTAATTTTTGGTAAATTAATAAAAACTTTTTTCTTTTGAAATCCATCCCAGGATATCTTTGGGGTGGTAGAGGATTAGGCCCTAGGTGGGTTGAACCTCTTTAAATCGCCAGTGTTGTTTTATTTCCGCATTTACATTCTCGTCTTTGTTTGATTATTCGAAAAAGAGGGCAAAATCTGAAAAACCAAGATAATCTATTCACCCCCCTCTAGATTATCGTAGCCATTTGGACTAACACTTTTATGCCCACTTTTACAATGAAAAGTCATTTATGCCCCTCAACTCTCTCTTTCTTGTTTAAATAAAAGTTTTCCACCAGCTTTTTCATCTTTTTTTCCTTCTTTCTTCCTCTTTTTCTTCCTTCCACAAATTATACTCTAGTTTTTCGATTTTTCAAGCTGCAAGAAACGATTCAAGATACATTTTGAACCAATGTAATGTATTACTTTCTGCAATTATTTATGTATAAAGATAGAAAATTCGCTTGATTTTCGTAACTAGAAAAAAATTTAGATCTAGAAAGTTTAACGTGGCACTACCGGCCTCTCAACATGGTACTATCGTGCCATGTTGAACTTTAACTGAGTACGATCGTACCTAGAATTACTATGGTACTATCGTGCCAACTTTATGTGCTTTACTATCGTACCCTAGTAATTCCAGGGCATGATCGTACCCAAAATTACTAAAGTACTGTCGCGCCCTACTTTTATGTGTTGCACTATCGTACCCTGGAATTCCAGGACACGATCGTACCCAGAATTACTAGGGTACTATCGCGCCCTACCTTTATGTGCTGCACTACCGTACCCTAGTAATTCCAGGACACGATCGTACCCAGAATTACTTGAGCACTATCGTGCCCTACCTTTATGTGTTGCACTATCGTGCCCTTTTGTGTGATGCCCTATCGTACCTCCATTCAAAGGAGTACTATCGTGCCTTCACGAATTTCAAGGGAGCACGGTAGTGCCATATAGATCACAAAACGAAAATTCACAAAAAAAAACGCTAAAATTACAAGAACTTATCAACTTCGAAATTATACAAAAAATACCCACAAACAACAAAGAATAAAAAATCCACAGTCGAAATTATACAACAATTGAATATCTATACAACAAATACCCACAGTCGAAAATCCACAAAAATTAATATGAGTTCTCTTACACCAAATCCTGCCACTAAATATTTTGAATTTAGCAAAGATTTCATGCTCCATAAACTAATTTCCACATAAACATATACGAAAAAATCCACCGTCACCGAATTCAAAAATAAGAGCAATAAATCCACAATAAAGAGCAAAAAATCCATAAACTAACCGTGTCACACATAGGCATGGTTATAAGAGCAATAAATCCACAAAAAAATCCACCGTCGCCGGATTCGAAAATAAAATAATCCGTCAGAATCAAAAATCCACAAAATCAACACATAGGCACGATCGTGCCGTCTCTTTAAATTCCAGGGCACGATCGTGCCCGTCCCTTGATATTTTAGGGGTATGATCGTGCCCGTCCTTTAGGACACGATCGTACCCGTCAGTTTTAAGCCCATTAGTAAGGGTAATTTAGTCATTATTGGTAGAAAAATTGTTTTTATAAAATTGGGTAGAAAAGTTGTTCTATTATCCATAGTGGCTAGAAAAAAAAATTCCCTTATTCATAATAAGTAATAAATATTAAGCGGTAAAATATATGATTAAAAATTTAAAATGAAGGATAAACAAACGTCAAACTAGCATTAGATGAACATGTTCGTGAACAATTCAAGAACATAAACGAACAAAAAATTTGTTCATTTATGTTCATTAATCTTACTAAACGAACATAAATAAATGCTAATTGAGCTTGTTCACTAGTTGTATGTTGAAAGATATGTTCGTTTACAGCCCCAAAAAAAGTAAAAATAGTATTTATTGATTATTAATATGGCTTGTTTAGGTCAGGAATCGCTTGGTAGCCTAGCAGTAAAACGCTTGTAAAACTCATGCATGTATGTGCTCCTCCCAAGACTTGTACTAAATATTTAAAAAAAAAGACTTGTACTAAAAAAAATACAGTCTATTTAGACCTAAAATTATGGACAGTCTAAACAGGGCCGAACCTGTGCTTCACGGGGCCCTAAGCGAAATTCTAAAAATAGGCCCCTTAAAGGCCCGCTCGCCGAGCACCGGCAAGGGCGGATCCAGGAAATTTTTCGGGGTGGGCCGATACGCGAAAGTGGGGTGGGTCGGATAAGAAAATCATATAAAATATACTTAAAATATTATTTTTTTTATAAATTATATAGTGTATTTTTTTTTTAAAAATTGGGGGGCGGGGCCCAGATTCCCCCTCCCTCTGTCAAGCTTGCCGCCGATGAAGACCAAAGATGGATGTCTGATAGGAGAACCAGAGAAAAAAGCTGGAGAGTGGTCATGTGATTCACGTAATCACGTGGGCATCAAGTGAGTTTGAGCCTTTTTTTAATGTTTGATTTGTGAGGCTGAACAAGGGGAAAAAAAGCCCAAAGTACTACAAACTAAACTATTAAAGGGATTGAAAAAAAATGGGCCCTTAAAAATTTGGGGCCCTAAGCTAGGGCTTGTTGGGCTTGGGGTCAAGTTCGGCCCTGAGTCTAAATATACCGTTATTTGATTTTGTTGCACTTGTAATAATCGAATCATACAACATTAATATGAAAAACTACAAATTTCAGTTTATAAATGAGGTGGAAATTTGAAAGTTGGAGAAGTATAACAAGTATTGGGGGTGAAACTGAAATTTAGTGAAGATCTGTGCTCATTGCCTTATTCATTTTCATAATTGCCTCAAAACACTGTTCTACGACCGTTGCACATCCCAAAAGAAAATAATTAATAATAAAAAAAAGAGCAAAAACACAAATAGGTAAAGGTGTCAATTTAGGTCCACCCCGAGTACAAAGCCAACTAGGGCCAAGAATTTTCAAGCCCCCAAAAGTACCAGACATATTTGGCCCGATCGGCCCAACACAAAATACACAACACGAGACTAGATGGGCCATGAAAAAATCGACCCAATTGATTTTTGGTCCGGCTTGACCTGACTAGTTTTATTCTTTGGCCCAATATCTTGAGATCAACCGGGCTTTGCCAGGCCGATTAACACCTCTACAAATATGGATGACAATGGGGTGGAAGAAATATCTAAAGACCCAAACATGCATTGTTCCTATAACAGGACGGATCGAGCAACCCATTTGGCCCCCGAAGGTCGGTACTTCCATGGCCATGGTAGCCACTGGCAAAGGACTTCTCTTTCTACTTCGGTAATATCTTGAATCAAAACCAAAGAGCACTTATTCGAGAACAGCCTACTTTCTTAAACGAATGAAGGACAGGGCAGGCATACTCTTCGACAGACAGAAGGATTACCACTGACTCCCAGCTACATGATGGAACTCTCTGGTCGGATGTTACAGTCGACTCTACAATAGGTCATACTAGATAGCATAAAAGGGGAATAAATGAAAGGATTCGTAGGAATTTATTCCATAGTAAAGATATCCCACGAGGAGGATTCAATTCATCTTTCAACAGCATTTCCGACATTCAACTTGCAGAATAAACGCAGGGGTCTCCTAGTGGCTCGGCTTGGTCTCGCTCCCTTCCCGCACTATTTCTCCCCACTAAAAAGTGCGATTGAGAATCTCGAGAACCTCTGTCTTCGCGGGGCGATTCTATCTTTTTCTTGTAGTGCCCTCCATTCCACTATTTCGATCGAGAAAAATGCTCTTCCGAACGACCAAGTCATAATGAGATTAAAAACCGATGCTTCTTTGGCGTGTAGAACATGCATTGGCATTATGTCATTCCTACAAGTGATCCCCATCCAGGATTGGAAGAAGTCTTTATATGAGGACTTCAAATCAAATAGAATATATTTCTTTCCATTCCTCGTGAGCCACTTAGTTCTCCGAAACAAGAGATCAAAGTGATCTTCTTCCTTTTTCCCAATAAGTCGACGGCGTTACACCATTGGGATACTTGAATAAACTGGAGTACATATAGGATACACGGGTGCTAAAACCTTTTCTCAAGATATCTTCCAAACTCTTGGGGTCGTTGCTCGGATGTTGGTCTCCGGTGTGAAACCAGTTGGTTCCGTAGTTTTAGAATTCTCATGATCCCAAGTACTCCATCTCCATCATTGCATATGGCAATATAGAAAGTAAAGAGGAAAAGGCATGACCGGAAGAATTGTGTGAAATAAGTGAATTTATCTAGTTGAGGCATGATTGATTGAGAACCGATGATTCCTCCGCATGCAAAGAGAGTCCTTCCGCATGCGAGTAGTGAAAAACTAAACGAGAGTCTGCGGTTGGTTGTTGACCAACAGAAAGCATGGGAGTCGAAAGATGCACAAAGTTATTCCTTTTCTTTATTTCTCATCTTTCTTTTTGTCTTTTGAACTCTCGGGATCGAATTGGTTTTCCTAGTAGGAAGACCACGACTTCCACTTTGACTCCTGTAAACTTAGAGGAAAGACGTAATAAGACTTCCACCTTCACCTTCTTCATCGAGGTGCAAAGCGTAGTTATGTTCGAGCTCTTCCTCAATCTTTCCAACCAACAAAGCAACTCTATTCGGCTCGGCCCGGGTTGCCATATTATTATTATAAAGTTAAGGCGGACAAAGAAGGGAAGGGCCCATCTAGACTAGAACGAAAGATGATTCCCTGAAACTCACGTTTTATGTCCACCATAGCCAATCTCAAAGAGAGGGTGAGGCAAACCGTTGATATTACCGAGATCCCCCATACATTGTTGTGCTCGGACATCCACCAGAAGCGGAAGAGAGGGTTATCAGTACATACAAGAGTCTTCCGGTTCTTAAGAAGCTCTTTCTTACTACCAAGTAAGTACAACAGCTCTATCTTACAAATCCGGTCTCGAGATGCGGCATTACCCATTACCGGTGTTAGCATGTTAGCACTTTCCTCTTTTTTTCTCGCACGAGGCAAGCAAGGCCTGGAAGAGTGAATCGTCGAACAGGAGGAAGGACATGTTTCGTCGTTCTCGGTGCGCTCATTTCAATTGTATTTCTCTTTGACCGAGCTCGAGAGAATTTCCTTGTTCGGTCCTTCGAGATGTAGGGGTTGCCGCTCCTTAGTTAATCTCTCGGTGGAACAAGGCACCTATGCGGTGGGTTCGACTCCCAGGGCGCACATTGTCAATCTAATAGGTACTTTTATTGATTTTTAGTTCTTGCCGTCAATTCGATTGATTCTTTAGCGATGTAAAGTCATCGGGCAATGTACAAGCCAAGATGAGAGCTAGATCTTGCTAACCCTTTTTTAGCTTCTAGCGTCTATTTCTTAGTTCAAGATCCCTCTTACTAACTCGGAATCAAAGAATTAGTAGATCCTGTTCGACCAAAACGGGAATGGGCTAGGGTTATGAACTTAGAACCGATGATCGAGTCGATTCTCCCATGCCACCGACCGGGTCGAGAGTCGCTACACGTGCGCGCCACGCTTTCGAAAGAATGGTTTCGGCCGCGCTCTCCCCGCCCGAGTCAAAGTCGAACCTGTTCAAGAACTTTCTTCAATTCTATCGCTCCTTGATCACAGTGTCCGTGAGGCGGGAAAAGGATTGACTTATTACATAGTTCGCCTTCCTACGGGGTGATAGGTAATGGCATATAAGCTATTCATATCCTAATAAAGGTCTTAATCTCCAAATTCCGCCTTCTTCCCCGTATCATTATCACAATTGCTTCCGTTTCTTTGAAGCCAAGTTGGTTACACCCATACCTCCCAGGAATCATAATCCTAATACCGGGCGTGAATATCACATGGGAGGAGGACCATAATTTGAAGTTGTTCGCTTGAATGTAGCGCGACTTGGTTAGACCCAAGATCGATAAGCTCGAGTCCTCGGAGAGGCAAGGCCTGGGGTTTCAACCGGTCGCAACTAGGATAGCTTCCTCAACCCGAAGGACTAGGAAGATCGTTAGACCTAAGTTTACACGGGCATCCATCGTTTAACACGGACCCACGTGGATTGGCGGAGTCTTCGCTAATGAGACCTCGATCCCGAAGCCTTCTGAGTATCTTTTGATAGGCGCTCCATTTGTATGGGGAATTTCGCCGATAGATCTCGCCAGATGTCCCCTCCTTCCCCCGCCTTCCGGGCCGCGGGAGTATACAATGACAACTTAGGGCATGAGTCCCCGATCGTGAGATCGCTCACTGTTGAAGGTCCGATGGCACCTTGCTCCGACCGAGCTATGCAAAAACGAGATCCCCTTGATCCTTGTCGGATGTGCTTGACGGTCCCCATAATACGCTCACTGGGGACTTCTTACTCCACTGTTCCAAGAGTCTCCGCTAGTTGAACCGCGTCCAAGAGACTCCCTGCTCCACTCATCCCCCTTCGTCCGATGTTTGATCGGGATACTATTACCTAGGTTCCTAAACTTGGAATGGATGGCCGAGCGTAGGTGGCAAGATTATATGGATACGGTGCTTTACCCGTAGACGCTTCTCGCCTCTCGCAAGAATTGTATGGGAGTCATCCTCGGAGGGACTTCCGAATGACCGCATCGAGGAATTCTACCGCACTCCGTGTAGCTATTGTTGTTTATCCCGCAGAGTCTACCCAAAGGTTCAGGCTAGGATTGTAGGAAGTGGTTGATACGTTTTTGTATTTCTATGAGAAGCTCTCAGCACCCACGATTCCGAGAGTAAGTCGTTGGCATATCGCTCATAGCTATACTTTGATTCTAAGATACTCTAAAGATGCCCTCGCACAATACAATATTGACGGTCCTACAAGATCCAATTTGATGATTGCCTTTTTCGATCTCATCTTTTACGGAATCGATCCCCTTTGATCGCAAGAATATGTGGAGCCGAGCATGTCCGGGAAGCACAGGAGAACGTTCTTTTGCCGATATTATTACAAAAGATTCGATATTAGGTCATTCATAGCATTACTATACCTTCCCTATTCATTGCGGGTTGGTTATTCGTCAAGATCGGTTTAGCTTACGATGTATTTGAAAGCCCTCGGCCAAACGAGTATTTCACAGAGAGCCGACAAGGAATTCCATTAATAAGCGCCGTTTTGATTCTTTGGAACAACTCGATGAGTTTAGTAGATCGTTTTAGGAGGCCCTAATCAAATGACTATAGATCGAGAGAAAGGTCGACGCGAGCGAAGAAGTCACAAGAGGAAAAGAAGAGGAAGTCTCAGACGCCGATTGCTAGAGAGCGTGCCCGTTGAGCAGCCTTCCTTTACATACATCACTACATCACAGGTTCCAATTAAAGAACTTACGATCAGTTAGCATATCGACAAGAAAGACAGGCACTTCGCCCTATCTCAGTGTGTTGTGGAGAAGGAAATGAATGCGAAGCGAAGCGCAGCGACTGACATCAAAATCTGACCTTTCAAATCATTAAGAGCGATGGAAGGCACACATCGAGGTGGGACGAGTTTCTGCCTCATACAGCTCGAGTTCCTCCTTTCTAGGACCCTCTACCTCAAAGGTGTATGCACGCGTTCGCCCTAATTTCAGATATTCAAAATCCCTCGGTCCGATGGACTTCGTTATCCCTCGTACCTTCTTCCCCAGTCAGCAAGAGACCGGCCTCTATTCCTAGAGTCTATATCCGGTTTCCCGGATCAGGATTAGTTCACCCTCGCGACCTTCCCTTTCGGGAGACTACGTTAGGCCTAACCCGTTATACCATAAGCAAACGTTAGTGTAAACCACACATCGAGGTATGGCTCTTTTCTAGTAAGTTCACCCGTTGTAGCCTTACCAAAGCGACTGCCGCCTTCTTGTACCTTTCCTTCCCGAGATGCCAAAAAGGAAGGGTTTTTTTATACTTTTCCTTGAGTCTTTCTAGCTTTCCGAGCCGCTGATGCCCAAAGATCTTTCCTGGGAAGAGAAAAAGGCGTATTTGAGTAATCATCATTCAAATGGAGAAAGCTCCAAAGAAAAGATAAGACCCTCTTTCTTCGAGAATATAGAGCTAGTAAGGTAATCTTCGAGAAGGCACCAGAGGAGATGACCAAGCATTTGATTATCATATTTCCACAATTGTTGTAGATGCGAGATCTAGAAATCTCCTTTTCATGGTTGTAGAGACAGTTTTTTGTTGGAATTGGTTAATCGTCCAGTAACAAATACGAGTAGTAGATCCTATTCGATGAAAGAAAGCGAAGAAAGAAGAAAATAATTGGAATCAATAGTTGTAATGAATTGTTGGATTGGATCTCAATCCAAATCTTGATCTAGCTACCAGCCTTACCTAAATGCTTTCTCCTTATTTGTCCTCTCTGCTTATCTCTTTAATCTCTTTAAGAGAAGTAATTCATTTACTCTACCCTGGGAAAGGTATCGAGAGGAAGGCAATTCCATTGTGGGCTTGTCCTCAGTGGCTTCCAAGGTCCGTCTTTTTAATCTTCACGCGCCTCCTTCGGTGGTTGAGAGGGTTGAACCGGTCTTTTCAAGATCGACATCTTCTTTTCTCGGCGTTCCCGTAAAGCTTACACCCATTCGCATTAGTTCATCCAAAGTTCCTTACCCTTATGCACGAATTATTGAATAAGCCATCTTCCTATCAAGGTTAAGGAGTCAACTTCAAAGCTTTCGTGCTTACCCCTTTAGTTTAGTTAGATTGAAGGCCTAGTTTCGGATGAGCTTCTCCCAATTCTGTCTGGTAATAGAATAGGACGGCTTGCTCTGACCAAGACTCTACTTTTTGCTCTGTCTGTGGACGGACTCTTCTAGTCTCCCCGGTCACCGAGGGTGGCAGCCCGCACAATGAGCTCTTTCTCGAAGAGAGTCCCATTGGCCCAATGCCTCTTTCAAGAAGAAGCGGAATATAGAGCTCGAAACCTCTTTTTCTGTCTTTTTTCGGATGAGATCCAATCCCAACATCGGGAGTAGCTCAAGCAACCTCTATTACTAAGAGGAATCACGGGTTCGCTCGGGTCGGTTGAAAACCCCGGCCTTTGTCCTTCACCACAAAACAAATAATGGAATGGTAAGCCAACTAATTGACGACTATATACAAGCCAGTATACCGGTCGATAGACCGATGAGACCTCTGTTTGATCTTCCAAATCCATTTGAAGACAACTATTTGAAACTAGAAGAGAAGGAAGTACCAAGAAAAAGTCTTATTAGCGAGGAGATAGTCAAAATCACCTTAGTTTTCCGTAGTTGGAATGAATAAATTGATGATTCCCTTTCTCTCACCGCAAGACGTAGTCTTTTCAAATGATCTCACCTAAGCGCCCCTTTGCCAAGTTTAGCCGCTCATGTATTGTTAGTTGAGTTGGTCCGATTAGACACGAGCCGGAATTCTCACATTGGTGTGTGGCTAAAGCCAATAGTTATGGTTTTTCTAATTCGCACCGATATAGGAATAAGCGACTTAAGCGACCACGGATGATTCAATGGTTAGTTCGCCCGTTTGCTTCCCCTTTTTCCATCCTTTCTCGTTCACTTTCACACACAAGCTTCATGCTTTCTTGCCTCAACCAGCGGCACCAATCGGGGAATGAGCAAGTACATAGCACGAAAAAGAAGGTTGTAGCGGCTACCGGAGCATCTCCATGTTGAGACGGATATCCGGATGAAAAGGAGGTGAATCGAGAGGGAGAGATCGATGCTCTTGAACTTGATAGATATGGCAAAAGCCCTTATAAAAGGGATGGTTTGTAGATCGGATCTCGTCTCTTAGAAAATGCCATCGATCGCTCCGAAAAAGTGTGCCAAAGTCCGTCTGTAATGATCGACTAAACAGATGGTATTGAATCGAACTAAGGGATGGTGCCGTACCATCACGGTCACCGGTTAGGCCAACAAGGAACATATAGACCAATCACTAAGAGAAAGACCGATCATCCGTAGTTGAAGATGGTGGAAAGAAAGCTACGTATGGGCTTAGCAGCAACCATAAGAAGAGGAATGACTAAACAAAATGGATGGAATTCGGGTCCATGTTAATTCAAAGATTAGCGCTAGAAGCTAACACCGACTACTCGGATCGATCACTAAACTTAAGCTCTTCTCGATCACGAAGCCCGAGAATATAGATATGAGTCTAATCTATAATGTGATCGCTTCAACGATTGTTTTACCATCGCTTTCTCCTCGAGAACCGCTCGACTTGACTTCATGATCGAGAAGAGCTTAGCTTTCGAGAATGTTATGATATGGCTTCGCTGAATCGGCCAAGCATCTAAAAAGGAAGCGTCAGGGGGACTTTGCCAAGAGCCATCATCTCTTGAACAAAGATTCTATAGTCCATCTAGATAAAGATGTGCCTCACAAGGAATCTTCTCGATGTCGAGAGTCTGGTTGGGGGTAACCTCAGTGTATTACGAATTTCATTAGCAAACTTTAGCCTAACCCCACCTCTTTCTCCAATCAAGTCGACTTGCGTACTCCGAGACCGTTCGGGGACCCGCTTGCCCTTCTTCCCTATCGACAAAGAACTCCGGAATGAATGCCTTTGATGTGACTAGCGGGCGGGTGGAATGGAAGTCGAGTGAGGAATAGTCGAACTTTACGTTGAGTTCAAAGACATCGGATCATGAAGCCGAGGTCTCTCGAGCCTCCTAAAAAAATAGTGGGTGGATAGGCCGATCCAACAAGGGATAGCCAATCGAGTAGCCGTTGAAAGATGATTCCTTCGACCGATATGCCTCTTTTCAAGATCTCGAACCCGCTTCGAAAAAGAATGGAAAAGAAAGTGAAGTGGAATTTTTCGATAGTAGTGTATCAAGCTCGGAAGCTCGGTTCCATCCATTCTTCTATCAAATAGAATCCTATCCGATTGAGGAAATCAAAGCAATGACTAGTTCGGGAGGTGATGGGTGAAGATCTAAGTGGACTACTAGAGAAGTTCTTTTCCGATGTTCTTTCTCTTCTTCAAATAGCTTGTCTGTGGTAGCTTTTCTGTTTATTGCCTTGTTCTTTTGTAGTTATTTTTTTTTCGAGTGTTAGAGCTAAGCTGATTGAAGCTTGGGATTTCCTTAAGCGAGCTCAAGATCAGGAGTCAAGGCGGACCGAGAAGAAAGAAGGAAGGCTTCATTCAAGTAGCAAGATCGACAAGGCCCGCATCCGGATCTGATCTATTTACTCGGCAATTCATCCGGTGACTTCACGGTCGCCAAAGAAGCCCCAAGAAGCATCAAACATTTCCGATGAGATCCATGGAGCAACTCTTAGATAGCAAGCACTAGCTCCAAGTGCGACTTCATAAAAAGCAATCAAAGAGAAGATCGAAGCCTCGCTCGTTGTCACCTATGTTGGGTTTGGAACCCTGTAGAGAATGAAGAGGGGCCAAGGATCTTTCTCTCAACAGTGCTTTGCGAGGCTCCAATCTCCTCCCTGAATAAGTAAGGCCCCGTTAGGCAAAGGGTATACTTTCTTCTCTCTATGTCGCCGTCTCATCAATGAGCGTAGATTAATTAATAGATATGAGATATAGCTTTTGTGCTTGTCAATCTCTATCCCATTCTTCAGGTATAGTTTTCTTTGATCACAGATCGACAGGTGATCCGTCCCTTTCCCTGCTTTCTAGATCTTTATGACGAATCGGTTTGATGATTCCGTTGTCTCTCTTTCCTAGGCCTGTTCCAGGTGTGTACCCGGATCTGAGGGGGCAGGAAGTAATCCATAGGGCCTCTCGCATGACCATCTTCTTAAAGAAGCTCTCCTGTGAGTGTTAGGTGAGCAAGAAGCCTTTTTTTAAGGATTCTTCATTTGAAGTAAGGAAGTGTCGCTCCTGCCTCGAGGGTCCCCGTCCTGGTCTATTAATAACCAAACGGATTTTTCCAATGTATAAAATACAAATTCCAATGGCTTTGGCTACTATAACCTTCCCGACCACGATTTGTTGTTTCTCTTATTCGTATTAACAGCTACTCTAGGAGGAATGTTTTTATGCGGTGCTAACGATTTAATAACTATCTTTGTAGCTCCAGAATGTTTCAGTTTATGCTCCTACCTATTATCTGGATATACCAAGAAAGATGTATTCCCCAATAATGAAATAAGGAATGTGCCCGCCTTGAGTGGGATAAATAGTCGAAATCCTCTTACCGAGATGACAATAGCATCCATCCGCGGGAGGGGTAGAAAGAGCCCCTGATGTGCGGGAGAGCTCATCTCCCAACAAGAGAGGTTCTCGTGCTATTCATCTATAGAATTGGCAAATCCGACTAAATCCTGGGATTCCCACTACTACTTCGGTAGTACGCGGAGAGGTACCCGTCTTCGAACTTAGTTCTTTTAATCCACTAGCCGGCCTTTGTTAGGTTTAGCTTTCGACAAAGGCAAGGCCTTACAACACAAAGTCTTGCTCATTCCCGGAAGAAAAAGAAGACAAGGGGAATGATTCTAATCCTGCGGGGGTTAGTAAAAGACTAGGCCAATGGTGCTCCAACAGCAACCTCTTACTCTTACCCTCGTTCAACAAAGAAAGTAAAATAAGTCCTTTCGCCGGGAGAGCTCTTTCACTTTGATGCCGGCCTCCTAGCTTCATAAACTGCTTCTAGACTACTTTTTATGATAGAGCGGGTAGAGCAGATAAGTCTGAAAAGAAACAAGGATATTCATCTTAGGTTAGATTTTTTTTTGTTCATTCGCTCTGCTCGCGGAGCGGCATACCGAAAAAAGAAAAGATTTGAAGCGAGCAGCTTACTTCAAATGAAGGATAAACTAGCGGCCGAATGATTGAAAGACTTCTTTCTTATTCTATTAGGGTTAGTTTATTCCGATATTGATTTGAATCACGGAAATAATTAGGACTAGTCCTGGCTACCAAGGGTATTGTGTCGGCGTAAGAATGGCCGACACGTTGACCGCCTTCGATACTAGAAAAATAACCCAAGCGCCTAACCCCGGCGGACCCCAACCGAAAGGCGCTAGACGGACTAACGGCAAGCGAGATAAAGAAAAGCGGTGCCCTATGTGTAAAACTGCGCGGAGAGTCTTTCTCCAATGAGAATAAAGAAAGTTTTTGGCAAGACAAGAAAAGAAACTCGCCCTTTGACACCAAGGATAAGAGATTCTTTGGCGATGACTTAGTGAAGGGAATCTATGAGAGAAGGTTCTCGAACGGGGTTCCGACCGAATAGAGCACGCGAGCCAATAAGTTGATCGAACAAGGTAACGAGTCCAAGGGCGAGGATCAAGCTTGAAAGGAATGGACGGGCGTAGGCAACATAGTGAACGCCGCAACTAGATATGAGATCGATGTCTTAAAAAAGACGGATGTCGAGTAAAAACTTAGATTTCTTTATTGCGTTAAGAGAGATCAAGACGAAGATTTTTTCCTCACGCAAAGGTAATCGGATGGAAAAGATAGATAAAGGAACAACCCACCGGAAAGGCATACCTCAAGGAGCACCAATCTCCCCCGCAAAGATCTATCTACACGAGACCTATGGATAGAAAGAAAGATGCGGGGAAAGGAAAATAAAATATGAAATCAAAATTTGGGAGTGTGAGATAGGCGGACGGGAGTACGCAAAACCGAACAACCGCAGGGGCTTTAGCAATGATAGCCGAACTAACCGGATGGCCGCCCAAAAAAACCTGGGCCGACATAACAATTGAAATCGGAAATCAACGTCAGTCCCATTTATCCGAAAAAGGCGGCATCAAGCGGAGGATCACAAAATGCAACACAACAAGTGGGCGAACTAAGCTTTTGCCATACAAGGAAAAGCTAATCAATCGAATTGAGACAGGGGAGTAAAGGCGAAAAGAGAGATTTTTGAGTGCAAGCAAAGCAAGCAACAACTACCGAAAAGCCGTTGCGTGCTAGCTTGTAGTTTAGGGGTATAGTAGAGTGCGGGTGCCCCTTTCTAAAACTTTTCTAATAAGGTAAGCTTTTTGGAACCCTAGTTTTGGAGTTTTCCCAACCTATACCTTACTAATAAAAAAAAAAGGGCTTCCCTTTTCATTTTTGCATTACTGACCACAAGATAAACAATGGATCCCATTTGGATGAGCAACCTTCTATCTCGGCCTCTGTGCAGTAGTAGAGTGGCTTGCTACTTTCAATCGAAAAGGAAGCAAGGGTCCGAAGGAGGAACCCTCTTCTCTCGGTAACCCCCGCCGCATATGTAGAAAAAGAGGAGCGGAGAGACGGCACTATTATTGACTTTTCGTAATTTCACCACCGGTAGTCGGGAAAAGAGCCTGGTTTTTAAATAATGTTTTGAATCGAGCCTCAAAGCTTCAAAGGAAGAACAACCGTTTGACTTTGGCACATGAGGTGGCGGGTTTGGCTAGGTAACATAATGGAAATGTATCGGTTGACCGCAAATCCGGAATGCGGTTCGCCCCCGTCCCTTGGCCTCAAGGAGTGGTGAGCAGAAGAGAACTTGTTTCAATCAAATGGCATAGGTTAGGGCCTTCCTTTGTTAGAAATCCACGACAACATTCTAGAACTTCCAAACCAAAGAAATGCAACATGAGAAGGAGCTTTTACGTTACGCTTCAATAGAATGAATTGATAAGCAGGTAGCAGAGTACGCCCTATGGTCGATCGAAGGTCCTGTGCCACTTTCACTCCAATCCATCTTTATCCCGATTCATAACAAAATGTTAGACCAAGGCTAACACAACCGAATTGGTTGAGGAAAAGAAAACCCCAGCGACCAAGCACTCCCGCCCCCAAAAGCGGAGACCGAAGAACCGCCAAAGGTTGTCGAGACACGTCTCGAAGAAAGAGGCGGGCGCCTCTAAGTTTACCACCCTACCTACTAATGGGTGAGGGGGTAGCGACGGAACCGACCGAAAACCCGAACCGCTTTGACCCCTTCATAGTCCATTCATTAGGGTTGGGGATGAATAAAACCAATCGAAGTGCTCGCGCAAGCGGCCGGGAAACGGACCTCAGCGCAACGACTAGGACTCGTGTCGGAGGAGTTTTGAGCGTGAGCTACCACTCATGCAGCGGCAAGGACCCGCAACTCTCGGAAGGGGCCACCAACCGCCCGAATCATCACGCAAACCCTCCCTTTACTCAATGGATATCGCTTATTCTCTTTCAATCAACAAAATGAGAAATGGGGAGAAAGAAAAGAAAGAGGTCTTTATTGAAGAGGCTTTGACGAAATAGGACTAATGCAGATCCGTAAGAATGGGTCCGGGCTTTCGAAAAAGATGAAGATGCAAAGGGTAAAGAGACATTGTTCGATGAACAACTAAACCGAATGATCGAGAGAAGAATAACATAAGGCACCTCTATAGACGCGAAAACCGAGTTACGCACCCGATGGACGCGTGATGAATGTGAGAAGCATCGGCCCAGGAGAAGGATGGATCGTAGGAAGGCGAGTTATACGTCTATGAATCCTTCCTGTGAGCTCAACGAGTACCCACGATTCCCAGTAGGAGTCGGCTTCGATACATTTCGCAATCGAGAAATCTCTACTGGTGCAGGTGCTATTCGAGCACAATTAGCCGATCTAGATTTACGCATTATTCTAGATAATTCGTTGGTAGAATGGAAAGAATTAGGGGAAGAGAGGCCTACAGGGAATGAATGGGAAGATCGAAAGGTTCATAAAAACACGTTCGCGTTCCGGAAAGATTAGTCGGAGAAGCCGGGGGCGGGGGCAGGCCAATCTACTTTTCCGGACGAATGATCCTTACGTTTTCCAACAGAACAATCCGAATGTCTCGCCGGTCATTATGGATATAGTGGCATGGCGAGTCAAAGGGGGGGAGTTCTTCTGAAAAAAATTTCTCGATGGGAACCCAACATCAACATAGCAGAGTGGCCAACCAAGCCAAGAATCATCGCCCGAGGTTCTAGAATGTTGTCTGTGGATTTCTAACAAAGGAAAGCCCCAACCTATGCCATTTGATTGAAACAAGTTCTGTCTTTTGCTCACCACCACCTCGAGGCAAGGACGGGGTCGAACCGTCATTCCAGGATTTGCAGTCCGATACATTTCCATTATGTTCCCTAGCCAAACCCGCCACCTCATGTGCCAAAGTCAAACGGTTTTGTCGAGTCCTGCTTTGGTCTCTGGTTTGATGGTTATACGTGCTAAAAATCCGGTACATTCCGTTTTGTTTCCCATCCCAGCAAGAACTCGATCAATTCTAGATTCCACATGGCCACGAGAGCTCCGTTATGTAGACCATGTGATTCTACTCCCAATAGTCGGAATATGAACGAGGTGGCAGTCATCGATCATATTTTGAAAATCGACGGTGTGGTCTATCCGAATAGCTAGAAGCATAGCGATAAGAAGAAGAGCGGTGGGTTTCCAAGAACTGGAGATGGTGTTATCTATATACGGGACATCATTCTATTCTACTGATTTGATTACCTTCCAACTATTATAGTAAGAATTCTCTCTCGAACCCTAGAACCTTTGGGATAGGAACCCAGAAAGCGATTCACTTATAAATCTTCTATTGAAGAGTTATAAACGCTCTGTGGTCCCCATGGAGAAGCCTCTCGGAAAGATACTTGAGGGCCGGGAACTCTAAAATCTATCTATCAGGCAGGAGGGGTTACAGGGGAGAGTCAAAGCAGAGGTTCTCTTTCTGCAGGGAATTCAGGAATCCAGAAACAAGATCGGACGTTATTCCGGTTCGTCTCCATTTTCGTGAAACTATTCCTCAAGCAAGGCAGCCGATAAGTCATCGATCTATCGAGAATAAAAAGAATATGAGGTGAGGATGGTCGTAGATCAGGCACCTTCTAAAGGAACTATTACATAAGAAAGACATTGCCGCATTAGCTGTCAAGATAAAACTTGAAACATAAAACGGATTTGCTTGGTTTTCAGTGCATTTCTGAATGAGATCTCTTCCAGAGAACAAGGACCTTGTCTATTTTCATTCTGAAGAGCATCTTTCCTTCCCGTTCAGTTGCTGAAAGATAGAGATAAGGTTTTCTAAATGAGATCTTGTTCCACGAATATGCAGGCTAGAAAGATGCTATTTGCTGCTATTCTATCCGCTTTCAATTAGATAATCAAAGGGGCTAAATAGGGCGAACGCGTGCATACACCTTTGAGGTAGAGGGTCCTAGAAAGGAGGAACTCGCGCTACAAGATACAAATGAATATAGGATAGTACGAACCAAAGCCCCTGGATGCAGAAACGGTGGCTGCACTCCACTTCCGGCGAGGGCGTCGGGGTGAAGAAGTAAGGGACGTTCCCCCACCGGCTCGTCCTAAAACAAATGAGTCAAGCCCTAGCCCTTACCTTCCCGACTCTAACTTTGACCCCTTAACCTGAACACCTTTGGCACATCCATGAACTGAGTCCGCAACCAAGTTTCAAACCTCAAAGCCCTGCAAGGGATGTGAAGCCCTTCTCAATGTCTTCCCCTCTCCTCCTACTATTATTCAAATCCGTTTTTAGGGTAAATGACTGAGTCTATTCTTTACTGCTGTTGGCTAACTGAGCTCTTGCTGCTCTTGAGTGAATGAGCCGATTCAAGCAGGAAGGCAAGTGACAGGTCTTCCTTAGAAGCCTGGAATGATGGGGGGTCACAGGGGGGGAAAAAAAGACGTGCACCCCAAACGACGCGGTAAGTAACTATAGAATACACGAAATCTCACAGAGGGATTTCCTTTCTGAATTGTTTCTTTCAAATAGAAATTTTAAATAAGCCGTATCTTGCTCAGACCAATAAATAGAGCTGAGGTTATAGTTAAACCCACTAGTAGAAAACCGAAATAACTAGTTATAGTAAGCATGAAGGGGCTAAATGAAATATGGTCTTTTTATACATATGTTTCTAAAGCATTTACCTAAGTTTCCATTTTTGTAAAATAGGAGGATATACAAAAATACCAATTGAAAGAATAAGTTCAATTGAAAGTTTTTGATTCATCTATCATTATAGACGGCACAAACAAAAATATAGTAAGCA
The DNA here is from genome assembly GCA_016081115.2 of Rehmannia glutinosa. Classification (NCBI taxonomy): domain Eukaryota; kingdom Viridiplantae; phylum Streptophyta; class Magnoliopsida; order Lamiales; family Orobanchaceae; genus Rehmannia; species Rehmannia glutinosa. The sequence goes on from JABTTQ020001270.1 coordinate 57,932, forward strand.
ACCTTGCTTGGTTTGCTTGGTACATTTTGAGCAGCCCAGCCCTCTCCAATTAAAAAAAGAACCGCTTCTCAAAAATCCTCCTTTCATGCCTCACCCCAAAGACATCCACACTGTTAGGGGATTCTAATAGATCGTTGTCTCAGGAGTCACAACGATGTGGAACTTCTATTCTATATTTCGCTACCGAGCGAGGCCGCTTCCTCCTCACTCAACAAGGGGAATGATTCTAATCTCGGCAAACGAAATCGTTAGTTTGACCGGGTCCATGGACTCGCCGAGCGTTGAAAGGCTCGTTTGTCGCATAATATGATTTGTCGGTGCCATATTCATTTGTTGGTGCCACTCGCTTAGAATTTTCCCGAGAAAAGGCTTGCTCTTTTGCCCTTACACCCCTCTCCCCTACTAGCTAGGGAGAATCAACCGGGCCTTGCCAAAGCCGTCCATCCAGCATTTAACCGAACCAAGGACTTTCTCGAATGTAGCCTTGATTGAGGGAGAAAGCCCTTTCTAGGCGATGAGATTCGGTATCTAAATGAATTCGCCACGCTTCCCTTCGTCACCCACTTTAGCCGTGTGTGCATAGCCTTCCTTTTGCCTTCCACGCTTTGAAAGACCTTACTACCTACTTTCGTGGAGTCGACTTGAGCAATGAGAGGTCTTCTTCCTTCTCTATGGCGGTTGAGAAAAGCCCGTGAGAGTTCTATGTAGTGATGGAGTGGTCCACCACGCTCACGCCTTTGATCTCTCGATGGTTGGAGAAATGCGGTTTGGGTATAGCCGGCAAAGCACCACTTCCACATCAAAATCTTCCAAGTCAATGCGGTAGGCCCATCGCCCCGACCTTTTCTCGTCACTAAACCCACCTCATATGCCCCGTGGTTTCCCAACAAAGTCTTCCTCCTCGCTACTTGGTAGCCATTGTCTCATCACCCGGGCTACCTATAAAATAAGGCCTCCTAGAATTTGACACCATTGGGACAACCAGGCAGGTTTACGCAGCTCATCAAACATCGCTTTTTAGCTTTCTTCAGGATTTGGCCCAAACTGCTCGATGATTCCCACGCGTTACGCACCCGTTCGCCACCTCAGGCCATAAAAGTAATCCCTATCATCTCGCGCGGGCATAATCAATCGTATCTACTAGTTCGCATGCAGTCCTTTTTATTGTAAAAAAAAAAGGTTATGCCAAGATCGATGCTACCACTGGTGCTTTGCCTCTCCACTACGTGAGGTACCGAGGATAAGCTCTTGAATAAGCTAATTGTGCTAGTTAATTAATTAATCCATAATGAAAGCACGAGTAATAAAGGCATCATTTCCAAAATTTTGCCTAGACGTTGGAAATGCCTTCTTGGGTGACTCTTTCCTTTGATAGCATGCTTTATCGGCGGAAGGTGTCGATTGATTGGCTTACGGATGGAAGGTTCGGACAATAATTCCTAGGCCGAGTGTTGGGCTTTCGGGGCCACCAAAGGATGGAGAGCCCTTGAAATTGTACATATCGCCTTCGAAGATTCAATTCTATCATTCTTGGCAGTAAGAATGAGGAAGGAAAGGAACGATTTATTACCAAAGTTGCCTTCTTAAGGGGCAAGAAATAAATGAGACTCGAATTGAGTTGATGTGTTTGTGCCTGTATTTCACGGCGGTCAAGCCTCGGCATTATCTCATTCGGTGCAAAGTCAAGCTCTTGGATCCATGGCTAAGGCCGACTTTATTTGATGGATTTTGGGTGAGGTAGGGTAGAAGAGTAGGATAGAACCTAATTAGGGCATTTTTGGCATATAATAAGGATAGTGTTAGGGCTCAAGACATTTTGGAAGAGAAAATTGGATCATAGAGCCTTAACGCCCCCTCATTTGGCCTTTGTTTAAGAGGAACAATCCTACTAGGACTCATTGTTGATAGGAATGGCTAAACTTCATTGTCTAGGAAGAAAGCTAATGAAAGGTTAAGAATATCTTTGTTTAATGAAGTTAGTCAAAATCTCGCTTTTCTCCATTGTACTATGATTGCTAGAGATAGCATTCCAAGCTCCTCGAATTCCTATCGAACGGGAATTCTTAGCGGCAAACCCGTGTCAAATATATAGCGGATTTGGGCGCTCTAGCCAAAACGAATCCTATTTTGGCTATTACCTTCTCCATTACTATGTTCTCATACGCAGGAATACCCCCGTTAGCCGGCTTTTTTAGCAAATTCTATTTGTTTTTCACCGCTTTGGGTTGTGGGGCTTACTTCCTAGTCCCAGTGGGAGTAGTGACTAGCGTTATAGGTCGTTGGGCGGCCGACTTTGATTCGAAAGCCCTAGCCAGTGATGAATCCCCAGGAAGATCGGAGTAAAAAATTCCTCCTCCCTTCATTCCAGTTTGAACCCGTCCCAAGAACGAACACTTTCCTATCGCAAAGGTGAGGCTCTTCCCTAGAATCCACTCCGGGTCGGGAAGAGATCGTAAAGCTATGGACGTGGGTTCGGGAAGCTTGTTCAGCCCAAGGTAGCGAACATAGACCAGAAGAGCTTGACTGGCATGGATGAACAGTCACCACCGTCCCTTCGCAATTATAGGGGACGAGTTAAATGACCAGCACTATTTCAGAGTCCTACGATGAAATAAAATAGCTGGTCTACCGATCTATTAAGCAAGGAAGCTAGCGGCTGCAAGCCAAGATGAGAGCTAGATCTCGCTAATGAGCTAAGGCAGCTATGAGCTACTCCTTTCTATTCCTCTATATGAGCTTTAAAGGTGCTTAAAGGCTGCTTTTAAAGAGTTCATAGAGCTATATAAGGTCTTCTTTCAGTTCAGTATTAAGTATATATGATAGGACCACTATCACAATCCGGTCCTCCTCTTTATAACAACCAACGAGGGGGAACGCATTTCAACCCACCACCGGCATTAGTGGTGCCGTTTCGCAGCGTTAGGAGGCCGTCGAAATTTTGTTAGAAGTAGAAGGTTCATCAACTCTTTTTCCAGCTTCAAAAAAAGATTAAAAGATCGGGAGCGCACCCGGGCCACCATCGGCATTGACGAGAACGGTCTAATAAAAGTTTCCCAGACTTCCAATACTAGTCCACTGCAGAAGCCGACTTGGAATTGGAGGCCTTGGTGGTATCATATTATTTAAAATCGTTTATATTTATAAAGGTATTCCTACTTTGCTTTGAAAGGCCTCCTTTCTTTCATCTAAAAACTGGCTTGGTTGGTGTCGTAAGCCTCGGGCTAGTGCTTTATTTAAACTAGCCCTGAACCAGGGCGGAAGGAATAGACGCAAAGCGGTTGGGTCGGAAGAGCAAGCTTCTTCTTTTCAAAGCGGAAAGTCTTGTTGTCTTTCTTTCGGTATCCTTAGGTTAAGAATACGAATCCCATTTCCTTTCTTGAGAAACGTAAGAAAATTATGGCGAACGGTCCCTCTTGGGTTGTCTCAATTCCGATAACGCCCGCACTAACAACAAGAATCGCCTTTGAGCCAATTAGTTTTGTCGATCGTGCTTAATGGAATTGAATGCAAAAAATAAGAGTAAAAAAATATTTTATAGTATATTTATAAAATATTCTTTTTACTAATTATTATTATTATTAATTTATAAATGCTAAATATAGTAGAATTTATAAATGCTAGTTTTTTTTTGAGCAAGAATGAATTTCATTCATAAAATGAAGAAGAAACTTACAACCGGTTACAACAACGGATGTAAAACAATTGCAAGCTACGGATTATAGACCTATACGAGATCTAAAAACATATTTTAAACCGCAACAGATCTGACTAATCTATAGATTCAGAATTTCACAACTAGCCGCTGGACAAAACACGTACCAAAACTTGATCTCGTTTCTGTCACATATCATCTGATAATAGCACATCTGAGTCTTATGAGCAAATCCACAAATGAACAAATTTATAAACTGGAAAAAAGCCACTTATTGGGACAAAACAAACCACCCATCGGCAATGTTGTAAAAAGCGTTAGCGCTCGCTCAAAAGCAGACTAGGGCCTAGCGCAGCGGGTTAAGCAGACTGGCGGGATTAGCGGGCCTGTCGGAAAAAAATTGTAGGCGGACAAGGGGGGCCTATCGCCTAGGCGGGAATTAATCGATGCTAGGCGGGGATTTTTACAATGGAGCCTACTAGGGACAAGTAAAAAACACCATTATAGAAAGATAAAAGATCAAAGGCAAAAAGATTGGCCTCTCCCTCCCTCAGATCCACACCGCAACCCATATCCGCCAAAGGCACATCCAAAACCGCCACCACCGCTCTCTTCGCCTCTAAACCCGCAAGCCAAGTTCGTAAGAAACCATACCTGTAAGAGAAGAAACATCCACGGGAAATGAGGGGCTAGTGACCGGAGACCATGGGATATATGGTCTCCGGCCATGGTAGAGGAGGGGCAAGGCCGAGAAGACAAGGTGGGGGAGAGAAAGAGAGGGGGCGGCGGTCGACGGATGTATTGAGAGAGTAGGGTTTTGTAGAGAGAGTTTTTTTCTACTTATAAATGCTAGTTATAGTATAAGATTATAAAATTATATTATAATATATATTATATATACAAGATATATATTATATATATTTTCAGGGGGAGGATCAAGTGAGACCATGTCTCTAGGTGAGACACAATTGACTAATCTCAACCATCCCCCACTATTAATCAATGGGTATGATTTAATGGATAAAAAATATATTAAAATATTAATTTAATCAATATAAGGGTAGTAGGGTAAAATAATATAACAAGTTAGTAACAAAAATGGAATCAAATCTCTTTCTCTCTCATACATCTCCCAATTTCCCCAATCTCACGTCTCTCTCTCTATCTCTCTCATTCCTCCATTAACGCAAATAAAGAAAACTGTGAAGAACTCGAAAATTACAGTTCATGAAAATTACAGAGAAAAACAAGAAAAATTGGTGCAATATGACAGAGAAATAACAAACAGTGAGTTCGAAAACTAAATATGCAACAAAACTCGACTAAATATGCATTATCTGAAAACTATCTATGCAGCGTAAAAAAACTAACATGTAGTACAATATATCCAACTATGCAAGACGTCATAAACTATGCAACAAAATCAACTAACTATGTATTATCTAGAAACTATCTATGCATTGTGGAATAACTAAATATGCAGTATATTATGTAACATCGCAATTTTATAATTTCCAAAAGCAACATCCCATTTTCATAACTAAATATACATTATATTGAACCTATTTATGCAATTGTAGTATAACTATATACGCGATGACGTTATATTCAATTATGTATTGTTTTCGTAAAAAAAGTGCCAACAAAATAACTAAATATGCATTATTTGATGTCTAATTATGCGCAGGTTAACCCTAACTATCTTTGTAAAATAAAAATATTTGGAAAGAAAACAGTTCTTTAAATTCCGCCACAAAATCCAGTGAGTGTCAATTTCACCCATAAAATCCACTTTGGGACCACTAATTTGAATTACAAAATTACAATCTTACCCTTAAAATCAACGAAAATTAGAAAATAATTAAAAAAACTGAATTAATCACATCCCTTCATTTTTTAAAATCAATGGATATGATGAGTCCACACTGTCTCACCTAGGAGGGTGGTCTCATTTGAACCAAAATCCTATATTTTCATAAATATTATAGTTGGGACGAGACGAAAGTAATACCCAGATCCATTTCACCGCGAATTACCAAGCGAGTTAGCCCAAACACAATAGCCCAAACGGGTCTGTACGGGTCAGGGCAAAATTGCCATCCCACACAAATCCGCATGTCCCTCACAGTCTGATCAGCTTTCCCTCTAGGGTTTTTCCCCAAAATTTCCCTCTCTTTTCGTCAAATCCCCAAAACGTAATTCCGTTAATTCATTGATAAAACACTGAAAAAATGGTAGAAGGCAATGGAGGTGGCGGTCCCGAATCGGTTCCCGGGCCAAAACCCACCTCCTCATACGAATCATCCGGCAACCGTCTTCGGTTCACGGTGGAACTGCGGCCCGGCGAAACGACAATCGTTTCTTGGAAAAAGCTCCTCAGAGAGGCCACCTCGAGCAAGTCCAATCGACCTGGCCCATCAGTTTCTTGCGTATCTTCGGAAGCTCAACAGCAGCCAGTTTCTCAGCCCCCGCATCCGCCTCCAGCGGTGGCATCTTCGAAGCAACCGGCAGAGAATGAAGCAAAGGATTCACAGGCTGAGGTCGGCTCGAACCGTTTGAGCACTGTGATTGAGAGAATCGAGCGAATGTATGCGGTATGTTTTTTTTGTTGAATTATTGAATTTGATGTTGATTTATCGTTTTGGTTTTTGTTTTTTCAAATTTATTGATATTTTTGTTTCGTGAATGAGCGGTTCTGGAAGGATTGACAGAAGTCACATCTCATAGATAGAGTTGGGTTGCAACTTTAATGTTTGTGGTTTAGTCATAAAACTCATTAATTGTTTATCTTGTTTGATAGTTTGTGATTATTTGGTGCAATTACGAGAACATTGTTTTATGAAAACTCATTCATTGATAGGTGGTGATTTTTTATTTTTTTTTTAATTGTGAACATTAGTTTTCACAGTGTATTGAGTTTTGTTAGAACGTTTTCGGTTAGTGGCTATACATATTTAATAATAGGTGTTTAATAATCTGTCTAAGACATATTTGGGGTGAAATATATTCTGTGAATTGCTTACCTAGATTATTAACAGCTAGTTACGTGGTTATAATTCTCTGTTCACTGGCATAAATTTTGTTTGCTATGTGTGTGGGACTTGCAGGGTAATGGAAGTAGTGAAGAGGAGGATGTTTTTCTTGATGACGTGCCTGATGATGATGAGTATGATACAAACGATTCCTTCATTGATGATGCTGAGTTGGTGGGCAATTTTCTTTGACCAATTAGCTCATTGAACTGTTCATATTTTATCTTTATCTTTTTAATCTGCGTTAGATTTGATTAGTTAGTAAATTACGTTGATGTCTGTGCAGGATGATTATTTCCAGGTTGATAACTCCGCAATAAAACATGATGGATTTTTCGTGAATCGTGGGAAGTTGGAACGCATGTGAGTTGGTTTGATTTGGCTTATGATATTTTGATAGATAACATTATTGTTAAGTGTATACATTAGTATGCCTATAGTTGACCCCACATAGTGGGATTAAGGCTTAGTTTGTTGTTGTTGCTGTGTACATTAGTATGCCCTCTTGCACTTGATTGATTTCAATTAGTAATTTAATGGATTTATAGAAACTTTGTAAGATTAATCTGTTGTGTTTCTTGTAACATACTTATGAACACATGTAGCCGCCATGATGATAAGATCACGTGTTCTACATTGCGGAATTAAAAGGGGAAAAGGAAGCGATTAATACTACTTTAATTAATTCTCTCTGCATTAATTGCAATAAAATAAAAAGTAAATATTGCTTAAAGACTTTCAGTTTGTTGGCCACTCTTTCAGGATTTGCACAATTGCATTAAATAGTGAATAGATGAATATCCAAACGCGTGGTAAAAGGAAGTGTATGAGTTCTTTTGGATGCAGAAAATGATAAATTTAATGTATCCTAACTGGTAGAGGGACGTTATACTTGTAATCTTCATCGTTATATGATTATTATAATTTTAAAAGGACCTGCTGTTCAAATCCTTGCATGTGTTTTTCAGATTTATGGATCTTGTATATTGAACCATTAGTTGTTGTGTTCATTACTGCTTCTCTTCAACCTTCATCATTTCAATTTCTGGGAAACTGTGTCTTCTTTGTTTCAGGACAGGCTGTTATTTTTGCTTTTGTTTATCAGTTTACTCAAGTTCTTTATCCTCCTATCAATTTACTTTTCTTGCAGTGAACCTGCCATAACCACAAACCAGCAGCCAAAGAAAAGGAGACGTAAGGATGTGACCAAAGGTGAAAGTGGGAATAATGATGGACTTAAACCAAATAAACTTGTGAAATTAGGGAATAAAGGTAGAAAAGCCTCATCCTCAATTGAAAGAAACTCCGCCAGTCAGTCTCATAGAGTGGCTGCACCAAACATACATAGTGCCGATGTACTATCTGAGGCTTCCCCAACAAATGCTGCTGAATCATTAAAGAAGAGAACTACAGATACCCAAATAACGATGGATCCTTCAGGACTGCCGAATGTTGAAGGCATCAGGCAGGATGCTGACGAGCAGAGAACTGGAGTTTTCTCATCACAGGACCATAATAACAAATTGAAAGAGAGTAGTGAACCTCAAGATACTTCAGCTCACAGGTCAAATGATAAATTACATGTAAGCAAATCGAATTCTGGAAAACAACGAAGTAATGCTGATGATCTGGATCAAACTATTCAACGAAAAGAAAAAGGTGGAGTTGTTGAAAGATTTGACCTTAATGTCCCTGCGACCAGGGACTCCTTGCAAATTACGGTGAGTTATTCCTTTGTGTATATCTTTGCTACAGTTGTTTTTGAAGTGCTCTAGTTTACCCAATATGTTTAAGATCATTTTAGTTGCATCATTTTCTCACTTACCATTGTCTCATGGGTTGTTATGGTATCATAGAAAATTTGATGATGTACTGTAGCATGGTAGGTAGAGTTTGAATTTCTTGTACGTGTCATTAACGTGGTTCTTTCTATTATAATCATTCTAGAAAACAAATCTGGCAGCTGTCAAAGTTCTGGGTTCTTCACCAAGGTTGAAGGTATCAATATTAGACTAACTTGTTACTTTTACGCCAGTAGAAGCATGGAATATTTTTAACGTGTAGCAAGGAATATTCCTGGTGCTTTAAAGAGTCGCTGTGATGTCTAAGTAAAGAGTGGAATCTAATTTACAATACTATGGTTGAGGTTTTAACACACTGTTATCCTGAAATGGTTACTGATGGATCTTTTGGATAACTAATTTTGGACCAGTATAATGTTTTTACCTTCCTTTGCATTTTCTTGATATAAAGATCCAAAGGAACTTATATTACTTACATGCATTATGTTTTAATTTCTTCTGCACATGCTAGCTGTTAAGTGTATACCTCAAAGTTGTACTTAATCTTATTAGTTTGAGCAGAAAGAAGAGAACTTAAATTCGTTCTGAATGTATATCCCTCTTTTTCCCCTTTCTGCTATCAATTTATTATGATTGTCCCTAATGAGGTTTTTATGCATCATTCGTGCAGAAGGTTCCCGTCATGCCGAGAAAAGAAGGATCTAATGTTAGACAAAAAATTTCAATGCTTGAGAAGGCGATTAGAGAGTTGGAAAAGATAGTTGCAGAATGTATTTTACTAATTCTGTTACCATTTTAGATTTATTTCTTTTATTCCTCAATTGCCATGATTATTTACTTTTCTTGTGTGATTGAAAACCACAGCTAGACCACCTTCAACGGAGGTCCAGGATCCTGATAATTCTTCTCAGACAGTCAAAAGGAGATTGCCGCAAGAAATAAAGCAGAAGCTGGCTAAAGTAGCTAGATTAGCGGTACGTAAGAGCTGATAAAATGTTAATAGTTCATCTTTGTCCCTAGAGCTTCACCAATTACGTGATGATCCTATGGGTTTGTACTTTGATACTTTCATTAGGCTCTATTTTGGTGGAAATTAATTTTTGTTTTTGGGGATGGCTGCAGCATGCCGGCTATGGAAAAATACCAAAGGATGTGCTCAATCATCTGATGAGCATTGTTGGCCACTTAATGCAACTTAGGACGCTGAAGGTATCTCCTCATTTAGATTGTAATTGACATATGAGTGATCACTATTTTTGCCATCGATACCTTTTCAGTTGCTTGCCAAAACTCCTCCCGTTTTCTGATGGTTAGTATCTTTAGCTTTATATGCAGAAGTAAGGTTGACCTGTTACTTTCTTGATCTTGATTGTACAGATACGATTGCTGCTAACTGTATTGCTGTTAGCAGATTCTATGTGCGTGGAACAATTCTAAACTGCTTGCCAGAACTGATAAATTATACAAATGATATGAAGTGAAATATGATAAAATCATTAAGCAAACAATGCCCTGGATTACCCCTTTTAGCTTGGATCTCATATCAAATAGCACAAGGATGTCAACGAATTAGTTAAATAGACGTTTCCGTGGAAATTTCTGGTGTGATACATATTGGGACAAATGAGTTACATTTAGTCCTATTGAAATACCTATGAAGTGAAGGAAAGGATCTCGGGTATCTTGTTATTTATTTTAATTTGCAGAATACTTGATGAAATGGGTTGCGTAATTTAAAATACAGTTACATTGACCTTTTTTCTTGGTAAAATGCACACTGCTTAGAAACTGTTCATACTTCTTTTTCAATATTTTAAGATGCATTTCAATGGAATTGTTTTGTGACCAGATATTTCTCGCGCGATTGAGATGCTTATATTATGATTATTAAAAGTGAGTAGGATACTCTCACCCTCACATCTTAGCGTTCTGAATAAAAGAGGAAAGGGGCGAAGTTGGAGTCTTTATTCAGACCCAATTATCGCCAAAACCTTTCTTATTCTAATTGCCAATTATAGTACACTTGCTTTGTTGCCTGTCCCAATGTCCCAACAAAACTCCATGATAATTGGGAACTTTTTAATTGCTTATGCACAAATATGCCCATTCACTAACATTGATTCCAGTAAAACGAGAATCTCTAGTGCGTTTTGCTTCCTTTAGACTCCGTTCGTTCATTTTGCATTTCTTCTTTACTTATTTGTTTTATGGTGCCGATGCGGGGGATGGTGGATGAGGATCGGTGTTATGGGTGTTAGTTTGGTTGTAGAAATTAGGTTCAAGCACCTTGTGTGACCGGTAACCCTTTGTCATTTAGCTTGATAACTTGTCCAGCATGAAGCCAATTACTTCCACACATTTGTAACGTGATTCATTTACTGTTATCCACCTAATCAAGTTTTTTTCTATTTTTTTTTTATTTTTTCAGAGAAATCTTAAAGTCATGGCTAATTTGGGATTGTCAGTTAGACAAGAGAAGGACGATCGATTGCAGAAGATAAAACAAGAAGTTGCAGATATGGTTAAGCAGCGGATTCCATATATGAAAGCCAAGGTATGCCTTTTATTACTAATTCTGATCCCAGTAACTGGGGGACTGCACTGTTGTAGGTAGACCCATTATGATTTTCCCATTTTAACCATCAATACAATATACAATGTATTCTCATTAAATGATTTCCCTGTTGGGAATCATTAGATTGTTATCCAAAAACCCCTATCCTAACCCTCCACTGCCCTGGTACCAGTGGTGCTTGTGCGAAATGTCGAGGACCAATGTTTTTAATTTAATTTATTACCTGATAATTGGCGTACTTTGCAGTTGGAGCAACAAACTACAAATGCAGACGATTTTCAGGAAGCTGGTCCAGAAGAGAAAGAAGCCTTGAAACGAAAATACAGCATGGATGACACACTGGAAAACAAGATTTGCGACTTATATGACCTTTATGTTGAGGTAATATATAAGATATACCTACTTCCAGTGAAGGAGTTTTCCCCTCAATGGATATTAGACTGGTTTGTCTGACTTGCTATTTCTTTTTTCATTCCAGAAACTAGAAGAAGATTCAGGCCCTCCAGTCAGAAGGTTATATGAAGAGGTAATTAACATACAATTGGTGTAATTATTTACATCTAGAATAGGTGTATTATTCATGTTATGGTTGAAAATACATCATTTAATGTAGATGAAAAAGTCGTGGTCTATGCCCCTGCATTCTGACACTTGTTCCTTCAATAATTAGTTACTTAAGTGATCAACTGAAGTGTGTTAATTAGCATTTTGCCTTTACATATTAGGATACTATCACAAGCATTGACATGGACTTCGTACAATTGGGAGGAGGGTTTTATCATTTCCCCAGAATAAGGTTTATTAAAGAATCCCTGATATTTTAGTGGGATTTGGTAGTAGAATATCCCATGCAGTTAGATAATATACCCACTATAATATGGAATAGCATCGTTAGACACATGAGCGAGAGCCAGCAGTTGTGTTTTGGGTCATTTATGAGGACACTCAAGACTGGTTGACATGGATGGTAGCCATTCTCTCACAATTTTTTTTTTGACTCTGTTGCACGCTTTTCTGCTCTTTGATGTGGGTCCTCTCCATACAAAGCTGTACAATTTGTATTTGGGTTGTCGGCTGCTGGTACTTAATCTCTTGCTTTTCACTTTCTTCTGTCATAGTTTGAGTGTTGTGCTAAATTGTCCAAAGTAACCTGGAGCAATTACAAACATACACGAGAAAGGGAGGGAGGGCAGTATTAGAAACATTTGGGTCTCCTGCCATGTAATGGTTCCATGCACTCTGCTTTGGTTGTTTACTGTTTAGAGAATTAATAGCTGCTGTGTATTATCAAATATCATAAATTCCAGTCATATTGGCTATTTAAGTAGAATTTGATGTTTGTCTTTTCCCCATGCAGCTTGCATCATTGTGGCCTAGTGGAGTCATGGACACAGATGGGATTAAACGTGCAATATATAAAGCAAAAGATAGGAGGAGGGCATCAAGTGGCCGGCGGAAGGTATGGATGTCTATTTGTCTATTCCAGTTGTATATAATATATTTTTTGGAATGAAATTTGAAAGCTTTTGCTTAATGCTCTGTTTAAAGCCGTAAAATATGCCCATAATCATGCTTTTATTCTCATTGAGATAAGAAGGGATAGCGTTTGAACTTACTGTTCGAATTAGTAGGTATGAAAATTTATGGTAACTGTTTTGGTGCAGTAGTGATCTCTAATATTTTTATGATGACAAAGCTATTTTGGTCTTCCCTCCATATTTGTTTTCGCTGTTTGCCTGTTTGGTCTGGGCTCCGCAGCAGCTTATGTAATTTCTTTGCAAGTTTATCTTTGATGCATTATTCTCTCAACTTTAGTTTATATTTGAGACTTGTTCTCTTGAAGCTGCAATATATTGAGAGTATGTTAATTATGAGAAGGATATGTGTACCTTATAGTTGACACTTTCCTTTGTATTGTTCTCATGTTTATGGCTTTGTTGATTTGATGCTGATAATCAAAGTTGCAACAGACAATATAGAAACTAGTCTTCCTTGAGAAAGCCACATTAAAGTACCTGAAAATTTGGATTAGCCCACTTCTCAATCCATTGTTCCATTACCCTTGTATAAAGAGCAAATAAAGGATTTGTACAGGCAGTAGAATCTATCAGTCTGCCTTACCTTTCGTCAAGGTTTTTTTTTTTTTTTTTTTTTTTTTTTTGAAAATTCAAGGTTCAGTGGTGTTTAAATAACTGTTACTTTCTTCATGGTGTTTCAACTGTCTTGTGTTATGCCTTCGAACTATCTGTTTTCCCTTCCAGGTTCTTGATGGAGTCTTGAACCAGCAATGATACTTTCTTTTCTTCCCTCACTAAACCACTTTTGTACCTCTCTTGTTCGTAGGATAAAGAGAAGATCAAGAAAAAGAAGGTTTTAGCACAGAAAATGGAGGATATTCGAGGACAGGCTGTCAATGTTAATCCGACATTGCATATTCATGAGAAAATGTTGTCCGATTCGCATTCTTCACCTTTGACGAGCAAGCCAGTTCTAAGTGCCACAGTATCTCAAGGTGCTTCTCGTGCGCCTGTCCTTTTGGCAAATGTCACCAACATGGACAAGCCAACGGTAGAAAGAGTGAAAGGGAGCTCAAGCAGCAATCCCCTTGATGCTGTGCCAATGGATGTATTACCCAAAAAGAAAGTAAAAAGGAAGCCAAATACAGATATGGTCGAAGCTCAGTTCCGCCGTGAGAAGGTGGTGGTTTCACAGTCGGAGGAAAAGCACAAACATCATAAGCATGTGGCAAACTTTCAGCCAGCTGCTCCATCAGGCTCCGAGAATCTGAGTTGACGTAATAGTTTGATTAGAAGCATTTTGAATCACAGTATTTAACTTGATTTTCTTACATTTCGTTTTGATTCCCAAGTTTATTTAAGAGTAGTGATTTTTGTAATTAGGGATAATTACAAACTACCCCTGAGGTTTGGAGTAATTACAGAAAAACCCAAAGAAGTTTCAAAGTTACCAAAAACTACCCCCTGAGGTTTGATTTTGTCATAATTTTTAGGGGCCAATTTTAATATTTCTATAAATGTAATGGGGGCTTTTGAAAATTTTATTCTTGTGAAGGGAAAAATGTAAAGATGGAATCAAACCTCAAGGTTTTTTTTGTAATTTTGAAACTTCTCTGTTTTTTTTTTAGATTACCCTAAACCTCAGGGGTAATTTTTGTAATATTCCTTGTAATTATTGTCATTTGGAATATGTGATTATAGCAACGTGAAGTTGTATAATAGGAGTAGGTTGGTTGAAGAGCTGCTGCTGTCCTCCACAATTTAGTGTTTTTGCTTGAAGTTGAGGTTACTGATATAAATGGATTTTTGGTCTAGTCCTTTGTGTTGGAGGGGACAAGAGGACATGCATGAATGGATGAATGAGTCATCGTCCGTGTTTAATGTTGCCTGGCTGGGATAACATGTTACATGTCATTCATCCACATCCATATGTGTCCTTTTAACAATTTCATTGTACTTTGTAAGAGAGATGATTCAAATCCTTACACCAGTTAATTTGGATTTTAGCCCAAACGTGAAGAGGATGGAGAGAATTAGTTTGTTTCTTATTATTAGTGAAGGAAGAATTCATACTTGAGGTTCTTTGTGGCCTTCCCTCTAGGTGGGGAAAATTAGATGGTAATTTTCGACTGACTGTTTTGTTATTAGTTTTCATAATCACTTTAACGTTTTATGTTCTAGTCGATATATTTGGGCAATTATATTTATGTCTTTTAGTTGATCGGTATTGAAGTTTATTCTCATAATTTTAGGCACCATTCTTCTTATGAGTCTGTTATCTCATAAGAAGATGCATGTACCTTGAGGATAGGTTGGTGTACTTCCTTTTGTTTTAAGTTTTTTGTACATGTTTGTAAATTGCATATGGGTTAGGAGTATATGTTGATTTAACTGTTACTGCACATCTTCTCATAGGTTTATGTGTTATAAATATTGTAGATGTATCTGTATGTGTGATTAAGTATATGTCAAGTTATTATGAACATGATAATTGGAGGTTAGTTGAGCCTGCTTTTTATCCAAAGATGATATGGTGAACTTTCTGAAGATTTAACCTTTTTATCTTATTTTCTAAATATGTTGTGTGAACCTTATTTGACATTTGACCATAATGCATCAATGTTTGCCCCAGAAAAGGCACAACATCACAGCAGGTGATATACACTACATTTCCCATATAAAACAAAACTTTTGAAGTTTGATAACTCACCCCATGTCTTTTGCACATTTTGCTTATTCAAAAGTTTGTTCTTATCTTTGATGAAATCTTTTTACTTTTTGCTAGTGGATTTTGGAATATTTCATGCTTCCATTGTTTCTCTTGGTGTTCTGATTTACCAATGTTTCTTTACAGTTAGGGGTGTAGTCAGCCACACCAGTTACCCCTAGCCTAATTTTTTTTGCCCTAGTCCACCTATTGATTTTTTTCTTACAAAAATATGTAATTAGAATCTACTAGAAATTTTTTCAATTTTGTGAATTTGTATTTGCTGTTTTTTTCTGAATTTTTTTTTTTTTTTTTTTTTTTGGGTGGGGGTTGTGGGGTGGGGGTGGTTATTGCGCAGATTAATGTCCATATAAGAAGCCTAATTGAAAATCTGAGTAGTCATGTGAAGGTAAAGAATAAATTGATGAGAGGAAGTCAAGTTTTCTAGTCCTCCATATAAAGGGGCAGTTTCCTATTCTAGTAAAAAATATGATCATATTATTCTTCACACTCAACATCTGTTTGATGTTTCTACTACGCCATAAATATATTCTTCTGCTTTTTTGTTGATTTATTACTTTGGTAAAAAGTTAAGATGACTCATGAGATCATGACTTGCCGAGTATTATTATTTCATCTTCTTAATTATTATATTACTCTTTCAAATTAACTCTCTTACATTATTGAAAATTAATATTGAAACAATTACTAACTATTCACATAATATAATTCGTATCATTTTTTTATAATGGAGAATTCGCAACTACTATTTCTCGGGTGCGTTAAAATAGTTACACTTTTTATCATATTATGAGCTTTAATATTACTAATGTGATATTTTTTTGAGTACAATGGGTAGGGGTTGCAATCCCTGACACGACACGATAATCCGACCTGAAGTTATTAAGAGAAATCGAACCCGAACATGAAAACCAAAATCCAAACATGACTTACACGAAGTTACCAATTTGTACAAAAACATAATACCTTAAATTTTATTTAATTTTTGATGTATTTTAAACATAACCCAAAATTAACCCGAAGCTAAACACAAACACGACTCGATAACCCAAATTGCCACCTTTAACAATGGAGAATAGCAGGGGAGGAGATACATACACTTGTATGAGATCGAACCAGAGTCAATCATCCTTTTAACACAACCAGGGGTGTATGTTCCTTAAGACATGGGAGCCCCCCCCCCAAAATTTTTGAAAATAAATTTTTTTATTTGTATTTTATTTTAAAATATTAATTTTTAGTAATAAATATTTATTTTTTTATTGATTTAGCCCCAAAATTACTTAGATTCCCTCCAACGTTACACGCCTAGCTCCGTCCCTGAACACAACTCTTTACCATTGGAACACAATATTTATCTTAATATTACTAATGTGATGATATTACTCTTTACATGGGGTGTGTAAGAAATTTCCACCCAAAACCACAGGGTGTCTAAAAGACCAAATAATTATGACAATTTGTCTCGTACATTTATGATAAGGGTTTTGGTCCAACTCTCCACAGTTACCCTAATTAGAAAACCTTGAATTTTGGCCCTTTATGCAACAGCCAAAAATGGTAAAATTCAGGAATATTTGGTAGCCTTTAATTTGCTGAGTGGAAAAAAAAAAGCAGTGGTTGTTATACGTCAACAACAATGTAGCATTCAAGCTTTCCTCAATCACAATGCAAGACAGATTTTAATTTCTTGAAAAAAAATTACACCAAAAAAAATATTAAAAATTTAACTGCTAAAAGTCACATTATTACAAAATATTCATGTGTTATCATGGGATGGAATTAAATGTATGAGAATGATGGAGCACCTAATGCCTGAATATCCATCATATGTGTAACAAATTTCATTGATGTGTCACTTTCTTGATTTAATGAATAATACTCAAATATTACTATACTTCTATTTAATTATCTGTTTTATACAGTCTGCCACTGTTACATTTCTCTTTATAATCATATGTATATTTTATAGTTTAAGGGCCTAAGGATCTAACTTTTATTTGTGTTACATACAAGTATTTGGAATTTGAGTCTTGGTGAAACTTCTTAATCATATAGGAAAATGTAATATCTCTATTTTGTCTGTAAATGTTTCTAAACAAATTGGGATATTTACAAAAACTACCCTAAAATTTACGGAGCGTTTGCTATCACTAAAAAAAAGCATTTTCTAGTTTTTGGCAGAAAAAAATCACTTTGTATAGTTTGCAAATGACAACTTTTGCTTCATTTAATCAGAATCTAAAAGCAGGGAGAGAACTGCTTTAAATTTTTGCTTCTGCTTCTAGTTTGAATTTTACAAACAAATAAGCATTTTTCCAACTTTTTCAGCAAACACTCTCAACTTTTGATTCTCAATTTCGGATTCTATTTTCAAACATTACCAACTTCTAATTATCAACTACTTTTACTTCTACTATAATAAATCACATCTTCTAAAAACATAAGATTTTGCAACACTCCCTTAATCTAATTACAAAAAATTATATTTATCTTCTTGAGACATAATTTTGAAAGATAACTAGGTTTTTTTTTGTAATTAAGCCTAAAAATTTGGAGAAATTAATTAAATTCTTACATTTTTTTTGAATGAATGCAAAATATTATAAAAAAATAAAAATAGAGTTGTCCTGATCACAGGCTGATCAGGTAACCAAATATAAGCCTGGAAATAATGTCAAAAACGAAAAGGTTCCTGAAAAATCTGAAAGAAAGGTCATCCTATTAAAATAAAAGGATTGACAAAACGTTCCGCTACTGACACTTGAAAAAGCAGCTTTCAAGGTCTTTCCAGATTAGAGTTCGATCACATTTTCCCCTTTTTTTTTTGGGGGGGGATCGAGGCCTATAGCGCGCCCTTCACCCAAAGAAAAGTGCTTTTCTTGGTGAAGCGAGGAAGCACAGCCTGACAAGAACAAATTGGTCATAAGCCGACCATATGGCTGAATGGTTGGGGCCTCGTTAAAACCTCCCAAGGTAAAACCCACCCTTGTGGGGAAAACCCTTGAAAGGAAAAAGAGTACCCTTAGGAAAGAGAAAGACGTCCAAAAAATAGGAAAAGAAACCTGAAGCGGTGACGCACTAAGTAACAAACCTATAGTTGGATTGGCTAACATAGTCATAAGTAAGATAGTTTACAAGCTCTGTGGGCGGGACGCCCCACCATGTGCCGTACTCCGTCTTCTTGCTCAGCATGTCTGCAACCCGATAATTAAATTCTTAAATAAATTGGCATGTGGTTTGTAGCAGTACACTTTCAGAAAACGCAAAAACTTGTGTGAGACGGTGACACTTTCAGTGTAACAAGTGATACTTGTCTAAATTCACTTAAATTAGACAAGTATTACTTTTTAGGCTAAAAATATCACTTTTACACTAAAAGTCTCACGGTCTCACACCATCTCACAAGAGACCTGCTGTATAGAAAAACGCATGCATGTATCATCTATAATTGAATATATATCTACATATACAATACATATAGTCATGTCATACACACATAAACACCCTCACTGTGTGAAGAGTGAACCATAAAAGGAAAGCCAACCCTTTGTCCACATGCATTAACATATTCACTTATAACAACATTCTTTTCTGCCCAAACCCTAATTATAACAACAACAAGAGGGCACATACAAGAACAAGGTAATTAAACAAACTTCTTAATTTCCTCTGTTTATTTTACTACTAATTCTTCATTCTCCGGTTTAAGAATATTTTTTCATAACAGATTGCAGTAAGTTTTTATTCAGCTTCTATTTACCATAAATTTTCATTTTTCCCATTTCAGATGATAAATTTGTGTTTTTTTTTTGTATGTATGAATATTGTCATCATTCTAGTACTGCCTAATTTTATGGTGTTGATCATTTTCCGTCTCACCCTTAAATCGGAAAATTTAGTAATTTTTTTTGGTTTTTAATTTTTATGTGTATTTTTTTTTTTTTGAATTAGTAGTATATAGTTAAAGAAAGATATGGGGAGAGGGAAGATAGAAGTGAAGAGGATTGAGAATAAAACGAGCAGACAAGTTACATTTTCGAAACGACGAACCGGATTGATGAAGAAGACACATGAGCTTTCTGTGCTTTGTGATGCTCAAATTGGATTGATTGTTTTCTCTAGCAAGGGGAAATTGACTGAGTATTGCACCCCTCCATTCAGGTATAAATTAATTTCATTTCATCATTTATATATATTGTTTTCAAGAAAAGATTTTTTTTAAACAATATTTTGACAAGGGTGTTTAGTTTCTTGAATTAGATCTTTTGATTTATTAGTTAATGAAAAGGGTTTCTTTAATTTAGTATAAGATTTTTTTTTTTGATAAGGGTGTTTCTTGAATTAGATCTTTTGATTTATTAGTTATTGAAAAGGGTTTCTTTAATTTAGTTTTTTTTTTGGACAAGGGTGTTTCTTGAATTAGACTTTTTGATTTGATAGTTATTAAAAAAAGGTTTCTTTAATTAAGTTAATCTAAGTTTTTCTTGACTCAATTCAGAAAAGGTCATTAGCCCTTTTAATTTAACCTTTTCATTTAATTTTCTCAATTTGTTTTTTGATTCATATCCTCAAATTTGTTAGGATATGGATTTTTGTTGTTTTGAAGGCTTTTCAGTTCTCTCTCTCTCTCTCTCTCTCTCTCTCTCTCTCACACACACACACACACACACACACACACGAAATGAATGTGGTTTGAAGTAATATGATATGGATTAGCAGATAGATCTGAAAGTTTGGACCAGTACAATCAATTTCTTATTTGACCAACCACAAAACCCTTGACTCATTGTCTCAACATCTATGTATACAATACTAGGATTCTCTAAAATTAAAAATCCCATATTTTTGTGTTTTAACTTGTCTGGAAAATTCTAAATACTTTTATTTTGATGTATATGTTGTGCTTTTAATTATGACAGTCATCTACTTCTTTTTTAAAGCTGTTTAAAATAATCCATATTTGAAATTTAAATAAAGAGTTGGTCCACAAATGTTATACATCCATTGATAAAAGTTGTGAAGATTATGGAGTGATTTGAGTACATGTAAAATTGTCAATCTTGTTGCCTTAATGCCTTTTATTTACATGAATTTGGCATTTGCCTAAATATAGTTGTTAATTATTAGCATTATGCAACTTTATATAGGAAAAAAAAATTAGATTACTTTTGTGTAGTAAAATGCCAAAATTTCAAGACTTGCTAAGGAATATTATTAAGTGATTAGAAACAATAACTACGTTATAGAATGCTAATTATTTTTTTGTGAGCAAATTATTCATGGCAAAAAAAATAAAAATTGATTCTCTCTTGTTCTTACAGCATGAAGCAGATTATAGACAGGTACGTGAAGGCTAAAGGAATCCCCATCCCCGAACACGAAAACCGGGTCGGACCAGCCCCATACAATGTAAGTAAATTAAACCAACTTAATTTCATCTTTAATTATAGCAATTTTTAACCATTTAATTTGATTTTCCGTGCTCAATTAAATAGTTGTGTATTAAATTAATTCCAGGACCAATATAACAAAGAGTTGACCCGAATGAAAAACGAAACCCTAAGTCTTCAATTGAGCCTTCAGAGGTATAAAGGAGATGATTTAAGCAGTGTACAATTTGAGGAGCTAACTGAACTTGAACATCAGCTTGAGCAATCTGTTTACAAGGTTCGAGCTAGAAAGGTAAATATTTTTAATTTCTTAATTTGTTTGAATTATGATCAAGTAATTAATGAACAATTTCAATTCTCATTATTTCTAGCTTAATTGAAATTTTGGTCCTATATGTATAATATGGTGGCAATTGGCAAATTAGGTGCTGTAAATATTATGTGTAGCAATTTTAGTACTCCTTAAGGTTTGATTTTTAAGCAATATTGGTCCAGTAACTGTAAGTATCATATGTAGCAATTTTGGCTCAATAATTAAGTTCTAATTTGTGCAATTTTGGTCGGAATGATACTTCAATGTTTCACTATTTTCTGGACTAGAATTGCATAAAATTAGTTCTAATTTGTGCAATTCTGTTCGAATGATACTTCAATGTTTCACTATTTTATGGACTAGAATTGCATAAAATCACTTTTGGTCCTATATGTATAATATGGTGGCATACTAGGGTGTGTTCTAAAAGACCCCGCCTTTCGATTAGAATTAGGTGGGCGCTAGGCCTCCTTGTTACGTTATTTTTCCAATAAATCCCACCTAATTTTATATAACGATTTTTTTTTAGCAATTTTAACTATGTAGCAATTTTAGTCTTTAAGTTTTGATTTTTAGAAATATTGGTCCTGTAAGTATCATATGTAGTAATTTTGGCCAATAAGTTCTAATTTGTGCAATTTCTATCCAAATGATACTTCAATATTTCAGTATTTATGGACTAAAATTGCAAAAAATTAGAATTGATGGGACCAAAACTGCGGAAAAAAAATTTATGAGACCAAAATTGTTACATAGGATGCATAAAGTAAGGACTAAATATGTTATCCATTTATAATACTTATAGGACCAAAGTTGCTACATGGACTATATATAGGACCAAATGTGACACCCCTTATACGTATAGGATCAAAATTGCAATTAATCCTTAATTCTGAGTTGTTTTGTTTTTTACTGTTGTATTTTTTAATTTATATATGTGCAGTTTCAGCTTCTTCAAGAGCAACTGGAAAATCTGAAGAGGACGGTAATTGCTAATTATATATTTCATGCCTAATTGTTTAAGTTGGGCAAATTTTTTAGTGTTATTTTGTTGCCAATTTTGTTTGTTTCAGGAAGTAATGCTGGAGAAGGAAAACCAAGAAATGTACAACTGGGTAAATTCATTAATTAAATTTATATTTTGGAAAGTTTATACATTAATTGTTCTATTTTGAGGGAGTGTTTGACTGTAAAAAAATCATTTTTAGCATTTACAAATGATTTCTACTTCATTTTATTAATGTTTAAAAACGGGCTGAGGTACTTTGATTTTGAAAAAAAAATCTTTGGTTATTTTTGTAAAAAAAAAAGAAGTTTATCATGAAATTATTATCCTCAATTTTTTAAGGATTGAAGACTTTTTATAATAATAAATAAAGCATGCTTATTTTAATTTTTTTCAATTTTTCTAAATACTCCAACTTTGATTTTTTTAGCTTAATTTGATTTTTTTACTATATTTTACCAAAACGTCAATTTCTAATTATCAATTTTTTCAAAATTATTGCAATAAATTTTCTCTAAATTTAAGTTTTTTGACACTAATAATTAGGTGATGAGCAATCAGATTCAGAAACAAGCAGAAATGGAACATCATCATCAGCAACAACAACATCAACAAGCCATGACTGAACTTAAGTTAATTGAGGAACAACCTTTGCTTAATCAATTCCCATTTTTGGAGATCATGGTGATCTTCACCTTGGAACCCTACCTCTTCTTCACACGCACTCATCATACCGTCTCCAACCTACTCAACCTAACCTTCAAGATTTGGCCTTCAATCCAGTGGCATCGGTACATGTGCACCAATCATAGTTTTTCTAACATTTATTGCCATATATATTTGATTATTAGCATAAATTGGACTCAATTGCAAAATTGATCCTTTAAGGTGGTGACATTTTAGGACTTTTATTTTTCAGTTTGCAATTCAGGATCTTTAATTTTAAAAATTCGACACATTGAGGACAAAAATCATTAGAATTGAATTTCACAAATTGGCCTGAAATGATAATGGGAATTTCAATTTCACGTCATCACCTCAAATTGGGGATTTTCAATTTTTGAGTATTTAAATAGATAATGTTTTAGGTTGACATGGCCGTCACATCATCAATTCAATTTTTGAATTTTCGGTGGTTTTTGTACTCCATGTGTCGAACTTTTTTAATTATAGTCTTAAATTGCAAACTCAAAAAATAAAGTTACACGACCAATTTTGCAACTAAGCCACATAAATTATGTGATATGTATTCTGAATTTTTAGATATGGTGCTGATATAATTTTTTATTTATTTATTGGGATTTTGCAGAGTGATCACATACCATGGGATTCGTTTTATTGGGGGCTAAATTGTTTATGGGTTGTGATCAAGATTTATTTATTACAGACAAGACTTTATATACTACTATGTAATTGATTTAGGTATTGTAATTCATTGTTCATGGTCATAGTTTAAGACATGAAATTATAAGTTTCAATTAATCAAAGATATATATGTGTGTTTTAGATGTTATTGTATTCAAATTTTCTTAGAAGGGGCTAGTTTCGACTGCATGTATGTTAAGATCCAGAATATGTCAACCACTAGGGTTAGTCCAGTGGCCACATGTGTTATTCTTCAATGAAAAGGTTCGAGGTTCGAATCTCTACAATGACAGGATCGAATTCTTAATAAAAAAAAGATCCGGAATATGTCACAAGTTGTAATCACATATGCAGCAGAAAATAATTAATTAAGATGAAGTTGTAGATATTAATGGAACAATTTGTACATTCAATACATACACAAAGCTTAAAAGATACATGTGGAACCTATTATCTTAAATCACAAAGCACAACATAATTGTTAGGGAATTAAAAAAAAAAAAATGCTAATTACAAAAAAATCCAAAGATTTTTGAAAGTTACAAAAACCCCAGTGAGATTTGATTGTCTTAAATCTAAGAGGGTAACTGTAATATTTTGAAAAATATTTTTTTTGCTTAAAGGGAGAAATGTAAGGCGGAATGGAATTAAACCTCAATGCTTTTTTTTTTGTTGTAGTTTTCAAAAACTTTTGGGTTTTATTGTAATTAGTCCAAACCTCATGTTTTTTCCCCTTAAATTATCCATCATTATTTTGATGAAAACTGAAAATCTTGGAGATTGATATACTTAAACTAGTCTTGTGATATACGGACATGTATATGGTGTATGTTTGATTATCTGTTGTTTGTGTGGGTACAAATGTGGTGGCATGTTGTCTTAAGAAATAATCAAATAATGTTTGTGTCCAAGACCCCAAATTTGCCAACAGGTTGGACCTGAATCTGCCCAGTTTGGAAAGAAAAAATTATTTTGGACATAATTTATATAGGAGATTGTTAGTATATTGATCAAACTATATATATCAACTAGTGGGGTTAGCCCAGTGGCCCGGGTATTACTCTTCAGTGAAGAGGTCTGGTTCGAGTTTTTGCAATAACAGGGCTGAATTTTTTGGGGAAAAGAAAAATCAAACTATATATAAATATATATATATATCTATATAGGGATGAGATCTCATGTGGCAGCCTCTTACCATGTGGCAGTGTGGACAGATCCCATCCCTATATCCTAAAAATTCAATGGCTTAGATTAGCCCTTCAAAACACCATTTTATAATTAATTTTAATACCAAAAGGGCATTTCAGTAATCTACAAAAAATGCCTAAATTAATACCATAATTAAGAACCTAAAATCAAGGGATCCTCTTGATTGCAATCTTGCCAAAACAAACTAAACGTTAATTTAGGAACATAAACAGGCGTTCCCTATCATCTTCTTCATTCTTCCTCCATCCAAAATTCATCAACCTGACCAATTTTGACGTCCCAAAAAACACAGAAAAGAAAACCTACAGTCGAAAAAAAAAGAGCACAAAAACCTTTCAAAAATGGGCGACGAGTTCGATGAATCACAACATGATGAAGTGTTGGCGGACAAGCTTCGATGAAAAGCTCGGGTTTTGAGACGCTTTTTTTCCTGGTATGTGTGTTTATGTTTCGAAAAATCGCGCAATATCCTTATTCATCATGTAGATGTTTTATTTAGAAATATGGAATCATAATTGATGGTTATGTTAGTGTAAAGAAATGTACAGAGATGTACACATTAGATATAAGATTGGTGTACACATATATTTAATATTGTGTACATGTAAGCATGCAGTATATGTTGTGGGATGGTTGGGGTGATGATGAATCTTTTATGTGAAATCGTTGTATACACATATTGCAAAATATATGCATGTATAACAATGTTTGGTGTATAGATATTTATGTTTTTGTGTTAATTTAAAATGTGATATGTGTTTGAATGTTTATTTGAAGCTATACATTAACATATATAGTTGTGTACAACAATCGGCAAACTTGTGTATTTGCAACATATTATGGTGTATATATACGAAAACTTTGGTGATTTAGAATGAGAACAAACAATGGTGTTCGAATAATTCTGTAGTAGTGTAAAAACATCTTATTTTCGTATACATATGCTTCAATATTGGTGTGATTAGTATAAACATTCAGTGTAAATTGTAAGATTTTTATTTTATGAAAGGGTTAAAACGATAAATCCATGAAACTATTGTGTCTTGAAAGAAACTATTGTGCATTTTTTTTTTGTGTATACATTTCACTTATTTGGTGTGCATATACTTTGCAGATACAAGTGATGAAACGTTCCAGCACGTCGAAATACTAGAGCGCCTGGTAATATTACCCGGCAACACCAAATATTGGATACCTGAAGTTGAACAAGATAAAATACCGTGAGTGGGCATGCAATTTGCGAGTTGGGACAAGGGTGTGGAGTTTTATAGGCAATCTGTGCAAGCAAGAAACTAAAGAGGAAGTGTGGAACGTGTGGCAAAATTGCATCTCACAACAGTCGAACATGTCCAGAACAACCTACATAATACAACTACACTTTTCCCAGCATTTTCAAATTTCGTAGAGTCCAAAAAACTGTTATCAGATTTGACTTATATTAAATGAACGTCATTTATATTGTAATTGAATGTCATTTATATTATAACTGAATGCCATTTATATTCTAGTTTTACACCATTTTTTAGTCCATTTGACTTTAAATAAAAAAATACCCTGTAACCTAAACACTTTTATGTTGTAATCGCTATCTGTTGATGATACACAACTTTTCAAAGGATTACGATGACTTCCAAATAGTAAAAATAATTGTAGTGCTTCAACTAAAAATCGAAAAATATAGTAAATTTGTGGCATATTGTGGTGTATATATATGAATACTTTGGTGGTTTATAAGCAGTAAATTATGGTGTACACATAATTATATTATAGTATAATAAACTCTTGTTTTGGTATACATTGGTTTGACATTTCATGATAAGTGTGACATTCAAAAGTACATTGTTACATTGAGTTCCAAAATAAAAAGTAATTATAGTACTTGAACACAAACTGCTTAATAATTATGCATACACACGATTCGTTAAAACATCAACTGATAAATCTCCCCGGAAGTTCTTCAATGTTTATCCCCAGCAGGCTCCCGAATCCCATTTCAATAACTGCTCTTGTCTGATAATTATTGAGCCGAACCAATGCGCCCGATATAACATTGGGGACGGATCTGGTCCTCAGTTTGGGCAACGAATCTTTGAGCGCAGATTTTGCGCTCTTTCTCCTCGGGTTAACGTCACTCGGACCCTCGTTCGGGACTGGGGAGGCAGGTCTCTTCCTATTTCCTCTTGCCATCTAACCTGTAATTTACAAAAGTTAAATAACACATCACATGACGTACATAATACGAAGATGGATAGAATATCAGGGCACAAAAACACAATACCCTGTGTACTTATACAGTTATATGCCAAAATTAACAAACAAAACACCAAAATATGAATGAAAAACACAAAACTTCAGTCATTGTGCAAAATATGCACAACAAAATTGATTTATGAAAACCAAATGTAAACTTAATGTGTACTAGTGCAATAACACAATACCATGTGTACTTATATACCAAATTTAACAAAAAAACACCAAAATATGAATGAAAAAAATACAAACTGCAGACATTGTGACAAAATATGCACAACAAATTGATTATGTATATACCAAAAGCACAACTAGGTCACACAAAAACTAAAGAAAACCCATAAATAAACCTCTTCAATTGATATAACTAAAAAACTAAAAAAAACTAAAAAAAAATGTGAAATACAACTAGGTCACACAAAAATGGAAGCAGGACATACCTTGATGTAGATTTGCAGAAGCTTTTTGGAGGTTTTATGTCCAACACAATTGCGCCCGTACATAGATGAGTCCCTCTGGGATGATTTTTTCAGAGAAAAAATGGTGTGGCCGGCGGTTTGTGAGAAGGAATTTTGGGAGAGATGAACTAATTGAAGACGTGTGATAGTGGGGTTTGTGGGGGGACGAAATCCTTGAGAATATTGTGAGAAAAAAACCGGGCAAATAAGCGGGAGAAATTTTTGTGATTGAATCCCAAAAAAATAGGAAATGTGTGCAGTTACCATATAAGACGTTACATAATGTTTGTAATTTGCCTATTTTGCCCTTAAATGGGTTGATTTCGATTTTTTTTTTTTAAAAAAAGGAAAAAAATCAGGCCTTTGGATCAAACATGTTAATGGTCTAGATCATCCCACACCGCCACATATTAAGGGGCTTGCCACATATGATCAATATATATATATATATATATATATATATATATGATTTGGTTCAAATGAGACCACCTCCCTAGGTGAGACAGTGTGGACTTATCTTACCCATTGATCTTAAAAAATGAAGGGAAGTGATTAATACAATTTTTTTAATTTTTCCTAATTTTTCTGATTTTAAGGGTAAGATTGTAATTTTGTAATTCAAATTAGTGGTCCCAAATGATTTTATGGGTTGAAATTGACACTGCTTTTTAGGATTTTGTGGCGGAATTTAAGGAACTGTTTTCTTTCCAAATATTTTTATTTTACAAAGATAGTTAGGTTCTTCTTGCATAATTAGACATCAAATAATGCATATTTAGTTATTTTGTTGGCAATTTTACGAAAAACAAGACATAATTGAATATAACGTCTTCGCATATGTAGTTATACTACACTTTGCATAAATAGGTTCAATATAATGTATATTTAGTTATGAAAATGGGATGTTGCTTTTGGAAATTATAAAAATGGGATGTTACATAATGTCTTCGCATATTTAGTTATTCCACAATACATAGATAGTTTCTAGATAATACATAGTTAGTTGATTTTGTTGCATAGTTTATGACGTCTTGCATAGTTGGATATATTGTACTACATATTAGTTTTTTTGTTTGCATAGATAGTTTTGAGATAATGCATATTTAGTTGAGTTTTGTTGCATATTTAGTTTTCGAACTCAGCATTCGTTATTTCTCTGTAATATTGCACCGATTTTTCTTATTTTTTCTCTATAATTTTCATGAAGCTGTAATTTTAATCTTTGTAATTTTCGAGTTCTTCGAGTTTTCTTTATTTGCGTTAATGGAATGAGAGAGAGAGAGAGAGAGAGAGAGAGAGAGAGAGAGAGAGAGAGAGAGAGAGAGAGAGAGAGAGAGAGAGAGAGAGAGAGAGAGAGAGAGAGAGAGAGAGAGAGAGAGAGGGAGATGAGAGATTTGATTCCATTTTTGGAGATGTATGAGAGAGAAAGAGATTTGATTCCATTTTTGTAACTAACTTGTTATGTTATTTTACCCTACTACCCTTATATTGATTAAATTAATATTTTAATATATTTTTATCCATTAAATCATACCCATTGATTAATAGTGGGGGATGGTTAAGATTAGTCCATTGTGTCTCACCCAGAGACATGGTCTCACTTGATCCTCCCCTATATATATATATATATATATATATATATATATATATATATCAATATATGCGTCATTTATGTGGTAAATAGTTAGCGAATATCTTTTACTAATAATTAGTAAATCAATCTACCACTAATTTCAAACTTAACAATAACATTACTTGTATTTACATATAATTTGAATAAATTTTGTTTAACTTATGATAAATAACATGTGGGAAAATAAGTGTATGCTTGGAATATAATTAACAAGTCTTATTTTTAAACCAAAAAAAAAAAAAAAGGATTTGTTAATTAATTGTAGGAAATAAGGTTTCTTTTTCTTTTTGTTTGAGGAGTTATGTATGCATAATTTAAATATGGCAATATCGCAAGTATAAGAATATTTCTTTCAAAAACTTTTTTTTTTGTCAATTTTTTTTATCATGATCATTTAAATTAATATTATTTTCATGCATTGACTCTCTTTGATAGATTTATCTATTTACCTTTGAAATATACTTGATTTGTCCCAAATTATGTTTAGTTTGAGAGAGATTTATTTAGGGAAAATTGCAAAATTGGTCCTATAACTATAAGCAGTTTGCAATTTTAGTCCTGTAACTATTGAGTTTGCAAAATTGGTCCTTTAAGTTTGAAAATTTTGCAAAATTGGTCCTATATGTTTTATACCTAGCAATTTCGGTCCTATAATATTCAAGTTGTTGCAAAATTGGTTCCCGGGGTTATTTCATATTTTCAAAACACCAAGAATACCCTTATGCACATAATTGGCTTATTTGACTAAGTGATTTGCCTAAAATGGTATCAGAGCTCAGGTTTATTAAGAACTTTAAATTATATTTATTATTTTATATAATTAACAATTGGCGAGGAGAATTTTCTCCGATAAAATGGATCGGAGGAGTGTCAAGATGTATACCCTACGGGGAGATATCGTCAAATTTTGACGATGTATGCACAAGAACACCAAGACAAGATAACATATTGGGATAATCAATATGTTGAAAAAGAACTCGCAGGAGCCGATAGGAAAATCTTGAGATAATGCGGAAAACAAGCAGCATGTTGTTTGAGTATCACTTCGCTCGCGAATACCCCGCCGCCTAGAATTTTTAGTTTTAAAATATATTTTAATATATATGTTGCATATATAATATATATTATAATATAATTTTTATGTATTCTTATAATATATTTAATATTTATAAATTGATAATAATAAATTTTATAAATAATATTTTATAAATATATATTTTTCATTTTTTTAAATTTAATTTAATTTAAAATGGGGCGAACGGGTAGACTCGTCCTTCCCTGAAACTGTGGCGCGGGTCGACCCAACCCGCCGTTCTAGGCACACGGGCGGAGTGGGGGTCGAGCCAACCCGCCCCAACCTACCCCATTGCCATCCTTCCTATATAATCCAAAAATGTTTAGCCACAAGGGCAAAATTGTCCAAGACCAAAACTGCAACTTTTAAAGATAAAAGACTAAAATTGCAATTACCCCAAATTTACAGGACTAAAATTGCAATTTACCCTATTTATTTATGTAAAATGTTGATCGAATCCAATATGCCTGGATTCTAGAACATTTCTTTATAATTTACTTAGAAAAATATCTAAGATATTATTTGAAAAAAGTGTCTATAGAATTTTAGGATAGTAGATATTTTGATGGAGGGTCTAGTAATTCAATTGTAGCCATTAGATTAAATAAATCATATTCACTAGTTATAGGAGTAACTTAGTATAAATAGGGGTTGTCAATTGTCTTGCTCATTTGTACCTACCCAAAATTTAAGAAAAACCAATAACAAGAAAAATTTAAAAAACAAATACTCTTCCACCAAAAGTTCTCTTTTCTCCTCTTCCAATTAAAAATGTATATCTCTTCCAATAAAAAATATGAAATATTATCCAACATTTTAAAACTAAACTTCCAATAAAAAGAATATTTCTCTCTTCCGATAGACAAAGAATATGAAATATCCATATCCATTCTCAACATTTTAAAAATTGAAATCGTGTTTTTATTTGATGATTTTAAATCTCAGTTCATGAACCATCATCTATGGAATACCGATATTTTATTTTTGTCATTAAAAACTTCCAACTTCATAGAGATAGTTGGTAAGCCATTGATGTCCCGTACAGTTATTTGAATATCTCACTCATTAATGTGCTATTAACTGCTCATAACCAACCCATAATTGAGCCTTCGAGAAAGCTAAAAAAGTGTTTATTTTGATGTTTAGGCCATTTTTGGATAAGAAATCAGAATACATTTTGTGTAGTTTTTATATTTTTTTTTCTAACAGATCTGTTTTAATTTGTTTTTAGAGCATTTTCAAAAATGTAAATTTCTGATCTAGAGTTTTTTTCCCCTAATCAACACTAGGCGCTCTGCGGCTCTCCCGAGAGGAAACTTTTCAAAGGAATTAAGACAGTTAGATTTTAACCTTTACCAATCTTGGAATTTTAGGGTAATTAAGACAGATTAGATTTTAATCTTTACATGGAATTTTAGGGTAATTAATACATGTTAGATTTTAATCTTTACCTATCAATGGAATTTTAGGTTGTCATGATTTTTGTCATTAAAAACTTCCAACTTCTTAGAGATAGTTGGGAAGCCATTAATGTTGCTGGAGGAACTTCTGCCCTATGTAGAGAAAAACATAAAGATTAATAAGGTGACATGCAATAGAATTGGGAGCCAGAGCAAAGCACAGTATGAAGATAAATCTAATTTATAGAATAGGAATGTTATCAATTACTATTAACTGTACAGAACCAACCCATATTATAAAGGAGTATAAGAAAATAGACTCATGCTTCATCTCTAAGTGAACGAAAATGAGACAGATTACGGTGAAATCATATATAACATTTTTGCCAAAATAGTGAATTAGGATGTGCAGTGTGTGGAAGTTTACAGAAGCCTTCAGTCACAACAACACATTGGTTTAACTCTACCTTAAACCATGTATATTAATTTGTCTCTTGAATGTTTAAAACAGAACAAACCAAAAAGTATTAGATTAGCCCTGCATTTTCTAAGTCAAAGGTCAATAGGACAAGCCAAATATATGCATAAATCATCACATAAAACACATACAAAAATATGCAAGCCAACTTGCGAGCTATTGCCTTGATGAAAATGAGCCCTTTGACCCCTGCTATTTTGACTGAACCTCTACTTTCGGGAATCAAAACCTCCAATCTCC
Organism: Rehmannia glutinosa; assembly: GCA_016081115.2. Classification (NCBI taxonomy): domain Eukaryota; kingdom Viridiplantae; phylum Streptophyta; class Magnoliopsida; order Lamiales; family Orobanchaceae; genus Rehmannia; species Rehmannia glutinosa. Next base: position 90,058 of record JABTTQ020001270.1, read on the forward strand.
CGAAGTACAATAGATCTGGAGATCCCCAGGAGTATTTGGACAAATTTTACGCCAAGGCAGATCTCTATGACATGACGGACGCCTCTTACTGCAAGGTATTCCGCATGACCCTGACCAAGCAACGCTGACTTAAAGCTTGGTTCACTAAACTCCAGATAGGATCAATCTTTGGGATGGAAATGTTTACTGAAGCCTTCATGTAGCAATTCTCCATCAACATAAAGTGTCCCAAAACTATCACTCATCTCATTCTGGTGAAGCAGGGGGAAGAGAGACGATGTGGGACTTCATAAAATGATTCGTGGAAGCTATTAATGAAGTTGTCGACGTCCAACATGAGACATTTGTTGGAATCCTACAATAGAACCTCTGCCGGGGACGTTTGAAAGAGTCATTGGCCGGGAAGCCTCCCTCCATCCTGGAAGAGTTGATGGGCTGAGTAGATAAGCATATTCGAGTGGAGGAGTCTACCAAGTCTAAACCCGTCATTAAGCGCAAGACCAGGGAAGATGATGAGTATCAACCCCGAAAGGATCAAAGAATGGAGTATGGAACGGATTTCACCCCTCTGAAAGCACCAGTGGCCAAAGTGTTAATCACAATCCAAAGAGAATGGATCATCGCCTCGCCTAGACCACTGAAGAAGAACCCCACAAGAGCACGCATTGTCTACATCTTTGTCACTACCATAAGGGTAAGTAGCACACTCGCGATAATTGTTTTATCTTTGAAGAAAAAGATCGAACAACTCATCCGGAGGGGTTACGAAAGATTACGTGGATCAAAGCATATTCCTTAGACTAGATGGAAATCTTCAAGCCTAAACTCAAAGGAAATCAATCCAACACACTCAGTGAAGGAAAGACTACTTCATTAGTTGGAGAGGAAAAAATTAAATACAAAAAAATAAAAAAAATATTTATAATATTGTATAAAATATTATTACAAAGTTATTATAAAATATTAGCCTAATTAAAAAAACTTCAATTGTCTGGCAAAATTACAATTGATCCGTTAAGGTGTTACGAACCTCCCTCGAGGGTATTTGTAATTTTAAAAGTTTCAAATTACAAATACACCCTTATTTTTGTTTATGATTTACAATTTGACCATCGATAGGGAGTATTTGTTTAAGTACATACAAACCACAACGGGGTGTTTGTAATACCTCAATGGGGTCTTTGTAATCGAAAGATAACTCGACTTTTTGTAATTAAGCTAAACCTCGGGCAATTCTAATGGTAAATTACAAAACCTCCCCCTGAGAAGCCTAATTACAAAAAAGATCGGCTTTTTTAACAGATTATTACAATTTTTTTTTCAAGTTACATAATTAAACTAAAAAAAAGGCTTAAAATAATAATAAAAAATGGCTTGGAGGAAGCTAGTTTTTGTGAAAATCGTACATATGCACTCCGTTTCTAGTTTTGATTTTTGTTTTTTTCTTGTAGAAACAGTGACCTTATGACCGATTTCGCAAATATTGACTTTAGGAAGGAAAAGCACGGTCAAACTTCGGTTGCTTTATGATTTAAACAACTGTTTTTTTTTTTTCAATTTAAATTTTATTTAAAACGGCCACAAGGTGGCGTTTTTTAGCATAATTTTTTATTAAAAATTTGATAAAGTCGGCCATGTGGTGGCGATTTTAGCATAATTTTTTTTTATTAAAAATTTGGGAAAGTCGCCATGTGTTGGCCGATTTTTGCATGAATCTTTTCGGTAGGTGACTTCATGAGTCCCTAGACATGCGGACCCATTCACTTCACGGGTAAATAGTATGCCATTTGTCTCTTCTTCCCATTTTATATTATAAAGACATGTTCTCTCCTCTCATTTCACCATCACACACACAACACTTTGCTAAATTTTTTTCCTTCCCTCTCGGTGAAGATGACATCATCGGGTTAGTAATTTTTTTTTCTAAGTTTGTCAAATTATTTCTTGTTTTGCTTGTATAAAATTATGATTATATTAGTTAGTTATTACGAATTAGTTGTTTTATATTGCTAATAAATTAGTTTAGTTAAACTTAACAATTATATGAATTAGTTGTTTTATATTATATTGCTACATAGTGATAAATTAGTTTAGTTAAATTTGACTAGTTGTTTATATTGATACATAGTGATAAATTAGTTTAGTTAAATTTGAAAATAAATGAATTTATTATTTTTTTGGCTATATAGTGATAAATTAGTTTATTTAGATGTGACAATTAAATGAATTAGTTGTTTTTTTTTTGCTACATAGTGATAAATTAGTTAGTTAAATTTGACAATTTTATATGAACTAGTTGTTTATATTGCTACATAGTGATAATTAGTTTAGTTAAATTTGACAATTAAATGAATTTGTTTTTTTTGGCTACTGGTGATAAATTAGTTTAGTTAAATTTGATAATTAATTTTGTTAATTCCATTAATAAATATATGTTAACTAACATGTTAATAATTATGTAGTTATGTCAAACCCGGACTGAAATAACGTGATCACGAGTTTCCCAAGACGCGAATGAATACTATCAATATCTTTGCGTTTACGACGGATGATAGTTTATTTAATATACTGTTGTAACACACGATATGGCGACCATGGGGGTAAATGAGTTTGTGTAGGAAAGTCTTCAAGTTTGAGTAATATGCATCAAAATGATCGATCTATTGAGTCGGATAATGAGGAAATGTCCAATCGTTAATTGATGGTCTTGGAAAAGAAGAGCGTGTAGATTCCAAACCTAACGAAAGTGGTTCGGATGATGACAATGATGGTGGTGATGATGATGATGGTGATGATATCGATATATCCGGATATACACGAACAAGTGCCACGCCCCAACACCCGCAGAAGGTGGTTTGTACTCTTCAATTCCATTTTCAACACGACTTGTGGAGATGTTCTAATTGTGATGATCGATATTCGAGGAAAAAGGTAAAGTTTATGATCTAGCAAAGGGAACTTGAAAATGGTATGGTCTTCAAGGATAAGAAACATTTGCAATCATCGTTAAAGATTTTTTACGTGCGGATAGTCGACGTGAGTATAAGGTGGTGGTGCAAAGTACCCTGTCTTATGGAAAGTAAAATCACGGGGAACAACGGATCGAACATGATGTGCAATTGGGGGCTCGGCGGGCTACAAGAAGAAGGCAGTGTGTATGGCAAATCTCGCGATATGGAGGTGCCCATAGTTGTCTCATGAATGCAATTTGGTGGATCATCATAATCTATGTAAAAATACGATAGCAACATTGCTAACAGGGGAATGGTGCAATGTGATCCAACATTTGAGATTAGGTATGTTCAACAAGCGTGAAAGATAAATACATGTATGAGATCTCATATCATAAAGCGTGGCATAGTTTAAAACGTGCGAGGAAAATGTTTTTGGCACATGGGAAAGTTCGGTTGCAAAATTGCCTAAATATATGGGAGCTCTTGAAAAATGGAATCCTGGCACTGTTGTAGAATGGATACACATTAATACGGACATACCGACCCAAAAGATGTTAGGTTATGTATTTTGGGCTTTCAAACCTTGTATTGATGGATTTCTGGTCGGAAAGTCATAAGTGTTGATGGAACTCATCTTTATACAAAATACAGACATAAGATGTTAGTCGCAATAGGAATGGATGCTAACCAAATGGTTTTTCCTTTGACGTACGTTGTTGTTGACGAAGAATTGTTTACATCTTGGAGTTGGTTTCTTCATATGTTATCGAAGCATGTTGTTAAAGGGGTTGAGGGTATGTGTTTAATTTCCGATCGGCATAGTGGCCTAATTCAAGCTGTTGAACATATTCCTGACTTCAAACCCCCTATTGGTGTGCATCGTTTTTGCTTAAGACATGTTTGCTCTAATTTCAACAAGCAATTCAAGAATATAAAACTAAAAGACATGTGTTGGCAGGCTGGTTCAGAACTAATGTCTAGGAAATTTGCACGAATCATGGAACAAATCAAAGGTCTGAATGAGGATGCTTATGCATACTTAGATAGTATTGATAAGTCAAAATGGACCCTGTCTCATGACGGCGGATGGCGTAATGACTACCAATCTGTCTGAGTGTCTGAATGGTGTGCTTAAGAAGGCCAAACGATTGCCACTCACTGCTATTGTACAAGTGACCTTGCATCGTTCAGCAAAGTATTTTTTTGATCGTATCAAAAAAGGTCGTCACATGTTGGAGAAAAATCAACCGTGGCTGGATAATATCAAATCGATGTATGAATCTTCCCAATACCAGGGGTTGGAACATTCAGTACACCCATTCGATTATATAGAGCAATCTGCTTCAGTTATGACTCGACATCCAGGATCATCAAGGTCATTTACACACACTATGAAACTTACCACAATGGAATGCTCGTGTGGTAAGTGGCGACACAATGGGATTCCGTGTTCCCATGCAATACAGACTTGTCGGGTCTTTGGTATTAACCCTGGTGTATACATGGAATCATATTATAGAACGACGGCTTATGTAAGTACATATAGTGGCAGATTTCAACCTTTGCCAGATGAAGATTATTGGGACACTTCCTAGTTTTGAGCTTGTTCATAACCCAGATAGGCGGGAGAGAAGGCGTCGTGGACGAGATACTACCACTCGAATACAAAACGAAATGGATTGGCGACAAACACGTGCAAGACAACAATATCTTGCTAGGGACCAGGCTGAGACTTCTTGTAGACATGGATAGGATGTTTAGATGATTTGTAAGGGAGTAGTACTCCTTATTTATGTATGTGTGTAGTTTGTAACATTTGGCGTGTTTGTTTTTATTTCTGTCATTATTTATGTATGTGTGTAGTTTGTAACATTTGGAGTGTTTGTTTTTATTTCTGCCACTCTCGTTATGTATGATTGTAGTTTATAACAACTGGCGTGCTTATTTTTATTGTATGCATGTAGTTTGTTACTTTGTTATGCCCACGTGTAGTTTCTTGCATTATCCGGTTCACATGTTGTTTATTGATTTTGTGTCCTTGTTGGTGTTACTGCAGGCATGGATATTGTATCATTATACGGTCCTAGAGATACAACTGTTCTTTATGCACAGTCTCGTCATTGATCTAGTGATGTGTACTCAGGTAAATCTATTGATACAATTTTGCGTGTAAAGCATGGGTCAGAGCCGTTTTGGTCTTTAAACGATGATGATAATGACGGAAAGTTAAGGTTGCACTATTGTGTAATCCATATGTTATATGATATGGGTTTTTATGGTGTTTATCGGTGCGAACAATTCTATATTGACTGCCACCTAGTGACTGCTTTAGTTGAGAGATGGCGGTCAGAAACGCATACATTCCATTTTCGAGTAGGAGGAGAGACATCTATCACATTACGAGGATGTAGCGATTATTTGGGGTCTTCCGAGTTGAGGGTGACCCTATTATTGGTGAGGATACAAATATTTGTACAAGCGTGGCGAGAATCTTTGTTATTATCACCTAGGCTTTCTCCTGCGTCGGAAGCGATTGAAGGGTTCGTATTTGTTTATTTGCTATCAAGCGGTAAGCGTTAGACCATCCGATGTGAGATGACAACCACGATATTGGCGTTGGCGATATTCTAGGTGTTGTGCCTTTGTATATGTTAAGCGGTGTTATGTGTTCGGATTCTTGAGGCAATTTAGTCTCCGTATTTATGCGTACGTCATATGGGCGAGATAGCAAATTGTGGAAGACATAGTTGGGGAAGTGCGGTGTTGGCTTTTAACGTACGTGAGTTATATAGTGCGTCCGTAAAGGAAACTTGTCATAGATGGACCGTTGCATCTGCTGCGGGTATTTTAATATGGAGTCACTAACCTATTTTTAACATTTACATGTTATTATAAAATATAGTATCTTATGATTTGGGCTTGGTCGCGTATTACTTCCTTGGTGCCCATAGATTTAGGAAGTCGGATTAATGTTGATCCGATATTTGGGTCGATGACCATGTACTCCCACATCCACCATATGGTGCACGGTATTTGACAAACACAAATATATAAAATTATATAAATGTTTTACGAAAATAATTAATTCAAAATATAACATTATATATTTACTGGTGGGGCAAGTATCATGACTTTACATGGACATCAAGGCGTTTTTACGGATTATTAGGGACATTCACGGGCCGAGAATGGAGGACTACCTTTTTATTTGGACACCTTATGACTTGGCGTTGCCTGGCATTAAGGAGCTTGGTGATAGGTGTCTCACGGATGTGTGGAGATCATCATGTCCAGCGATTAACTATGCGATTGTAGAGTTACATCATCGGCGAGTTATGCGGCGATTTGACATGATGCAATTAATCCACGATCTGTTCCACTCCATCACGAAACATTGCATGATGTAGATCGTAGAGACGATTGGGTAAAGATTGGACTATTAAACACCAATTATATATTGCTCTTTGGGCATACCGACATGTAGTTATTGTTACAACACAATATTGCAATGGATTGAGCGTCCAGGCAGGCATACATCCAATGGTTTGATAACATTACACGTCATTTAATATCTCCTCACATAAGTTTATGACTCGGGGATATCGGCCCATCACCGTCATTTGCATGTGATGCTATGGTACATTTAGATTATTTGATATATAGTTAAAGTGTATTTATCTTTAGATTTTAAATTTATTGTGTTTTATGTTTGTTTCGAGGAACAAGCACTTGAGAAATTAAGGATTACTCGAAGAAGGAGGATGATTATGACTCATTTGAAGGTCCTTCAAATGAGATATATACGGAGGTTCGACCATACTTTCGTGAGAATCGAGTCTCAGTTCCTACACCTGATCAGAAGTCCGTGCCGCCTACAACACCACCACAAGCTGGTACATCGAGGAGGGAAAAAAGACGAACAAGGGAAACATGAGAGACTAGTACCAGGGGCACGACGCGGTTAATCATGATACGACTACACCACAAGTTTATGTCGGAGGCCCATCTACATTGACACTTCCCACGTTACATGGTATGGACAACATACGCTTATTATGTGAATCAACAAACACCGTGGACGAGCCGATCACCCCATCAGGGTATGCCATCATCTGGCTTGATCATCCCGGACTTTACTTGGGTGATATTGGTATGGGATACCCTAACTTTGTTTCAACAGAACCAATTAATGACACTTATCGTCCTCAATTTAACGTGTCTCCTATTCCATTTCAACATTATCGTGGAGATTCGAGTTCGACTACTTCTTCATCTAGTCGTCCGTCATTTAATTTGAATTATCGTATTGATGAAACCGATGACGAGACACAACAAGCAAGCGAGCCTCTTGGGTAGAAAATATCGTAGAGACAGAGGTAGGAGACAACGTCGTGGCGTGATTTGTGGCAGGGGGTCATTTTTAGGTTATTATGATTGTACTAGATATTTAAAAATATATTGCTTTGTGTGTATTATGACAAAATTTTAAAAACATATGTTATTAGTATAATATTATAATATATATAGTATTTTATAAGTATTACAAATAACAAATATTTTATAATTATAACAAATAAATTTATAAATTGTTTAATATTATATATCAAAATAATATAATTCTTCAACTCAAATGAATAACAATTCAAAAAATAACAAACTCAAATGATTTTGAATTAATCAAATAATCATTAAATACATCATTAGTTAAATAATTATTAGATTTATCATTACGATATGATTGTTAAACTTGTCATTGTATTTAAGCGATTTCAGACAAAATCGGGACCAAAACAACCGTTTTTAATTTAAAAAAAAACAAGTCAAAAACATTAATAAAACGGTGATGGTTAAAGAGATTTTAATTTCTTTTAATTAGAAGAAAACCGACTTAATAAAAATGGCATGGAGCGAGACGATTTTAAGCTAAAATCGGCTACCACCTAGCTGTTTTTGATTAATATTTTAACACTTTTTTCAGTTTATTTGTGTAATTAAAAAAATGTAATAATCGATTAAAAAAGCCAAAAGATCTGGTTATATCACCTCTCTTGAGGTTGCATTTATTTAATAAATACCATGTGCAAAACACTCCGTGTGGCAAGAACTAGCATGAAATTTCACCTAGATAGCGGGGTTTTCAAAATTCTTACCTACAATGTTCTTCACAATATGTAGTCAATTATATACACAAAAACTCTGTCGGACCGTGTAACGGTCGATCTGTTAAACGGATCGACCCGTGGACCCGGTGGTATTTTCATAATATTAATAGTGGTGTTTTAGTAGTTTTCAAGAACTACTTGTATTAACAGTCATTCTGAAAAGTATTAGCCGTCATTCTAAAAAGTATTAGCAGTTCTTCTAAAATGTATTAGTAGTTACTTGGAGAATATTTTAGTATTTCTCTGAATATACTCGAAATGTATTAGATCACTCAAAAAAGTATTAGTAGTTCCTAAAAAAAGTATTTGTAGTTCCCTGAAGAGTATTTTAGTAGTTTCCTGAATATAATTAAATTTTTCTCCGAAATGTATTAATAGTCCTTCTGAAAAGTATTAGTCGTCCTTCTAAAAAGTATTAGCAGTTCTTCTGAAATGTATCAGTAGTACCCTAAAGAGTATTTTAGTATTTCTCATGAATATACTCCCGAAATGTATTAGCAGTCCCTCAAATAAGTATTAGTAGTTCCTCGAAAAAGTATTAATAGTTCCCTGGAGAGTATTTTAGTAGTTTCACTGAATATAATTAAAATTTACTCCGAAATGTATTAGTTGTCCTCGTAAAAGTATTAGTAGTTTCTCGAAAAAGTATTAGTAATTTCCTAGAATATTTTAGTGGTGCTCTGAATAGTATTAGTTTTTCAATAAAAAGTATTAGTAGTAGCCCCATTGAAAAGTATTAGTTGTTACCCTAAAAGTATTAGTTTCCCTCAGCTTTGGTGCAAGCTTGGAACTGATAGTGTTACCTTATATACATAAACAAGAACAAAGTCCACCACTCTGTTGACACAAATTTTGATCAATTCGATTTTAATTTTGTAGATCCAAAATTTCTGAGACAATGTTTTGTTCTCGAAAGATAGTTTGTACAAAGCCATCCACTTAGCGGGCCCCCAGTAATATTGCGATTCAACTGCCAAGAAGTAATCCAACGTTGGAAATTTGCATGCTCAACCAAACTCCAGCTGACTTTAGCATCCCCGATGCGAGAAATGAGTTTAGCATAAATGCTAAGGATTTGAAGCCTCGAAAGAGACCTTCTTTGAAAGAAAGATCTCTTTGGTCAAAAAAAAGCAAGAAAATAGGTTGAGTATGGGTGTTTATATGTACTTTTTTATCTTTCAGAATGGACCGCGGGCTTGGTGGGGGTGGGGGGGCTAGCCCGCCAAAACCAAAAAAGAAAAAAATAAGAAGAAAATAAGTAGAAAAAAATAGCGTAATTGATATTTTATATTTTTATCTCTTATAAAAGTGTATATAATATTATTTTTAAATATTATTTGTCATCCATTATTATATTGGTCGAGTTTATATAAAATTCTCACATTGGCCCCAAATTTGTAAAAATTGCCAATTCGGACCTTAAGTTTAAAATAATCGGAATTCACAAACCGGAAGGGCTTTTAATGTGATTCCAGTTGGAAAATGTCACTAAGGTTAGTAGGATATTGGGACAAAAGCAGTTTTTAAAAGAAATAAGTGTAGGTCCTTTAACTTTTGAAAATATCATTTTTGTCCCATTTTGGAATAATTGCCTTTAAGGCTTTTAGGGGTCCAATTGTTATGCAATTTGAACCTTGAGTCCAAAATATAATTAAGTTATAGTTAAGTTAGTATTTCCAGGTGCATGGGCTGCATAAGTCCTGGAAATTTTATTTGGGTCCTCAAGTTTAGTCTTTTACACTTTAGTCCCTCAATTTTAGAAAAATTACTTTCCAAGCCCTAAACACTTGGATTTTTGGAATACATTTAAAATATGTCATTTCCAGTACCTTAAGAGTAAAAATTTCAAATTTTAAAGTTAAGGTCTGGTACAGTTTCAAAATTTGCAAAGTAGCCCTTAAACTTTCAAAATTTTACAATCTAGTCCTTGGGCTTTTAAAGGTTGATTTTATTTATATTAAAACTCTTAAAACTTTATTAAAATGGTCAAAAGTCATTTTTGAACCTGAATACAGTCCCAAAATTCGAAATTTGCAGAGGGGTCCTTTAACTTTCATTTTCTTGCAATTTAGTCCACCAACTTTCCATTTTTACATTTTTAAGTCCAAAATTGAAATTTAATCAATTATGCTCGACTTTTCCAGGTTATAAGTCATCCAAAACATGGATTTCAAAAATCATACACATGCATGTCCAATTCATACAAGAATTCATCAAATAGAACATTAAAGTGTACATGTATGCACCTAAAATTCATTAAATAGCAATTTTGAGCAACTCTTGAGAATTTTCATGATTTGATACATAAAATTGACATGCAATACATAGATTATATATCTCAAGGGCTCATGATCAAAATTCTACATGCATTTTAATAAAAACACCTAGAAGTTGGAAAGTATTTTTCCACCCACCTTAAATTGGAAAATTGTGAAATAAATAAATTTCACAATTTTTGGATGAGGTCACTTAGGTCAGCCCCTAAGTCAAGAAATATCAAAATTTTGGAGTTAGAAAAATGAGAGAAAAATTAAGGAGAAAAGAAGGAGATAAGGAAATTGGAAAGACTACACTTTACCTTGTGTAGTAGGTGATTTAAAACTAGTTGAAGCTTCAAATTTGGAAATTTTGGTTCAACTCCAAAATCACCTAAGGTCAGCCCCTATTTCTCAAAAATGAAAAAGGGGTGTTAAAATTTGAAAAAAATAGGAAGAAGAAGAGAAAGAAGGGCTCACAGTGTCCAATTTACCTTGTAGTCCAATTTCTCTAGTAGTTATTCTTCAAGTCTTCAAGTTTCACCACCATGCATGCATGTCTCCAAGTGGTCTTCTAAGTACCTCAAAATCCAAAATATAAACTTAAATTAAAAGAGAAGGTGATGAGTAGTAAGAATTTAAGTTGGATTGAGGAGTGAAATTTCTTACCTTGAGATAGGGGGTGTTTGAATTTTTGGTGTTTAAGTGGTAAGATTGTTTGTTTTGGTTTAGATGTTTGAAGAAAGAAAGTATGTTTGATGTTAGGAAGAAGATGGGTTTGAAGATATGAAGATGGGTTTGAAGATATGAAGATGGGCTTGAAGATGTGAAGGACTTGTGTTTGAATATTTGAAGATGTGAAGAAGGGTACTTGAAGATATGAAGAACTTATGTTTGAAGATTTGAAGATGTGAATAGTTGGTGTTTGAAGGTTTGAAGATGTGAATGATTTTGTGTTTGAAGATTTGAAGATGTGAATGAATTTTAAAGAGAGGTTAGAGAGAAGGAGGAGAATTAGTTTAGAAATTAAGATGTGTTGGATAAAATGAACAAAATTTGTTCATTTTTGGCCATAATGGCCATCCACTATGGAGGGAGCGGGAAATTTTTTTTTGTTTAATTTGTGTCTTGTAATTTGTCTCTTGCATGGAGACAAAAGGGTGGTCAAAGGTATGGGCAAGGTATGGGAAGAGAAGGAATGTTGGGCAGACTTCAACATGTTGGGAAATTTAATGATATAAAATTGAGGTATAAGATAATGTGTATAATGTTTGAATTAATGGTATAATTATACACAAGATGACTAATATAAGGTGTAAGTGTACAAGAGTTGGATGATATTTCTACTCCAAAATCATTACCATGGCCGTCCACTATAGGGCAAATTGGTAATTCCATATTTTATTAATTTTTTTTGTCCCAAATTTGATGATAATAGATGAATAATATCAATCTCCAAAATAATTAGTGATTTCCTTGATCACTTATAAGTCTCATGATCACTTAATCTAAATCAAACTCTTAATTCTATAAGGTAAAAGTCTCTAAAATAAATAGTCTCTTAAAATTCTAAGGTGACTAATAAATACAAAAATAGTAATAATGATCAATCAAGTGATCATAAATGTGAAATAGAATTAATAAAGATCATGATCACAAGTAATTAAATAAAATGAAATAAAATACAAAATATATATTATTAATAATTACCCGTCAAAGTGACGCGGTAAAATAGTCGATCAAATACATAGGCACTGAGGTAAAAATCAATTATATGTTCGAAAAAATCGGGGCTTCACATCCTCCCCTCCTTAAAAGAATTTGGTCCCCAAATTCTCTTCAGAATAGTTCTGGATATTGATTCCTCATCTCCTCTTCCATCTCCCACGTTGCGTCTTCGTCTCGGTTGTGGTTCTGCCACACAACTTTAACCATCGGAATTTCTCTCTTACGCAACTGTCGTATCTGCTGATCAATGATCCGGATCGGTCTCTCGGTGTAGGATAGATTTTCCATTAGAGGAGGAGTATCACGAGTGATGATGTGTTCGGAATCTGGTTGATACTTCTTCAGTCGCGACACGTGGAATACATCATGCATTCCCGCTCGAGCATTTGCACTAGCCGGACAGGAGGCTCCGGAGGCAACATACGTGCTGGAAGGTACGCTTCTAATATCTAACCACTACGCTAAAATATTGTTCGACCCTGGATTAACGCATTCATTTGTTGCACCGCACTTTGTACACAAATGTTGCATGCATGCATGGAACATATGCCTATATGTCTAGAAGTGTCAACTCCTATGGGTGCAAGTCGGATAACGAGATATTATCTATAGTGCATGCGAAGTTAAGATTCTTTGAGATAAACTTTCTGCCGATTTAATCTTATTACCTATATCAGAATACGACGTGATATTGGGGATGAACCAGTTATCGCACACCATGCCCAAATGGACGCCATAACAATTCCATTAATCTATGTGAACCGGAAAACCGAAGTGGAAATTTTGGGAAGGGCACGGGTTAAGATTGCCCCAATTATTTCAAAGATAAAAAGCGAGGGAAGCGATCACTAGAGGGCTCGATGGTACTTGGCGTTTGTAATTAACAAACCCACAATTGCTTCCTGAATCAATAATACTCGATTGTCGATCGACCAGGTTGATTTGTATCTTGTATTACTTTCTCGCTGAAGTCAACTTGGTGTGTCGAGCTCACGATCGGAATGGATCGTCGGGGATGGGGAAGGGCTCATTCTGCTATTCCACTCTTCCCCCATCGCCCTAATTCGCAACCGAGGGACGGAGTTTGTCTAAGAGAAGCGATTTAACTCATTAAAATTAATGATATGCAAAAAAAATATTGTTTTATTTTTTTATTTTTTGGGTGGGCTAGCCGTGGTGGTTTGGGTTGGGCCAACATATTTCTGGCCCGCCACCCCGCCGATTGGCCGGCTTTTTCGGCCTGTGGGCTAGCTCGCCCCTTGACCCGTTTTTGACTCTAGCTAGGAGCCATGATATTGTTGTAGTTGTAATTACTAACATTAACTGATTCACAAAAAAAAATGATGGGATAATTAATATAACTAATCAGTAATCATTATTTATAATAATAAAAAAAATCCTAAACAATATATATCACGTAGATTTACCCCACACTTAAGATGGAAACAGAACACTTCGGATTTTTAACTTTACCATTTCATTTACGTGATAATGGAAAAATATATGGAATTTAAATCCAATCGCTTGAACCGAAGATTTCCAATAATTTTCAGCTAAATCGTTTAACTTAATTAATATATTATTTTAATAAGTTGGGAGTATTGGTTGGAGGAGAGGTTATGAATTTTAAAGAAATTGAAGAATACCTGGTTCGAACCACAGTTAACACTATTACAAAGGGTGAACGATACCACTTTAGCTATAGGCTCGTGGTAACTTAATAAATATATTTCAGTTTTGCTTTTTTTTTTCTCAAATAGTAAGCATAGTTTATTGACTTGATAAACAGTCATCTACTTACATTTTACTAAACATGTAACTTAATGCGTTTTAACAGTAAAGATTATATTAATGGATGGATATGAACCAGAAGTTTTTATTTAAAAAATAATATTTGACTTAAACATACACAGGGTGATTATATATTGATGAGGGTTCAAGCAGGGCCGGACCTGTGAAATACAGGGCCCTAAGCGGGATAAAAAAATGGGCCTTTATATCGGCCAATTTTTTTTTTGTCTTAAAATATTGCTATAAATCAAGGGCAAAAAAATCAATTGTAATATTAATCCCCTAAAAAACTTTGACAACAAAAAAAAAATTCAGTCACACAAATTACTATATGACCACCAAGTTTATCTGATACTCATAAACCATAAATAAATAAATAAATAAAATTATTGCTCAGATCATAAATCACGTTGCTAACTAAATCAATTCAATGAAAGGGCAAAATTAAGCAAAAGCTAAAAAAATAAGCAAAATGAAAAATATTAACACAATGAAAAAAATAAAACTATTGACTCAAAATTTTGTAAAAAAGATTTTTCAAAAAAATTGTCATTATTTATAAGAATTTTAGGAAATTATTGAGAAGGATTTAATGTTCATTATCAAATAAAATTGTCAAGAGTATGAGTTAGAGTTTATATGTACCTAACATTCGAGTGAATTATTTCTTTTTCACAAATTTAGGCTTCATGTTGAATTCCGTCTTTTTTTTTTTTTTTTTTGGTGTTGCGTGTGTGAAGAGTATACTTAACCACTTAAAAAATTTGGGGCCCCAAAACCTTAAGATTTGATTGTGTATTAAATTTAAGGGGGTGATTATAATGTTTTCATAAACGTAGGGGAGAATTTGAAATATTTTTGGCATGTGAACGAGGAAAAAATGATTTTTTTATAATTTCCAAAAATCTCTTGTTTTTTTTTGTAATTAACCCAAACCTTAGGGGCTTTTTTGTAATTACTCTTAAACATAAAAATGGGCCCCTAAAATTTTGGGGCCCTAGGCACAAGCTTGTTGTGCCTACCCTCAAGTACGGGCATGGGTTCAAGTATGATTTTTAACCACTAATTATCTGTAAATTTGAATTTGATAAAGTATTTTCGTTAACTTTGATTATAACAATTATTTCCCCTTTAACTAATGTATTTTCATGAATACATATAATAAATTAAGGAAGTCAACTATATGGAAAATAATAATATTATTTTTGGCTGGCCCGTATGGACGTACCTTTACGTACTTAACGATATTTATGTTCCAAATCATGCAAGGTGGCGCAAAATGCATGGTTGATGTGGAAAAATAATTAAAAATCTTTGTGCGATATTCATGTTTCATCTACCCAAAATATGAAAACTATATATACATAATTAAATATCCTAAAACCAAAAGTTAATTGGATTGGATTTTGTTCGAAGTATAAGTACTATGAATATATAGAGAGAGTGAATTCAATAATTTTAATTTGGGGTTAATTTGAAATGAACTATTAGGATTAGCCCAGTGGTCATGCACGGGTATTACTCTTTAGTGAAGAGGTTTGGGTTCGAGTCTCTGCAACAGTAGGGGCCGAATTTTTTAAAAGAAAGAAAAATTGGGGTTTGAAATGTAAAAGATGAAATTGTTACTATTTCTTCTTTGAAGGTATATATCAATCCCCTAAAAAAATGTTAAATATTAATAAGTTGGTATATTTGTTTATGGCAAAATTGGTCGCAAAGTAGCTTGCTAGTACAATAATTTCAACGATTATTATTTGAAACATTAATATATATAGTTATTAATCAAGACATCAATATTACCTGTACCAGCTACGAATGTTGTCTAATGTTGTGACAATCAGTATAAAATCACAAGGCCGACCATTTGTACACCTAAACTTGTTCAATATTATTTACAGGTCATTTCTTGGAAAACATTATTAATTTTATTTATGTAACACAATTAATTAAGTACATTATATCATGGAGTTGCCAAATGTCTTTAGCTAATAAATTAATATTTGACTAGTAACCATTTTTTAAATTATGCAGTCTCTTAGCTTAAGCCTTAAACTATGCCTAAATCCCTCGATTAGTTTTATTTCATCTCATCTCTCATTAAAAAAGAAAAAGAAAAAAGTAAACCATTTCATTTGTTGTAAAAAGTCAAGGGGTGTGGTGGGGTGGGGGGATTAATTATGGTAAAAAATATTTTTTATTAGTTGACTCAATGTGGTGTTAGTCGGCACAGATTTGAATATCAAGTATAATTTGTAAATGCGATTTAAATTAAGCAAAAATAATCCTCGACAAACACGACAAGTCGATCTTGTGAGTAGGGGGTAAATGAGTCAAGTCGAGTCGAACATAGTACTGTTCAAGTTTATTTGATTTTAATCGAGCCTCAAGAACTGTGTTTGAGTTTGGTTTGATTATTAATCGAATCGAGCTCGAACGAGCTTTAGTCGAGCCGAGCACAAATCGAACTCGATTAAATTGATATTTTTACAAATATTTTATTCTTTTTTTACTAATGGAATCGAGCTCGGGTCGAGCTTTATATCTTATTGAATGAAAAAATGTGTTCAAGCTTGGTTCGTTATGCTAACGAATCGAGTTCAAACGAGCTTTCAACGATCGATCTTGAATCGAGTATTAAGTAATCTAGTTTGTTTTTCAGTCCTACTTGTGAGACGGTCGCACCGTGAGACACCGTGCGAGGGTGATATTTTTAGTGTAAAAAGTAATACTTTGTCTGAATATACTAATAGTATCACTTTTTACACTAAAATTATTTTTTACACTAAAATTATCACCGTCAAATGGTACAATCGTCTCACACAAGTTTTTGTCATTATTTAATTATGTATTAACTCAATGAAGAATGAGTATGCGGTACAATAATGTCAGAGTGAACTTTTTGACGTTGCTTGGCTTTTTAAGTTGAGTGAGATTTTTCCGAAAAAAAAAAAAAAAGAAAAATTTGTCAGAGTAAAGTGCAATTGTAATATTTTTATAAATGTCAGGAGATTTTTGAAATATTATTTGATTATGAAGGAGAAAAATATACTGAGAATCAAACTCGAGAGATTTTGTAATTTTAAAAAAAAATCTGGGATTTTTTGTTTTTTTTTTAATTAGCCCGAGCCTCCTTTTTTTGGTAATAATCCCTTATTTATTGTATATATACACATTTCATCTTATATTCAATTTCCAAACGATGGCTAAAAATCATGTGACAAAATCTCTTTCAATTAATACAAAAAATAGCTGCAGAAAATCAGCATTAATCCCCTTAATTTAGTTGATGTAATTATTCTCCTTAATTTGCTACAATTGATGCTATAGAATCATTCCCCTTAAATGTGCTACATGCCTAAATTCAATCGTGATATTACTCAATTTTAACATTATATATACCATATTCTCAAGAAAAATAAACTATATATACTAGCTTCAAAAAAAAAAAAAACACTATATACTAATAATCGATTAAAAAATGTTTAATCATTAATCTGAGTGAATTTGCTTAAGGCAAAATTTTGTATGAGACGGTCTCATGGACATTATTAATGAGACGAATCCTAAATATAAATAGAATTTCAACTAAAACTTAAACTCCTAAGAAAGATCCATGTTTTTGGTGTTTTAAAGATCCGTCTGAACATATACATGAGGCGAGTTGCCATCACATAAGACATCTTCTTTGCTTAATACTTGTGATGTAGAATACCAAAATGCCTTATCTGATCCAATAAAAAATAAAAAATTTGACCTTTTGGGTTGACATTGTGTCACCGTCCATTGCATGACTCCAGAAGCTGCCTTAATTAATTAAATTCAATTATTGTAAGATATAATAAAATTAAATTAAATAATTTGAAAGCGTTGACATTCCAAGATGACAGGAAAATCATTGATCTTCTATAAATAGGCCTTAACAGCCAACCCTTTTGGAGCACCAAAGCCTTTTGAACTTATTTAGTATTTAAAAATTTGTAGTTAATTAAAGTTGCTATTTCATCAATGGCGATTCCAGTGATTGATTTCTCAAAGATTGAAGGAGATGAGAGGGAAAAGACTCTGGCACAGATTGCAAATGGCTGTGAAGAATGGGGTTTCTTTCAGGTACTTAATTAAAGATTTGTGACATTTTTTATTAGTGTAATGTTTTCTTTTAATCCATCTTTTTGTACTAATATATACTAAAATTTTGGTTTAGGTTACAAAATTACTCAAGTTTTAGTCCAATTACAAAAAAAAAAGGGATAAATACAAAACTCGCCCTGAAGTTTAGTCTAATTACCAAAAACTCCAAATGTCTTTCAATATTACAAATGCTCTTTATGTTGTTAAAAGCACCCCCTCATGAGGGTACAATTTGCAAAATCAAAACAAATGTTAAGGAGGTATTTGTAGTTTTAAAAGATACATGGCTTCTTTTGTATTTAGTCTAAACCTCAGGATAGTTTTTATAATCATCCCTACAAAAAAATCCAATTATCTTTCAAATTACAAATACACTTGTATATTTGGTTCTGGTTTACAAAATTGCACCCCTCAATATTGAGTATATATTAAATAAAGGGATAATTACAAAAGAATCCCTAAGGTTTGGCCTAATTACAAAAAAAAAACAGACATGTTTTAAAATTACAAAAATCCGCCTCATATTTGATTTTGTCTTAAATTTAAGGGGATAACTATAATATTATTAGAAATATTGGGGGCTTTTTAAAATCTCCTTCTTATGAAGGAGGAAAATGTCTAATCAAGGGGTTTTTTGTAATTCTCAAAAATTTTTGGGTTTTTTTGTAATTAGGCTAAACCTCAAGAGACAATTTTTGTAATTTTACCCCCAAAAGTTAAGTTTGAATGTATATTTTAGGGATAATTACAAAAAGTACTCCTGAGGTTTGACCTAATTACAAAAAAACCCAGCTAACTTTAAAACTTACAAAAAGTACCCCTGAGGTTTGATTTAGTCTTAAAATTAAGGGGTAATCTGCAATGATTTTACAAATATGAAGGGGGATTTTGAAATATATTTCAAACCTCAGGGGTACTTTTTGTAAGTTTTAAAGTTAATTGGGTTTTTTTGTAATTAGGCCAAACCTCAGGGATACTTTTTGTAATTATCCCTATATTTTATATTTCATGCATATCTGATAACTTGTATCAGCACAAAGTATTCATTTGTTGGCATTTTGTTTGATTCAGTTGATCAACCATGGAATTTCTGAGGAGCTTCTAGAGAGGGTGAAAAAAGTGGCCTCTGAATGTTACAAGCTGGAAAGAGAACCATTTTTCAAGAACTCAAAACCAGTTAAACTGCTTAATGAACTGTTAGAAGTGAAAAGTGATGAAAAGGTTGAAAATGTGGATTGGGAAGATGTGTTCTTGCTCTCAGATGAAAATGATGATGATTGGCCATCAAAAACCCCTGCTTTCAAGTAAGCACTTTCAGTTCAATGCATTATATCATAAATTATTGTAAGGGTAAATTACAAAAACTACCCTGAAATTTAGCCTATTTACAAAAAAAGATCTGGTTTTCTTTCAAAATTGCAAAATACCTCCTCACCTCCCTTGAGGTTGCATTTACTTAACTTTTTTTTTCCGAAACGATAGAACTTTTATACATTAACAAAACAAAACTTACACTGCCAACTGGCAAAATGGCCACCTTGAACATACATACATTGATACATGTCAAGGGGAGAACTCCGTACGAGAGGTAAAACCACCGTAAATCGAGGGAGCAAAACAAGAAACAACTAAAAAAAAAACACAAAGCAAAAGAAAACTAAACCACCTCCGAAAGGAGGACTAAGGCACTCCTCAAGGGAGACTACCCAACTCGAACAAATCCGGGCACGAGCTACTTCACGCACTGCAAGACAGAAATAACTGACCGCCTACGAGTTTCGCAAATCAACCGGTAAAAATAAAGACTCAAAAAAAAAAAAAAACAGAAAAAAAAAACAGAAAATTCGAAAAAAAAGAAATGAAAAATGCCTCTCCCTCACCCGATCTTCAACCGCAACCCATCACCTACCCGGCTCCAACTCTCCTCTTTGTAGCTCCGACCTCCGACTTGCCTCCACTCTCGATCGGAGAATCCGATCACCTCCGGATAACACAAAAGATATGCCTTCATTGGCTTCCATGTGACACATGGTTGAGGAGGGGAGGGGATAAGGGGAGGAGGAGGAGGAGAAGGGAGGGGAGGGGAGGGGAAGGGGGGCAGCCGCTGGGATGGGGAGGGAGGGGGAGGGGTTTAAAGTTTTAGGGTTTGGGTTTTTTTAGAGAGTGGGAGAAGAGAAAGGGTAGAGAGAGGAATTTTCCAAAATCTGCATTTACTTAACTAATTACCCCTTGAGGGTGTAATTTGCAGAATATAAACAAATATTGAGTGCTATTTGTAATTTTGAAAGATATGTTCTTTTTTTTTTAAATTAGACTGAACCTTGAGAGTATTTTTGTAATTAACTCTAATTTTAATTCTTGTCTCCCACAAGAATGTTGATTACCTTCTCAGGGCTCATTTAAACTGTCATATAGGGTACAAATTATAAATCAGTAAAATTACAAAAAACTACCCTTGAGATTTAGCCTAATTACAAAAAAGATCTGGTTATCTTTCAAAATTGTAAAATACCTCCACACCTGCCTCGAGGTTGCATTTGCTTAACAAATACCCCTTGAGTTGTAATTTGCAAAATAGAAACAAATATTGAGGGTTATTTGTAATTTTGAAAGATATCTGTTTTTTTTTTTTTTAAATTAGATTGGACCTCAAGGGTATTTTTGTAATTAACTCTAATTTAAATTCTTGTCTCCCACAAGAATGTTGATACCTTCTCAGGGTTCATTTAAACTGTCACACAGGGTACAAAATATAAATCAGTAAAATTACCATGTGAAATGAAAGTTCTGATCATTAACTATGTAACCATGAATGTATAACAGGGAAACCATGAAGGAATACAGGGCTGAACTAAAGAAACTGGCAATCAGAGTAATGGAAACCATGGATGAAAACTTAGGCCTACCAAAAGGGTACCTAAACAAAGCCTTCAACGGTGGAGAAGACGAAAACACAGCCTTTTTCGGCACCAAGGTTAGCCATTATCCACCGTGCCCCCACCCGGACAAAGTTAACGGGCTTCGGGCCCACACGGATGCCGGGGGCGTGATCCTCCTCTTCCAAGATGATGAGGTAAATGGCCTCCAAATCTTGAAGGATGGGGTGTGGATTGATGTGCAGCCACTTAAAAATGCAATAGTTATTAACACTGGTGATCAGATTGAGGTTTTGAGCAATGGGAGGTATAAGAGTGTTTGGCACCGGATTTTGGCTTTGCCGGACGGGAATAGGAGGTCGATTGCGTCATTCTACAACCCGTCGTTCAAGGCCACCATCGAGCCTGCAAAGGAATTGGTGGTACAGAAAGTGGAAAAGGAGGTGGAGGATTTGGCTAAGTACCCTAAGTTTGTGTTTGGTGATTACATGTCTGTTTATGCTGAGCAGAAGTTTCTTCCTAAAGAGCCAAGATTTCAAGCAGTGAAAGCTGTATAAGGTGTTTATAAAAAGTGATTATCTGGACTTCATTCTTATGTACTCAGTAGTTTTCTTTGTTTTTTTCATTTTCCTCTCTGTGGTTATTGGGTTTCTAGTGCTGTGACTTGTTAAGTTAGTAAAGTAATTGTCCCTCAAGCAAAATGCTTTGTTGGGGCCCTGTGATTCTTTTGCATTATGTGTATAGTTATGAAGAAATATTTTATTAAGTGTCAATCTTGTTTTTGCTTGTCTAATTTGATTTCTTATATTTTCTAGTTTAATTTAAAGGTTAATTCAATATGTATCCACCAGATTTTGTCTAATTACAAAAAAAGAACCCAAGTATATTTTAAAATTCAAATACTCCCCTATTCCTAACAATTGTTTCTTTTTCTGAAAGAAACTGGACTCTTTTATTGTAATAAAATTAAACCTTAGGGGCAATTTTGTAATTTACCCAAAATTTGAATTCTCAATTTGCTAACTCAATTTAAAAGGAAATATAGTATAGATGAGCTAAACCTATAAGAATCTGTCAGCTGATCACAATTTACAAAGTTACAGCATCTTCAATTGACTCTCTAATAAGCTTTTATTTTTTATTAAATAAGAGATACAGTAACTACCATCAAGCTACCATAAATAAATGGACCAACTTGATGGTAAATAATATGGTCCATCTTCTGGCCTTACAATACACAATGTACAACCAGCTGAATAAAGACAGTTCACAAATGCTATTTCTGAGTTGGATCTGTAATCTTCAGCTATATATACTGTACAGTAATATATACATGAACACAGAGAACAGAAAAAAAAAAAAAAAAAAAAAAAAAGAGGATGTATAGTGTAATTTGTATGGTATGGCCCTCAAAGGGCTTTCTGGTCTAACCTTTCGTTCCAGTTCAAGCAACGAATCAAGCTTCGAAACCAGTCACCTGTTTGATCAGACTTATTGACAGTTGGGAGTGGATGTTGGCTCATAGATATCCGGACAGAATCTCCTCTTGAAAGTTGTTGCCTTCTCTTCCCATCAAACGACACCCAACAATTGCTACGTGCGTCCTCTGGAATCTGCCTCGGTCGAAGAAAAAAAATACCAAAGATAATTACTGACAATAGTGTGAAGTGTAGTAACATAAACAGCAGATGCAGAAAATGTCTCAGACGTAATTTTTGTGCGATATTAAATTTTGGAATCAAAAGAGAGACACGAACTTTTTAGCGAAAATGAAGATACTGGTCAGGTAAGAACATCTCTCTTCATTGATAACATCAAAAAAAGGTCAGAAACCTTGGAGAATAGTAATTTAAGTGGACACGTATAAATGAATCCTAAAATCGTACTAGAAAGTTAACCCGTTCTGAATGACAGTATCTAGGACTCAATGTCTTACGGAACTGTAAAGAGTAGCACGTAACATCATCAGGGGCTCGTTAGATATTCAGACAACATACAAATTTCTGAGCCATGCTATGACTCAAGATTGATAAATAAAGAGTTACTCAAATTCCTATTTCAGGTTATTCAAACAAGCCATAAAGATGTACTTTCACCATAAGCATGGGAAATAAAATGCACTGTATCAACAAAAAAAGTTTAGGACTAATATATTTTTGTTGAACCTTGGTCGATTTATTCCCCCTATTTTCTCTTCACAATAAAAGCATCACAACAATACGAAATAATTATTATGTAATTGCATCCAGTAAAATATGTTAAACAGTTCTCAATTGAATTACTCCAATCAGAAGAATATTGGTCGTTGCCTCCAGAACATGATTCAAAGTTTGTTCTCGGAAGCAGGGGCGTAGCCAGCCTGAAAGGTTACCCCTAGCCCAAATTTTTTTCCCCCTAGCTCAACTATTTTTTACCCTTAAAAAATATATATATAATTTTTTTTTCATTTTTTTCCAATGAAAAAACGGGACAAAGAAAAATTTGGGATGCGCAGGGAGCCGGGGAGGCCCCCCCTTATCTACGCCCCTGCTCGGAAGGATAATTCTTAACAAATTGTTCTTATTTCTTAAATTTGCAGAAATGATACCTTTAATTCCAGCCGAGCAGAATCTGGAAGTATGACTGGTCTGAACGAGAGAGAATGTGGACAAATCGGTGTGAAGAGCATACATGGAACATTTGGATGCACCTGAACATGGAGATAGCCAAATTTACCAATTTATCTCTAAAAGATATTGCAGCAAGATCAACAACAAATGACAGATATAAGTTCTAATTAGGTTGCATCATCAATGACAGTCTACAGATAAAGCCCACAGATACTTAAAACTCGGATTTATTAAGTTCTTTACTTATCTCTGCCATTTTCCCTCCGTTTCAAGTAAGTATACCCGAAAGTGTTATGCATATACAAACAGCACAAGAAAAAACTGAAGCTACCTTTCATGTTCTATAAAAAGTCAAAGTAGTCATCTAAATGTCTTATCCTGTTAGGACCACATTTCTGTCCACAAACAACTATTATCCAGCAGTCCGCAGAGAAGCAGCATTAATTTTCTTGAAACAATTATAGAAATTTAAGCCATGAATTCCCGAAATGGCATTCCTCCTGTTTTATTTTTTGGTTATATTCCAGCCTATAAAATAATGAACTTCACAGAGACAACCCTTCAATACCAACTTGTTTTGACCTGGACAATCTGCATCCCATGAAACTTTCCAAGTACAACATCTTTAAAATCTTGTGCTTTCTCAGGCTAAAAGTTTCTTATTTTTCCAGCAATACATAAAAATTTGAAAGAGAGTCATCTAATTTTGGTAGATACTATAGTATTGTTTAATATATTTTTAATAAAGAAGCCAGATTAAAGAATTTCAATCATTTTCGTCATTCTCATGGCAGCTTACCATAGAACCTCCAGCGGCCGTGGAATAAGCTGTACTTCCGGTAGGAGTGGCAACTATAACTCCATCACCTTGTACCTATCAAAAGAATGACTGACACTGTCACACACCCAAAAGAAGTACTTCTATTCGTCGACTCTAAAGTATTACAATCAACTGAAGAATAATTTATATACTTTTATGGTAAACTTCAACCTTAATACCTAGCTAATAACCTGGAACTTCAACCACTAACCTAAGGCACAAATTAATTATTTGCATGAATTTCCTAAATTCCGTAGTCTATCAAATAACCCACCATACCTTGGTTATGAGGCGGTCATGTTCATAACATTCGATCTTCGAAAGATATGGATTAGAACCACGATCAACTACAACTTCGTTGAGGACATCAAATATCTTGCCAGGCATAGCTTTCCCATTTCGAAATATTTGACAGCGGAGACGCATTCTGAGAGTAATATAAACTCCATCAATTGTGTTATTCCCATGAATCAATTGTCTTAGATCATTCTTGTAATCATCAAACTGCAACGAAAAATTATAGGAGTCAGGACGAAATTTGCTCCATAAAATTGAAGTTTTCATTATCACAGGTTGTGGAAAGCGACGTACAGTATGGGAAGTGAGAAACCCTAGGGATCCAAGATTAAACGAGACAACAGGAGGAACAGCACCTCTGAATAGATTTGATGCATGAAGTATGACTCCATCTCCTCCCAAGCAAGCTACAAGATCAACCCTCTCATGAAGGTCACTGCCGTAGGGACATAATAGAAGGTCAGCAAACCTCTCAATTAGAAAAATGAAGCATCTTCCCATATTGAAGAGAGCAAAGATTAAAGTTGATGCCCAAAACTTGAGTACCTTGTATCTTGACTATAGAATGTCTGAACAAATCCAAATCCTGGAATCCTAGCAAAAACATCATGCACCTCAGGTTCAACGAGAATATTCATCTTCTCTTGGTAATATAAGAAAGTAGCAACCTGGAGTAAAACAAAACTCAAAGTCAGAACGACTAAATTAATATTGATGGTTTTGGAAGTCGGAACATTCTCCAACGGAATAACTACCAAGCAAGACAATGACGCCAGTTATTTAAGAGAAACAAACGATGAAAACATTTCGAAATTCACAGCAATGCATTGAAAATTTTGATAAATTAATATAACAGGCTCAAAACCATGGAACACAGTGACAACAAAATCAATTCAACGACAAATCATATCCATGGTTTGTTTTGAGAATAGTTCATTGTTACAAGTTGTTACCATGGTGAAGAGCTGTGAAAGAGATAAAATGAAAATTACAGATTTAATGTTTTTTTGACTAAAGTACATTAAGTGCACACAAAACAACATTCCCTACTTGCTCTGTTTTATGAAGTTGAGAAAGCATACAGACATGCAGTTATTACTGTCAGACTCAAAATTTTGCTTTTTTGTACAAATTTAGAATGTTAAACTTTTTCTATTATATACACAATTAAAACCTAGAAATAAATGAAGATATGGCTTATGACCTAGAAATAAATGAAAATATGGCTTATAACCGTAAACGATGGCGCGATATGATCCGTATAGCCGACCCCACGTAGTGGGATTAAGGCTTAGCTTGTTGTTGTTGTTGTTGTATACACAATTAAAACCCAAGACGGGAGAAAGTTCTCCAGTGTCTAGAAAGCTCAATGCATATGCTGTGCATAGCACCCGACAAAAATATCCATAAACATCTAGGCATAACATCTAAAGAAAAGGGTGTATACCTCTTTAGCTTCTTCCATGAGTTCTTGGCCCAGCTTCTTCAACAATAATACAGTCTTTGGGGTAGATTTCCACAAAAGCATCTGCTGCTGAGTGCTGGGATGAGTGAATGCCAAAGAAGATTCCGTTACCTTTTCTCTACTGCAAGAAAATCCATCTGTTCTAACTAAGAACATCTCTGCTTTCTTTCTTGACTGCACTCTCACAACGCCAGTTGCCGAAGCACACATATTTCCTTCAAGAATTTCCAAATTTTCATCATCTGAAGAGAGGTAGCTTTCAATATCTGCTCTATTCGATCCAGTAACTGTCATAGACGTGACATTCTTAGCAAGGTCATTGCCTGTGTTTATAGAACCATTTTCCTTACTCCTGTCATAACCTGCACCACTATTGGCTTTATCTAGATGAGTCATTGGGTTAACAAGAACGGTAGGATCTTGATATGACCCATTAGAGATGGCCGTACTCTGTGGCTTCGATGATGACTTTATGCTGCCAAGCGACCCATTCACAATATCTTCTTTGTGGAGGCTCAAATTAGAATTAGCTTCTTTCTTCAAGACAGTCCCATTGGATTTGTATCGTAAAGCAGACAGCATATCCAATCTTTTCTTTTCATAACTAAAGTATGTTCCAGGTGAAATCTTTTTGTTCCTGAAAAAACTGGACATCTCTTTTCTGGAGAAAACATCAGGAGGAGGTAGTTGAGACTCCAGAGGTTTCACATCTTGGTAAAAATCAATAGTTGATTCTGTTCCACTGTTAACAGTGATATCCTCAGTGGTTGCTAAAGTATTATCGGCTTCTTTGGTGCTAAGGTCTAGATTACTATAAGATTTGTCAGAATTTTGTGGAAGTGACCCATTTCCATCATACGAAGATTTACCTTCTTCAGAGTTCACAGAGAAATCAGAATCTTCAACTTCTCGAGTACCTTGAGTTCTAAGGTCAGCGTTATTGACTCGCTTTTCGGTCGAAGTGATGCGATCCATGTATCTCCTCCACCTAGAGATCATAGAAGAGGTCCTCCGTCTTCCTTCCTTACTATGTACATAAATGGGCTTTTTGCTCGAATTGGATACTAAAGCAGCGAATTGCTCAACCTGCTCCACGGAAGGTGCAGTACCAACTTCAACTGGAAGCTTAATGAGCTCAATCTTCCCAGACGAAATAGCTTCGACTAGAATGGTTTCATAAAAATTGTCCTTCACAGTTTCTGCTCTGAGATCTATAATTGTTCTGAATCCTTTCTCAAGAAGCCACTTCAAACTCTCTTCTGTGACCTGGCTACCCTTCCAAAATGCAACCTCCAAGTGTTCCGATTGGGATTCTTCTTTTGAGGTGGACACATAAACAGGACTCCAATTTGCAAACAATGTCTGGCAAGGGTGATCGTCACCTCGGGGAAATCCAGAATCATAGCATACATTTTTCAATCTTTGCAGCTTTCTCCAAACATTTAAACTTCGATCATCACCAGGTATCAAATAATTCTCTAAGGCGACATGTAAACTCTTGCAATAACTTTTCATCTCAGAACGGAAATTTGCAAGAGGAGGGATGCTATCATCCATTACGTTTTTATCTAGATCACGGAATGAATTCATGATAGAGGATCGTCCCACAAGGACATCTTCCCTTCCCTTATTTAGTAGACATACCATGCAACCAAGAACCGAAACTATTTTATCTTCCAATAACGGTTTATCCTCCGACGGCATATCATACGACACACTACATTCACCGGTCAGTGGATTGCACAATGCATCCATTAAAGAATTATGAAACCGTTCTGCCGCCCTAAAGATTCTACAGTAAGCCTCAACTTCAGCAATATCCCCGGGAAGCGGTCCAACCCATGGCAAATGTGATGAATCATGGTTGGAAATACTCTTCATAATGCAAGCAAAAATAAGTCAAATTAGGGCTTACAATAACAATACACGCCCTTTTCCATGTAAAACATAAATTCAGCATTATCATAAACCCCCTCAATCTAACAAGAAACAATCATCAACACAAATCACGACAACACAGTAGATATTGAAATGTAATCGCTGGATCAAATTCATTTCTAATTCGTATAGTAATTCAATATTTTAGCTAAATGGTTTAGCACTAAAACTAACAATACAAAAACCCTAGACAAAATTATGAAAAAAACACTGACCTGAGAATCCAACCCAATGTTCACTGACAAAGAGCTGGACAGCTGAGCACGAACAAGAAGCCTGAAACTGCGGCGTCCCAGCTCCGACCATCTCTTCTTCTTCTTCCATTTCTGCAGCACAAGCCCAAACCCGGGCCCGGAAATACTGACACAACTGAGCTGGCGACAAAACGACGGCGTTGCAACGGCCCGATTCATGTGGAAGTGGCATAGGCAATTATTAGAAAAATAACAACTTGATGTCGCCATGCCACCATTAAAAATTGATTGTATTTGCTTAAACCATACAAATGTTTATTCTATAAATCTCATTTCTATTTTGGTGTCTCTGGTTATTTATATATATTTATATATTTAGTTTTTTTGGATATATAGGAAAATTTATTTTTTGTGGATAGTATCGATGGGTAGTGGTGGATAAAAACTAAAAAGTCAATCGGACAGCAAAGTAATGAACAAGAGAATTAATGAAAGAATTTAGGTATATTTGGACTATTGAAAATAATATGTTCATAAGAACAAGATTATAGTATCTTTTTATTAATAATAATTAGTTTTTGAGAAAAGAAACAAAATTGTAGTGGACATTTTGTTGAGAAAAAAATAAACAAATTTTAATTTCTCTTCGTTGGACATTGTCAATTTTATCTGGATCTTTTTTTTTTGTTTGAAATTTATTATTTGATGTTAAATCATTCAGATTTGTTATTGTTTTACATGGGTTGTAGTCTGGTTTTGTTGTTATTGTTTTCTTTGTATAAAATTATGAAAGAAAGTATATGTCAAAATCTCGATTATTTTCGTTCAAGATTCAATATTTTGTTTCATTACCTCAGATCTTAGATCAAGTTTCAGACATTCACTCAATATCTCAGATCTTAGATGTTGGTTCAAGTTTCGATTTTTATCATCTTGAATCTGTGCTAAAAATCGTGTATTTACTGATATCTTCATGAAATTATGGATTTTAGGTTGGATCTAAGCATAACTAGGGCTGTAAACGAATCGAGCCCGAACGAACGAAGGTTGTTCGTGTTTGTTCGTTTATTTTAAAAGGTTGTTTGTGTTCATTTGTTTAAAAACCGAACATGTTTACGAACGTTCACGAATGGTTCACGAACATGCTCGTTAACTGTTCACGAACAACTATATGAACATGTGTATAAAAAACTTAAATACACCTTGTTCATGAACAGTCAACTCAAAATAAATGAACATTATAATGATTGCAAATGTAAATAGGTTGTAATATTAAACTAAAATAAGCTTATTTTTCATAATAAAGTAATGAATATTAAACAGTAAATGTATAATTGTATTAATTAAAAATGAATAATAGACAAACATCAAACGAATACTAAATGAACATGTTCGTGAACAGTTCATGAATTTGTTCGTTTATGTTCATTAAGCTTAATAAACAAACATAAACGAACGCTAATCAGAGCTTGTTCACGAGCTGTTTGTCGAAAGCTCTGTTCGTTTACAACCCTAAGCATAGCTGTTAAAAGTGCGCCTATTTGACATTTTCATCAAATTCTGAGTTACAAAGACGTGAATTGCTTTTGTATTGCTTTCTTTCTTATTCTTATTTTTTTTCTTTTCTAATTTCTTGGTTATATTACCCGAAATTTATAATTTTATTCCTTAACACAATTTTCTCATTTTTATCTTAAATAGAAATACTATTTTATATACTGAAGTGTGTTTGAGTACAATGGGGGAAACTTAGGGAGGGGACACACGCACTCATATGAGATCAAACCCGGGTCATTCACCCTTACAACACATGTCTCAACCACTAGAGCACAAGGTTAATCCCAATAATATAGCACATCTCGGAAATTAATTTGTTCCAGAAAAGTTGGGATGAGATTGTAAATGGGGTGTTTGGGGTGAGATCTTCTGTTCCACTTTTCCTATTTCACTCTATATTCCATACATTGGATGAATGACACATGTACAATTGTGATATCATCCTATACACGTGTCATTCATCCGATATAATAGAATGTGAATGGAACAGAAAAAGTTGAACAAGAAATCTCAATTCATTCGACATGATTCGATTTTTCAAAGCCCAAGTCAATACATGTGATCCCATCAGAAATCCCTACAAAAGGAAAATAAGATGCAGGAATTTAGGTACAAAATTAAGGTATGATAGGGGTTTCAAATTTGCAAAGGTAATATAGTTTCCATACCTGCAGAATTTTAGAAAGTCTCCTAGTATCGGTGCCATAACTTTTACCAATTTCGACGCCTCGGACAAGGACAACGAATCTTTTAAAACCTTTTGGGCTCATGTACCTTTTTGGTTGGAATAGGAAATGCTTGATAAAATATAAAGATAATTACAAAAACATCCCTTAATCTTGGACTAATAAAAACAGAAATTTGATTCTGTCATAAATTTCATGGGATAAATGTAATGTTTTTATAAATAATATGGGGGTTTTGAATTTTTTTTTTTGCTTATGAAGGGGGAAATATAAGAAGAAATTAAGCCTCAAAGTTTTATTTTTTTCTGCAATCTTCAGAACTCTGGGTTTTTATTTTATTTTTGTAATTAGTTCAAATCTCAGGGGTTCCTAAAATATATGATAAGTTGGTGGATCGATGTGGATTGAATATTGATTTATAAATAAATATAATGTTTTCTCAAAAAAAAATATAATGTATACTTTGTTGGATTATAAGAACGATATTTTTTTGTTGCCGATAACGATATATTGAGAAATTCCTCACTTCTCACCTCGCATTTCTGGCTTGCCTCATTCCCAGTTTCTCAAATTGAGAGAGAATGATTTAAGAAACCAATAAGGGGTAAAATTATATTTTTTTAAATATTTAATTTTTATTTAATTCTCTTTAATTAATTATTAGCCCATAAAAATTATCGATTGGGCCAAATCAACAAAAAAGAACCATGAGGCCCAGTTCATCGCATCAAGTCCACGAGACTCAAATCTTAATATCAGGCCATAAATGCTCAATTGATTATATTAGGCCCTTGAGGTAGTCTTTCTCTCATTATTTTTCAGTAAGTTGAATTGACTGTTGAATTTTTCTTATGCTATGGATTTTTAATTGTTTGGTTTACACGTGGATTGGACGAAAAGAGAGAATATTTCTGATGGCGATTAAACTGAAATCCAAGAGTATAAACATAATTTTGTTTTCCATAGTTTACATAAGTTAGTTAGTTAACTGCATAAATTATGGCTTTAGCAAAGTCCCTTCTAGTTATAACTTGACTCATGTAAAACTCAAAACAGTCGATAATTATTTTGTTTCCCAATTGAAAGGAAGAGAATTCGAGAAAATTTGATCATCTATGCCTGCAGTAGATGAAAATGCTCTAATTTTCAAACAAAGGCTACTATATAAATAACTGGACGGATCCTTAATATATTGCCAGTTACCAAACAAATAACTAAGAAGCTTTATTGATTTCGATTAGAGACAATTTGAAGAGTAATAATGGATTAGTTATACTATAAGAATCGCGGATGAAAAGCCCATAGAGAAAGCCCCAGTTTAGAATAGCCCTGGTCGTTACAATCAATATAGTAGAGATAAGCCTCGTCAATTAAAACATTCTAATTAATGTTGAATTCACAATTGTGTGCCTTGAGCAAAAGTTATTTATTTCGGTGAAAATTATTTGCCTTGAACTTAAGGTAAAGTGGTAAACAATCATTTCTCAAGTTAAATTTCAAGAATAGGTGCAACCATCACAATGCATGTAGATATAACAATAATTTCCTGAGATCATTATGTAAAAACTAATAGTATTGAACAATATATATAAAAAAAAAGACGTGACAAAAAAAATAAAAAAATAGAGCTAACTTCTAAGTTTTAAGTTGAATCCACCTTTGGACACCATATCAAGTCCGTGAACAAATCTGGAGTTGGTGCAGGCGTTATCCAAACGGCAAAATCCCATCTCTTAAGAAGACAAGAATTGTTGCTCGAGTTATAATTCTGGTCAAGAGAATGATATTTCCCACTACTCAAAGAGTAATAAACTGCACTATCACCATGAAACCTAGGAAAATAAATCCTATTTTCCATGTTTTTTAGATAAGCAGTATCTCCAAAAGACGATACATGACTAAGATACAATACCTTATCTCCTATATCCTCCACTAACTCCCATTTCATCTCTGGCTCCAAGAGCTTAAACATATTGACTTTTCTTTCCTCATACATAAGGAACACAGCAAACAAATTTTCTTCCCCTTTAATTTTGAACAAGAAATGCTCTTTAATTTTGCTGTCAATTCGACGTTGCCTTAGGCACCTGAACTTGATGACGAAACGCAACTTACAATCACGTTTACTCATATCAAACGTCGCGACATTTCCTTTCACATCCAAAAAATATAGAAGTCCACGGTGCAAAACGGGGGCCCCACGCGACACCAAAAATCGTTTCCCGTGACGATATTTGTTTACCTCCCATTTATTCTCTCCATGCCTGAGCACAACTATTTTCACCACGACTTCCCCAAAATATGGGGTAGCGATCCCAACAACAACACAATCCGGAGAAGTTGGCGGGTGGAAAAAACAAATTGTGGTATAGCCCAAAGGGTGTTTGCATGGTAATTCAATTTTTCGGTTATTAAAAGGATCAAAAAAGAACAGACTGTTGTCGTACCGAGACATCAACAACCATCCATGCTTGGAACACCGAATTTCCGCATTTTCTAGTTCGGGGAAGCTGAGGCAGAAAAAACTATTATACTGGTAGAATTTCCACATATGCTTGCTCCTAAGGTAATACATCAGGCATGGTGAATATCGATATGGTGAAGTTGCGGCGACCGCGTTCCAAAATCGACATACTAGACTAAAAGTATGTCTGTCTTTACCAAATATCTTTGACAATATCACATTCAGAAGATCACCAGGGAGATCCGCCCATTTACTCATAGTCGTAATCTATTCAAATCAGATCAATAAAAAAAATTATTACTTGTATAATTTATTAAAACCAAGTCATATAAAAGAAAACAATATTAAATAAATAATAGACCATTGCCCATAAAGTATCAATTGGGCATCATCAGAACTATGCACTATTACAAATTATTTACAGTCATTTTTTTTAGTCATTCTCATCAAATCAAGATATTTTTTAGCTATCTTTTTCAAACACATATTTTTTAGACATTTAGGGGCGTGAAAAACTCAATTTGC
This sequence comes from Rehmannia glutinosa, assembly GCA_016081115.2. Taxonomy (NCBI): domain Eukaryota; kingdom Viridiplantae; phylum Streptophyta; class Magnoliopsida; order Lamiales; family Orobanchaceae; genus Rehmannia; species Rehmannia glutinosa. Next base: position 123,507 of record JABTTQ020001270.1, read on the forward strand.
CCTTGAGTCAATTTAAGGTCACTAACTCGACATCTAGTTCTCTCACTTATTATAACCCATTTATTTTGTTTTTCTCCAAAAAACTTTGAATTCACATAACTTTTTCGTTTTAAATCCGTTTTGCTTGTATAATATATCAAATTAATCATCTTTTCGATATCTATAATTCAACACTCATATTGCATATTTAAAAATGAAAAATATAGGTTCAATTTTTTAAAAAAAGTTTGAAAAAAAGAGTAAGAGGATACATAGACATACTTGAAAAAGAGAGAAATAATCCAAATATCAAACAAACATGCTAGAAGGGTATGAATGTCATTTTACACTCCAAAATGGCTAAAAAAAGATGTGTCTACAAAAGATGGCTATTCTTCATATTCACATTTTATAAATTGCTATTTTGTACCATTACCACAATTATTTACCGTAAACATATGGTTTGAGTGAAATTATGTATGTTCACAGAGATGATCAAAAAACCATTACCGTCCACCAAACCTCAGATTAATTTATATTCTTCCCTCAATTTAATTATTGCCTGATTAGATTTGTAAACAAGTGAATGTAGACATGACATGAAAATAATAAATCGAGACTTAAGTAAACATAAATATCGACAAAATCATGCAACCAATTTGGATTAAGTTGGACTAATTGAGAAAGAATAGCGTACCTTTGATGAATGAATTAGATGAAATCCCTTTGAAGCAACTCTGTAAGTTTGTGGAGAGAAAAGAAGTCAGCCAACTCACAAAAATTTTATTTAACAAAGATATAAAATTGTGTATATATAAGACTACACGAAACCCTAAATAAGGCCGGTGAAACACCATCCTGGAATAGAAAATTTTTAAAAAAATAATATAAGGAAAGAAGATAATTTAAGCAGATAAAAAAGATGGACTTTCTGATTCAAAAAGCAAGTAGATATTTATTACCGTCAATAAAAATAAAAAACCAACTTTCTGATTTTCTTTTATTATAAACTCTTATTAACTGACCGACCTATTTATTTAATGTGAAAGATTTACAATTTATAACTATATATATCTACATTCCTACCAAGACACGTTTTTATGAGTTTGTGTTGTAGCAAGACACGTTCTGATTCCTTTTATTTCTATAATTAAATATCTTAATAATCATTCTATTTAATATTGTTTTGCCTTTCTAATGAGATATATTATTAATTCCCAATCCTAGTCCTTGTTGGAAATTGTTTTCCTAAGAATCGTACAAATATCTTCTTGTGTAGGTCATGTTTATTTATGTAAACACATACACACATTGATTTACGCAAATTGGCTTTCTCCTAAGACTTAAAATTTGCAGAATAAAACAGAAATTAATTGGGTTTTCTCTTCTTCACCTCAACATTAATTTTCGGTATGTTTATCTAACTTTTTGCATGATTTTTTCTGTTTTGGTGTTTAATTATTAGGGTTGTTTAGCTATTATTAGGCTTTAAGGATTTTGTGTACGTATATGTCAGTCGTACTTGAATTGATTTATATATTTTTGTTTCTTTTTTTCTATAATCTTGTATATTGCTAGAACTTGCAGTGAATTATATAAAATTGGGATAATTACAAAAGACCCCCTGAGGTTTGGGCTAATTACAGAAAAACCCAGAGATGTTTCAAAATTACAAAAAGTCTCATCAAGTTTGATTATGCCTTAATTTTAAGGGGTTAACTGAAATATTTCTAGAAGTATCATGGGTTTTTTGAAATGTTCATTGTTTATGAAAGGAGAAAATGTAAGATGGATTCAAACCTTAAGGAGTTTTTTGTAATTTTGAAACATCTCTGGGTTTTTTTGTAATTAGCCGAAACCTTAGGGGTGTTTTCGCAATCATCCCTATAAAATTTCTTTGTTCTTCTTTTTTTTTGTTGAAATAATCTGCATTCCAACTTGATATGTTATCTAATAATCTTGTCATTGGACTTGATTAAATAACCAAGTGAGTGAATAATCTAACCAATTGATTGTTAATGCAGGTTGAAATGAATCCACCTGTGCTTTTGACAACACACCGGAAACTTGAGATGCATTATTTTTATAGTTTTACAGAGAATCGATACCACGCAACATTTATTCCACTTTTGTTGGACAAACGCGTACTTGCTTCAACTCATGGATGGCTAGTTTTAGTGGACTATTTCGATGGTGATTGTTGCCTTTGGAATCCATTATCTACGGAGATAATCGAACTTCCAAGATTGCAGATTAAACCATATCTCTACAACAGATGCGTCTTGTCCAAACCTCCAACCGAACCCGATTGCCACATCTTGTTCAATGCTCACACATTGGAACAATATTTTTGCAAGATTGGGGATGATGAGTTTGCGCATCATTCTCTAAGAGAAGAAAAATACCGATTAGTGACAATCGCGTCCTTCCAAGGGAAGATTTATGGGGTTATTGATGATTGTATAAATTACAATTCTTACAAATTTGTAAGTATTAATCTTATTGGCACTAGTCTTGAGTTGATTCCAATGTTTGAGATTAATGGACAACATTGGACAGTTCCTCAACCATCGCCAAAGCCAAACTGGATTTCATGGATGGAGGGCTACTTGATCGAGTCACCATGTGGTGGCGAGGGCGAGCTATGGTTGGTTATTCAAAGTTTCAAGGAAAGGTATTTCAAAAATTGTGATTTTAGAGTTTTCCGCGTGGATATTAATGGAACCAAGTGTATTGAGATAGAGAACATGGGCGATAAAACAATTTTTATTGGGTACAATGGAAGTGGATTTTGTTGTTCTTCATCCGCAACCAATCCTAATTCCATATACTATACAAATAAGGAAGGCAGTATTGTGTATATCTATGACTTGGAAGAAAGGAATACATATACGATGTTGGCATGTCCTCCTCTTAGTCGCTCTCGATCAACTAATTATTGGGTGGATCTCCAGGACGTCCTCCATCAACTCATTGATTAACTGTTTATTCATTGTTTCGTTTGGATTTATGCCGTTAGTAGTCTACATTTGTTTACTGTTTTGTCTAGGAACAGTTTTTTTCTGTCTCTTTAATTAGTCTTTCTTTTGTCTTTTCAAGTATGAAAAAATTGTCATTTTTTAGGTAATTGATCAGAAAGTTTCATCAACTTGTTGTATGCTTGAAGATACAACTCATGAATGTTTAAATGAAAGTGTGGAATATAAATTAATAATATTGGAAGAATATGAGTTTTTCTTATGAGATTTGATAAACATATAAGATCCATCTCAATATCTCATGGACTATGTCTATGGGACCATCTCGTACACGTTTTTTGCCTAAGAGTCAATGAATTGATTTAAGAAGACGAATTCACATAAGCATGTTGCTTTTCAGGCAAAAATATGATATGTAAACAAAATCAAGTTTGTATTTCATATTAAAAGGGGGATATTATACTTTGCATTAACCCTTAAGGCTCCATTTGGATGGAATGATTTGAGCTATGGATTTCAAATCAATAATAACAAATCCATTGAGGTTGTTTGGATGGAGTCATTCAGTGATGGATTTCAAATCCTTGGAAGTTATTTTTGAATTCATTTTGGAGGATTTGAAATCCTTCCTAGTTGGAGTCATTTGAAATCCTTCCCTAAATCCTCTCCCCAAATCCAAATCCTCCCATCCAAACGCAACCTAAAGAAATATACTTTAGGGCATATGCATCTTTTCAACAAAAAAATAAATAAATAAAATGAGGATACCTGACGAAATCACGAGTTAAATAGTACACAATTGGAGCATGTAATTAACCAACAAAAATATACATTTTAAATAAGGGATGAGATGGAATTTCTTCATGAAAAAGATGTTTACAATTTTTTTTCAGGCATAAGGATTTAAAAATAATAATTATATAATTGTACATATATTATTTTGACTGTTATAAATGAGTATAAGAAGTATCAGCTTCTTCAATTCCGGCTTTCATGTTGTATTTCTTTTTTTTTTTCTTATTTCAATAGCACTTATACAATGATAATTGATACATGCGTTAATTAATGACGATCATGCTTGGTGTGTATAGATACTATTTAAACAAAAAATAAATCCATTTAAATTATCATCATTTTACATAAAAAAAAAATGAGCCGATTTTTTTTTTAGCCATTCCCAACAAACCAAGATATTGTTTAGCCATCTTTTTCAAACACATCTTTTTTAGTCATTTTGGGGTGTAAAATGACATCCATACCCTTCTAGCATGTTTGTTTGATATTTGGGTTATTTCTCTCTCTTTCATTTATCTCTATGTATCTTCTTACTATTTTTTTTCCAACTTTTCTTAAGAAATCGAACCTGTATTTTTCATTTTTAAATATGCAATGTGGGTGTTGAATTATAGATATCGAAAAGATGATTAATTTGATATATTATACATGCAAAACGGATTTACAACGAAAAAGTTATGTGAATTCAAAGTTTTTTGGAAAAAAAATAACTGGGTATGTTGTAACTCGAATTCGAGTCACTCGAGTCACATAACTCAATTCGAGTCATGTGTGACTCGAAAAAATTATTTTTTTAAAAAAATCGAGTCACACATGACTCGAAGTTAGGTCTTGTGGCTCGATTCGAGTCACATCAGTCACAAGATCCTTTCGAATTCGAGTCATGTGTGACTCGAAAAAATATTAATTTTTTTAAAAAAACAATCGAGTCATACATGACTCGAATTCGAGTCATGTGTGACTCGAAACAAAAAATAATTTTTAAAAAAAAAATTGCGACGATTATTTGCGACGACATATGTCGTCACAAAAAACCAAATGTCGTCGCAAATGCTATTAAGTATTTGCAAAAGCCTCAATGTCATTCGAGTTACACATAACTCGAATGTGACTCGAGTGACTCGAATTCGAGTTACAACATACCCAATTATTTTTTTTTTCTAAAAAACTTTGAATTCACATAACTTTTTCGTTTTAAATCCGTTTTGCATGTATAATATATCAAATTAATCCTCTTTTCGATATCTATAATTCAACACTCATATTGCATATTTAAAAATGAAAAATACAGGTTCGATTTCTTAAAAAAAGTTGGAAAAAAAAGAGTAAGAAGATACATATAGATAAGTGAAAAAAGAGGTATATGACCATTAATATGCTTAAAGGGCAATGTCATTTCACACCCCAAAATGGCTAAAAAAGATGTGTTTAAAAAAGTTGGCTATTTTTAATCTTTACAATTTGGAAATGGCTATTTTGTACAATTTGCACTAAAAAAAAATCCCCTGGATCATACTAGGCATGTACAAAAAATGTTATTGGAGGCCGTGACGAAATCACGTCTACCAATTTACTTTAATAATTTTGTCATATTTTGAATTAGAGACATATTAGTACTCCCCCGTCCCAATTTTCTAGTCCAATTGAACTTTTCACACAGATTAATAAAAGTGCAAATTGTACAAAATAGTCATTTCCAAATTGTAAAGATTAAAAATAGCCAACTTTTTCAAACACATCTTTTTTAGCCATTTTGGGGTGTGAAATGACATTCATACCCTTTAAATATATTAATGGTCATATATCTCTCTTTTCATTTATCTCTATGTATTCTCTTACTCTTTCTTTCAAGTTTTACTTTTAAAAATAGAATATGTATTTTTCATTTTTAAAAATGCAATATGGGTGTTGAATTATAGATATCGAAAAGAGGATTAATTTGATATATTATACATGCAAAACGGATTTAAAACGAAAAAGTTATTTGAATTCAATGTTTTTTGGAAAAAAAAAATAATTGGGTATGCTGTAACTCGAATTCGAGTCACTGTAACTCGAATTCGAGTTACATTCGAGTTAGAGCATCTCCAATGCAAGGTTTATATTGAAGTTTTTAAGGTAAAAACTAGTTTGTTTAAACCACATCCCATTGTGAGTAAATGGTTTATGATGACATGGAAAAAAATAGTTCATGTTTATGAACCTCATATAAACCAAATTATATCACATCACCCCACACATAGCTTTTTAATTATTAATTATAAATTGATAGTAGGGTCCATAAAAAGTGGTTGAAGAGGTTTATGGATTGTGGAGAAAGGTTTATAAAATGTGTGTGGTTTTTACTTTTGATGTGGCAGTTATGTGGCACATAAAAAACTGTGCATAAGGTTTTTATGTGGTTTAGCACTGTGGATGCCCTTATGTGTAACTCGAATGACATTGAGGCTTTTGAAAATACTTAATAGCATTTGTGACGACATTTGGTTTTTTGTGACGACATATGTCGTCGCAAATAATCGTCGCAATTTTTTTTTTAAAAATTGTTTTTTGTTTCGAGTTGCACATGACTCGAATTCGAGTCATGTGTGACTCGATTTTTTTTAAAAAAAAAAAAAAAATTTCGAGTCACAGTAACTCGAATTTGAGTCATCTATGACTCGATTTTTTTTTAAAAAAATAATTTTTTTTGAGTTACACATGACTCGAATTCGAGTTACTGTGACTCGAATTCAGTTACAGATACCCAGTTATTTTTTTTTTCCAAAAAACTTTGAATTCACATAACTTTTTCTTTTTAAATCTGTTTTGCATGTATAATATATCAAATTAATCCTCTTTTCAATATCTATAATTCAACACCCATATATCAAATTATTCCTCTTTTGGAATGTAAGAAAGAGTGTATATCCGTGAACACTTATTTATATATGTGATTTGGGTGAATAAATCAGATGTACTTTGGTTCGGGTTGCTTCGTCTCGAACCTAAGTACTTCAGTCGGGAATTGTAAAAAAGTGAACGTTAGGCTAGCAGAGTGGACCCCCATCTAAGGCCCTCCACTGCTAAAGTCAATTACATGATGTAAGGTCGCTAAGAAGATGAAGAGCAAGGTGACTACTGAATAACAATAAATGAGATAGATACCTGTTTCAATGGACTTGTTGTGTATTTATATGTTTTGACCTTGTTAGGCCGCACGAGCTACCTCCACGTGTCGAGATCATATAAACCCTCCTGTCACATCATGTTAAGATCGACGGTTACAGTTCGTGGGTCGACCTGATCCTCCAGTTTAGATCGGGGCGGGACCCGAATATGAAGCACACATATCTTAAGCCATACTAGTATTCCACCCGTGCGATGCACGGACGGAAATTATACAAAAAATAATCAATTATTTGGTAAGCACATGTAAGTAATATAAAAACAATTTTAAATAAATATAAAATAAAATTATAATAATGAATGATGAGTTCAAATAAAAAAAAAACATACGATCTCCATAAACTAAAAAAATTATTTTTAAAATAAAAGATATTTAATTATAGACTTATATATCAATAACATAATCATTATAAATTTCGGAATACTTCTTTGAATACAACATTAGTTGTCGAACTTGACTGATTACTATCACTATCACAAATCAAAATTTTAAGGCCCTTAGGGTTGGTAACTCTAGACAAAGCAACATACAACTGACCATGACTAAAAACGGGTTTTTTTAAAAGAAGCCCTACATTTGACAAAGATTGACCCCGACTTTTGTTGATATACATTGCATATGACACAATCGGCGAAATCGACGACGTTGGAATTTGAAAGGAAGTCTCGGATCAGAAGGCGTCAACGACATTCTTGGAATAAGAACCTTATGACCAGTTTTGCCTCCACTGAGAATTTGTCCTTCTATAATATGATTACCAAGCCTTGTAACAATTAATCTTGTACCATTACATAATCCAATAGAATGATCTATGTTTCAGAGCAGCATAATAGGAGTTCCGATCTTCAAATTCAATTCATGATTCGGAACCCCAGAACATTTAATTCCATTTAAAAATTCAAGAGTATGAACATCATTCAAGAGTTCAATATTTCTATCTGAATGACACGGGGAATCAGAACTTAAATACAATTTTCCCTCTGAACTGTTAAGTGAAACCATGTATTCATTTATAGATTGAACGACATCCAGAGTCGGAGCTAAAATAGCTCTCTGTTCGAAATACGATGAGTCGTCAATATTACTTCCAAATTCAGGATATGTACTTTGGACAATTGCTTCAATCGGACCATTAAAATCTTTGACCAATAAGTCTTCGGGAATATCGATTACAGCACAACCATCATTTGGCTCCCCAATTTTTCCATCACCTATCATTGAAATCCAATCAGCAAAACGTTTTAAATCTTCACAACTCTGATCAGACCCCATATTTTGTAATCTCATATTCTTTGTCAATCTCAATATTGTACAATCCCTCCATAAATACGATGAATTAGTAGTGGCATGAACAATATCTTGTCTACTACCTTTTGGAATTACAGGCAGTATTTGCCGAAAATCTCCCCCAAACACAACCGTCTTTCCTCCAAATGGAATATAACGTCTGGCTGGATCTATCTCTTTCATGATGTCTTTCACACTCCGGTCCAATGCTTCAAAACAATACTTATGCATCATTAGAGCTTCATCCCAAATAATAAGCTTGGACTTGAGTATAAGTTCTGCAAGAGGGCTTCCTAGATTTATGTTCCAAGTTGAACCCTCATTCGGGCAAAATGGGATGACAAATCTAGAGTGGGCGGTCCTACCACCAGGTAACAAAAGAGATGTTATACCACTGGATGCCACATTTAATACAATTCCTCCTTTTGATCTCACTGCAGCCGATAGAGTCTTCCAAATAAATATTTTTCCAGTCCCTCCATAATCGTAAACGAAAAAAACCCTTCCAAACTCTGAATTGGTTGATTCAATAATAGTATCATACACACGACGTTGCTCAACATTTAAGTTAGATATAAGCTTTCTATACTCTTCTATCAAGCTTAATCGATCATAAGATATTTCCTCGTGTATTAACCTATTATGCGAGAAGTGGAAATAATGATCATCTGGAAATGGCATCGATTGAAAATCACGTAAACTATTTCCACAACTTCGTAGTATCTTCTCAATTTCCACAAGGGCATAATTCTTAATGTCATCCTCATTTAATTGTAGACCTACAATATAAAAAAAATATAAATAATAGTGAAAATATTTAAATAAACGAAAAAATTATTTTTGCATACCTTGATATTGAAGTAAATTACGTTGCTTGTATAAGATATCATCAGATAGATAAGTCCAACATGACTCCCAAACTACCTCAGGTCTGATTATAGATCCAGATGATAAAAGTGTAGCAAATAGATTTCTCATGGATTGAGCAGATGCCCATTGACTTGCCTCAATGATCCCATCAATGTACTTCTTATCATCACTTAGCAATCCTAATTCATAGCAAGCATCATGAAAAGAACGGTATTGTACCCCATTAATCAAGCATATATCATCGTAACAGGTGGCCCCACGTACTATATTTAAAAGGCATCTCATATAGTATGTATCGCCACAACCAGGAGGAACAAAGAAAACATGTCCAATTGCAAACCCTTTTTTTCGTGGAACCCATTCACGTATATCTGATTTCCGAACAAATTTTGTCGGAAATTCAGCATATGTCAGCTCTCTTGCTTCAGGATATTTCTTATTAGCTTCCATCCATGCCAAAAACATACTCTAATTAATTGTTTGCCTACGGAGAATAGACTCGATATTGTTTGCATCAGAGAATATAACATCTTGTTGATTTGGAAGATGAAAACTCAAACGCTCTACAGGGGGGTCTTTATATTGTATTTCAAATCCAAAAATTCTCCATGCCGCTTCACAAGAAGAAACATATCTACAGTCATAGTACATATTAACCTCATCGATATTCTTCTCTGAATTCTCATCATTTGAGCTCTGATAGAAAGACGCAGTAACTCGATCGTTGCCTTTATTTATATACTTGAACAAATATTTGATCGCGCGTGATTGATTACACCACTCAACATTCATATGTGTTCCATCATCTCTGCGTTTGTATACAGCATAACCATCTTCATCAATAGCAGTGGCTCCAACAAACTTTTTCGGAAAATGCTTGGAGCAACGACCATCCAACATGCAAGGAGAATTCCTACGATCATCAATGCATGGACCGTGAACCATAAAATCTCGAACTGCAGCATAATAAACTGGATCATCATTTTCATCAGGTATCTCTGCAGATATAATTTCATCGATTGCATCTGTTGTTGGGAATTTGTCTTCTTTACAAAGAAACAGTAATATGTGTGCATGGGGCAATCCTCGTTTTTGGAACTCAACAGTATAGATTACTGGAATAAAATTACACAATATGTTAACATCATATCGTCATATGATATTACACTACTTGTATTAAAACGTTAAATTTGTTAAGTAAATTAAATAAAAGAAACAAATATTGGTACCTGCTTTTAAATTTCTGAAAATTTTCTTTTTTCGAAGATCTTGAATTAACCCATCTAGTTTAACTTTAAATACCCTACAAATAATATCTGGACGATCTTCGGGTTTCAATCCACGCTTATCAACAAATCTTACAATCTCTGGCCATTTTGGGTTGCATGTAAATGTAATAAATAGATCTGGATAACCTGCCCATTTACATATAACCACGGCATCTTGGTAGTTTTGAATCATATATCTAGCCCCGCCAGTAAAAGATGAACGCAATATGATTCGTTTTCCTTGTGCAGACGCATCAATTTCACCACGTAAAAGAGCATCGTGCAAACCTTTATACATTTCGCAACGCAGCTATTTCTGGTTTAGCCTAACATATGCCAATCGTCCTGACTCAACCATAGTATAGGCATCGACAACAAATTGTTGGAAAAGTCTTCCAGAAGACATAATGGTTGGTGCATCACTATCTCTTTCATGCATTCTATATGCAAAAAATTCTCTTACACTCACCTTATTTCTCCCACCAGTACTGGACTTTGCGTCGGAAAAAGAAATATCTTCTCTGTATCCATCCTCACCATAAGGAAAAGGCAATGGATATTGAAGACTAAGATAAGCAGCATTTAATTCATTTATACGCTTAAGTTGTCCAGTTTGAGTCTCAACTAAAATGTCTCTATCACCCATCGTTTCTTCAAAGTAACCAACAACTAAAGCAGCTATACCTTCTAGCATCCCCAGCTCGTCTACCAATTAACCTTAATTTAACATCAGATCTTCCTTCTTCAACCATTTTGTCCTTCTCCATACGAAAAGATTTGACCAAAATATTATTCTTGTCTAGCATAGATTTTAACTCAGATACAATCTCAGCATGAAGATCATGACTGTTGGGATCTTGCCTGTAATCACAATTCGATTAAAATTAAATATTGCCTATAAAATTATGTTTAAGATAATAACAATAAATCAAAAGCATTTACCTCACAGCAGCGATACGATTAGCAATTTCATTTTCAGTGTCATAAATATACAATTGTGCAAACTTTGGACTTGCACCTATCGGTGGAAGTAGACTTCCAATTAAATGATAGTTTTGTCCATGAAGTTTGAAAACAGGAGGAGATCCACCTTGATTTATCTGGGAGTCTATCTTACCTCTCATTGAAGTGAAACAAAACATGTTGTTGTAAGAACATATGTTCTGGCGGAAGTGTTTACTTTTATCAGTGTCTCCATATAATAATTCTTGCAACTCTGGAGGTGGCTATTTTAAAGCAGGAAGTTGGATTTTTTCTTGCATACAACATAAAGAGTACTTTGGATTGCGGGATTGATAATAGCGAGACAATCTCTCTTCGTACCAAAATATAGCACCACAAAAACCGCATTTGCAAGTTGGATCGCCAATATCCCAATAATCTTAAAACAAAAGAGTAAAAATTTAAATATAACACAATACATAAACAAAAAAAAACGAAACAATATGTACGTACCGACTGACGACAATAAGTTAATTTGAACATTACTATGACAAAGTATTTTTATGTCCAATTTATCTGGTAAACTTTCCAAGGTTGAATGGTGAACGCTAGCTGCATTATAATAAATAAATAATAAAAGCAATATAAAAAATATAAATATAAACTTAAAAAACTTATCATCAATGTTGATAATTAGTTAGTATTAAACACACATAAAGTTTATATTTTTATCAATAGATGTCATATAATTGCATTTTTTTTATTTTATAATCATATACTTTGGAAGAATAATGAAACACATTTAAAATTATATTGAATTGTTATTTAATTCATATCTTTGAAATTAAAAAAAAATTGCACTTTTGCATGCACAATAATAATAAATAAATAAAAAGACAAAGAAAGATAATAGATAAAAAAAATATATGCAATATATTTATTAAAAAAATGACAGTACTCGGTATTTTCTTGTTATTTGGGACACCATTGGTGACAGCTTCAGGAGAATCTTCATCATTCGTTAGATCAACAACTGTAGAGATACTTGGGGTTGAAAGTGATGAAAATCGCTGAAATTGATAATATTTCATCCTCCGTAATGCCTTATTTGCTGCAACGAAAATTATTATTTATTATTTATAAAAAAACAAACAATATTTTTTTTGAAATTATGATAAATAATAAAAAATTCTAACCGTTTCAGATGACGGCGAAATTGGTGTTGAAATTTTCATTTATAATTCATATATTTTCAAGAATAAAATATTGAATTTTTATTTGATTCAAATTTTTTAAAAATGAAATAAAAAAGAATATCAAATTGTGTGCTCAGAAATATAAAAAATAAATAATAGACCAAAAAATTAGTAGATAAAAAATATACAAACTAATATTTATTTTTACATTGAGTTACTGAAGGATCTTCAACTAAATGCCTTTTCTTATTATGTATAACACCATTATTCAGAGAGATGGGAGAGTTTTCAACATTCGCTGTATCAAGAATCATAGAGACACTTGGGGCTGTAACTGATAAAAATCGAGGAAACTGATAATTTCCCATTATCCATGACGATGTTTTTGCTGCAAAAAAAATTAAATTATTATTCGTGCAAAATATTGGTTATCCCCCCGAAACAATAACTGAAATATCATACCATTTGTGATATCAGACAAAGGAGAGATTGATGTTAGATGACATAAATTCTGTTTAGAACTTTCACCATTACACCATTGAGAGGCAATATTATCTGCAAAAAAATATTTATCCACGAAATAAATCTTAAAAATTAATGGCCCAAATAATAATAGCATTAGGTGTAGGCCAATCCTATTGAAATGTAAATTATGAAGTTCTATTTTTTCTGTTATAACCAATCTCATGAAAATATTAGATTCCTAACCATTTAGACATCATCTTGTTATTTACTATAATATTTCATATAATTTGCAAATCAATTAATAGTTACTGAATAAACTCTAATTATAATTATCTCAAGTATTTTATATTATATTTCCTAATTCTACAATTAGATGGTCAAGTCAGCAAAATAAATTTTTTGTATCTTTGATTCATTCATTTCGTATTGGGCTATACTTAGCCCAAATAAAGAAGAAATGAAGACCAAATATAATATAATACAAATATAACCCAAATGGTCAAGAAAAAACAATTGAGGCCCAAAGTCTTAATAAATCAACCATAACCGGCCATGCTTGTCCCATATTTTAAACCTACATTACATTTCCTCTCCTCTATTATTAATACATGTACCCATCAGCCAGTTTTGTTTTCTTCTCTAAGTTTCACGCATCACACAATCTCACACACAACAATGACTGAAAAAGCTTCAAACCACTGAAATCCTACACCATTTATTCAATCTCCTTCATTTCAAAAGAAAAAAAAAATACTTTCTTGATAACCAGATAGTGAAGTTGTACAGCCAGATCTTGGGAAGTATCGACCTTGACCATTTTCACAAACATCTAATCTTCTTTTGTTTGTTCGATCTAGTCATTAATCTCCTTTAAAAAAATGGCTACCACTCGATCTAACAGATATGTGTTTTTCTTTATGTTTACATTTTATTTATCTAAAAAAAGCTTCAAATCTATGTTATTTTCTTAAAGATCTCACATATTTTGATTTTTTTTCTCTCGACAAAAAATATAGATCGAATTTGTTCGATTTCAGTCAAATTCGGTCTATTTTTATTTTTATTGAGTATTTTCTTCTTTTAAAAAAATGGTTAGCTTGATCAAACTGGATCCCAAAATTTTTTATGTTTATGTTTTATTCATCCAAAAAAGTCAGATTTTTTCTCTTGTCAAAAGGTAGAGATCTAACTTGATCTATGTTGATTTTAGTGATTCAGTTCTATTTTTATTTTTTTCAGATTATTTTCTTTCGTTAAAATGGGGCTAGCATTTGATCAAATAGAAATCTAAATTTGTTTATGTTCATGTTTTATTCATCCAAAAAAACTTTAGATCTATGTTATTTCAATAAAAATCTTACCCTTTTTTTATTTTTCTGGATTTTTTTCTTGACAAAAACTATAGATCTAACTGAATCTATATATTTTATCTTTTGCCCCGAAAGTCGAACATGAGGCTCAAGTCCTTCCCTCAGATTCATCTAAAAAAAATTCAGATCTATTTTATTTCTTTAAAAATCTGACCCTAGTTTTATTTTATGTAATTTTTCTCTTGTCATAAGCTACAGATCTAAATGGATATGTGTTGTTTTTAGTCATATTCAATTCTGTTTTTATTTTCCTCAGAGTATATTCTTTCCTTCAAAAAGGGGCTAGCATTTGATCAAATAGAAACCTAAATTTGTTTATGTTCATGTTTTATTCATCCAAAAATACTTTAGATCTATGTTATTTCAATAAAAATCTTACCCTTTTTTTATTTTTCTAGATTTTTTTTCTTGACAAAACTATAGATCTAACTGAATCTGTATGTTTTATCTTTTGCCCCGAAAGTCAAACATGAAGCTCAAGTCCTTCCCTTAGATTCATCCAAAAAAAATTCATATCTATGTTATTTCTTTAAAAATCTTACCCTAGTTTTATTTTATGTAATTTTTCTCTTGTCATAAGCTACAGATCTAAATGGATATGTATTGTTTTCAGTCAAACTCACTTCTATTTTTATTTTCCTCAGAGTATATTCTTTCCTTAAAAAAGCGGCTAGCATTCGATCAAATAGAAACCTGAGTTTTGTTTTATGTTTATGTTTATGTTTTATTCATCCAAAAAAAACTTTAGATCTATGTTATTTCAATAAAAATACTGACCTTATTTCTAGAAATATTAGTGTTATCCGTTAATTTAAAACATAATCAAATTTGAGTATGTTTTTATAATTTTTAAACATCTTAGGACTTTTTTTTAATTAGTCAAAACATAGGGGCGCTTCTGTAATTATCCATACTATAATTATCACAGTTTAAATGATCTTAGCAAAAGTTAGCTAAAAGTTGGTATTTTAATGATGGTGGTGCTCTACTTCTGGAAAGGTAAGAACATTAGCTACATTTATTTATCTTTTGTATTGGCTAAAAAAGCTAAAATGTGGAACTATATTTTATTCTTGCAGAAATGATGAGCCTAACAGTGGCTATGTGTTTATTTAGTCTCTAAAGATAAGAGGATAATGAACTACTGGACACTAATTAGTCTGCTGGACCTGTAAGAAGTAATTTTTCTATTAATCTATGTTTACTATATATGATTTTGATATTTTTTGTGTATACATGTAGACCTAAAAAACATAATCATATTAAGGCATGCTAATTACCCTTTTTTTACTGCAAAGATACTCTATTTATATTTTATGATTTAATCAAATAAAAAATTATGATGTAAATATATTTAATATTTTTGTTTAAATATGAGGAAATTTACTGATTTTAGGGAAGTGAAAAAATAAATTCTAAGTTTATGTTAATTTGTGTATTTTAATATATATATATATATATATATATATATAAGATTTGGTTCAAATGGACAACTCCCCTTATATGAGACAGTGGGGATTTATCCCAACCATTGGATTGATATTTTGGATGGTTAAGATCATTCTCTTTATTTTAGGATGGTTTTTAACTGATTCAATTAAAAAAGGTCAAAGTGGTAATTTTCGAAATATTAAGCAAGGGGCGTTTAGTAATTTTGTAAAAGGTAATTGATTTCTTCCTTTATTAATTCGCGCTATTTTTGGGGAGTTTCAAACATCGTATCTCTGTGTGTTCTCTCTCTGATATGCACGTCTCTTCATATTTTCTCAAACAATCCATATCCTCTCAAACTCTCATTTTCTCTCCCGTCAACCATTGTATAATCATTTCAAATTCTCTTTTTTTTTCAATCACCGTCAACAACTCCTGTCCGCCCTCACTCCATTTTTTCCATCGCCGTCAACAACAATCGTCCGCCTCAATCACTCCAAGCGACCGACGACCTCGAGCATCCACAGTTTCCGATTGTCTCTCTCACTGGGCCGGCTCAACCGCGACCGTCCGAAGTGGAGGAAAGTCCCTCTCTTTTCAACCGGCGACGCACCACCCCTGGCCCTTCTCCTCCTTTCGACCGACGGTAAGTTTGGTACTTAATGTTTAATATATTGTATTTGTAATTTTTACCTAAATGTTGAAAATGTTGTTAGAATTAGTGTGTGTAGTTTCTAGGGTTCTATTTTTTTTTTTGTTTTTTTGGGGAAATTGTGAAAATGTTAATTTTGAAATGAATTTTTGTTTTAAATTCTAGTATTTTCATTTTTGGGACTGTGTTTTAAATTTATAGGGTTTTGTGAACTATTGCTATGCCATAATGTCTGTTTGGGATGAGTAATTTTTTTGTTTTTATTATTCTTTTACTTGAATGTTTACAGCATGTTCTTGTGTTGTAATTCATCTTGCTGTTGTAAACCTTCGTTTTCACTGGAAGCTCCTATTGGGAATCAATCGTATTTAATATGATAATTTGAACACCCTGTCTTTTGGGAATCAATCGTTTTTTGTGCATTTAGGCAATTTGTAGCTCTGGATGATTTTTTGCATTTATGTTCAAGTTTTTATAGTTTATAGCTTTAATGATTCATTAGAAAACCCTGTTTGTTTGTGAAGGGGTGTCAGAATCCGTGTTATGATAAATTATCTAGTTAGAAACATGCACATAAATGCAATTAATACATTTTAGTGTAATTTTAAGTACATTTTAGTGTTTTGTTTATACAATTATGTTGTTTAGGCTTAGTTGTTGGGATTGTGTTTTAATTTCTAGGGTTTTTTTATCTCAGGTTTTAATATTGAAAAGGACTATTATTTGTTCTTTGTGTATTTGGTTTGGCTTAAAAGTGGTGCCAATTTTCTCCTATAGAACAGTTTTGCTGCTGTGATTTTATGACATATGGGCACCCATTAATGTTTTCTTTTTGTGCTTTTCTTTCGCTCTGGTTCAAATATTTGTGTGATATGAACAAATGTGAAAAGGGAACTAATCTAATTTGTTCCAGAATTGGCGACATATAAAACGTGTGATTTTAAATAGTGCGCCAATTGGTATTGGGTATGCTAAATGGGTCGCTTGTCCAATTTAAGGATTAGGGCCCTTAGTTTGATGATATTAGCCGCAGGCCCATAGTGTTGGGCCTGATACTGTAGAATGAAATTTGGATCAAGTCTAGCCCAAGTGGTTTGCCAAGGATGACAAGAATTCTTCCCGCTGGTTCATTGTGCTTCTTTGTTAGTCTATTGAACCTTATGGGCACTTTTTGTAAATGATAATCTGTTGTATTCTTAGTTATTTTTTAGTGGTTAATTAATACATTTTTAATGTTTAAGTAATACATTTCTGCAAAGATGTGTGTCTTGTGTAACTGCACTTTGTTTGTGCAAATTTATAAATATGATCAGAAATATGAGATATTATTATACTGTAATCTTAAGTACATTTTAGTGTTTTATTTATACAATTAGACTGTTTTTTGGTGCAGTGCATTGTTTAGTGTAGTGCATTTTTGCTGTTGTAGAACACTTTAATGCATAGATTGTGTTTGCATTTATGTTTAATTGGAATAATGATTATTTCTTTTGTCTTCTTAATTGTAGGTGCTAATTTGTGAGTATGGCTAGAGGACAACAAAAAACGCAAGTTAATATTGGTGGTACTAGTAGTGGTGCGGGGGAAGCAAATGCTCAGCCAAAGAAAAGGAAAAGGGGCAGTCGGGTTGTGAAGAAGAGTGTTAAGGATTTGTTCCCCATTATGACTACTAGGACCTCGCCCAAGGTTTTGGTTGAAGCTATGGCCTCCTTTACGGATGAACAAAAACATGATGTTGTCGAGATGGGGTTTGAGAGCTTATTAATGTTGAGAATTTCGAGTTTAAGGCGTCTAATCTATGGGCCGACCGAGAATTTTCATCCTATGAGTAGTGAAGCGGTGTTGGCAAATGGGAAGTATCTTCATATTATTTGGAAGGGCGTTCGAGGGTGTTGGGGTTCCCTAACGGTCCATTGGCAATTGATAAGAAGTCAAGTCGAGAGTTCTCAATTGTATGAAGAATGGCCATCTTTATTTGGCGAGAGAACACTACTGAGAATGACACCTCATCAAGTTTGTGGTAAAATGGCGGGTTGTGAGGATGGGGGGTATGGTTTAGGAGATATTTTACCGTTTTAGTTGATCAAATTATTATTGGATCTATGCGGGGTGGGTATATTAATCCATTGATTTTGAATTGTTTGGAGGACGTTAGTAACATTAGGAAGTTTAGCGCGGGTGTCATTACACGTTGAAAACGCTCATTGAGAAGAGGATAAATTGAGGTCATCGATTAAGAAGATTGAGTTCAACGGTCCTTTGTTGTTTCTCACGATAATTTTTTTTGGCTCTTGTGTTGAGTGTGTTAGTTTTATAATTTAAATATTTTTTAATATCCGTTCTTTTTGAAGGTGCTTTACATGGACAGAGTCGTGGTTGGCGCCGGGACATGCCAAGAGAATTCCAAGTTTTTTGGGTTGGAGGACCGATAAAATAAAGGAGCGCAATTCGTTTGAGTTAAACAATGGGGGATATGGATTTGGTTTTGTTGATGGCCCTTATGATGGTGAGAGCAGTTCCGGTTGTAATGATGCCCTGATGGATGCTCCGACTGAGAAACATGACAATATCCAAGGTTCCAATATGCTTGATGGCGGTGTTCAGGTATTGGTCTAGTTTTGTTTATTTATGTTATTTTGTAAAATTATGTTTACATTAGGGATGAGGTTTGAATTCTTCATGTATTGTGCATGTTACTAAATTAATTGTTAGTTGGTTGTGCTAGTTAGTGTGATACTTTTGCGTAGTCATTGTTATCTACATTTCTATTGCGGGAAAAATCTTTGAAACACCACCGAGGTTGGGGCTTATTACAAATTTACTCGTGTATTTTTGTGCGTGTTCGTTGTATACTTAATAAATCTTTTAATGTGATAAGTAGGTTACTGTTTCTGATATCACAAATACATGTGTATTTAGAGCATGTTCAATGTATACTTAATAATTGTTTAGTGTGCTACTTAGTGTGATAGTTCTACTTAGATAATAAATATTTACAAAGATACTAATTACATCCCTAGTTAATAAATATTTGACATACTAATTTACATGTGTTTTTTAGAGCAGTTCTTTGTATTCTCAATAAATTGTTTTAATTGAATTCATGTTTCTTGCAATTGTTTACGTTTATGAAGTGATATGTAAACTAATTGTAATCTTACATGTAAATTTTTCTTTTGGTTTTTTGCAGCAGTTGACATCACAGTTGGCGTCCAAGTTGTCTTGTATTGCCACGGATGTCGTGGATATTATTTCCATATTACGAGAATGCAGGATGATGTGTCTTCCGATTGATTTTGGGAGTATGAGGGCCGCCGGGAACTTGATTTTTTTTTAGTGGCAAGCGGGGGATGTGCAGCGACGGATGGCGTGGGTGACGGTAGTGCGGCAGCAGAACGAAGCTTTGCGGAATAATCCCGAGAACATTGCTATCTTTTGGAGAAAATAGAAAGTGTTGTGTTGAGGAGGAACGAGTTTACGAAGACATTTGACGGTCCAAGCTTCAGTATTGGGTTAACACAAGTTGGTGTTATGGAAGGGTGGGATTCCGTAATGGAAACTTCAAGACAATATTCGAATGTTTTTTCAGAGGCACCGTTGGAACAAGAGACGGTGCAGGCGATAAGCCCTCCGTGAGTTTGTGTTATTTTATTATTAATGTTGGAAATTATTTTAAGCGTATTAATGTTTTAGTTTGTACTAGTCTCTTTTGTATTAATGTTTATTTATTCTTTGTGTAGTTGTTTATTTTCTTTGTATGCTTATGATTTCCATATTATAATATCTTTTTTTTTAAAATTTAAAGGATGATCAAGATAGGAATGATGTCGGTGGGCATGCTAAAGAGGGAAACATACATGGGAATGAAGTGTCGGCATTTGTAAATGTTGGGAAGGAGGTTGGTAAGGCCGCATCGAAACCGGCCAAAAGAAGGTCAAGAAAAGTTCATTGTGGGCGCTCCGCCATTTGGTTTGTGTACTAGTTCACATGAGATAGATCCGAGTTTGGATCCTGATGAAATGCAGCAAAGGTGGCTAAATGGATGTTTGAGAAAACAGGAGCAGACGAGTAAATTAACTTTTTCATTTTTTTCCTTTTAAGTTTTTCATTTGGTGACATTCATTTTTAACAATAAACTCATGTATATATTATGACTTGTGTTAGGGATGAGTTTGTATACAAAGTTGGTGATAGATCGCTATGGAGGAGAGAGATGGAGTCATTAAGGCATGGAGAGTATGTATCTGTAGATGTGGTTTCCGTGTGGTCGATGATTTTAAATGTGCGCGAGAGGTTGAGAAGCAAAAGCGCACCCACAAGATTTTTTGCTACGGCCTACTCCTTTTGTAAGATATTATTTTATTCATTTGTAAGATTCATTGTTGTATTTGGGGTTTAATAAATATTTTTTGGCGGTTTTGTAGGCGTATAGTATCGTGGTCCCCAAGTATAGGCTTGATGATAAGTATCGTTGACAATTTTCTCTACAAGCTTTGATCTTTGAAGTGGGTGTTGAGACCACCGCAAAACTACAAAAAAATTGAGTTGGTTAGTTTAATACGTGCACTAGCATCATTTTTGTGGTTGGTTTATTCATTGGTATTTTTTTTTGTGCGTTTTTCTTCCTATATGTAAGAGTGAGCACTTATTTGTCATCGTGTTTGATATAAAAGAGGAGAAACCGACACATTTTAGACAACTCTTCGGCTGTTGGCGGTACATCTTGCGATAAATACGAGAAAACCCCGAGGATTTGGTTAGTAGCTTTTCTCAACTATGCAAAATTAATGTATAAAGTTCCACATATTGTGGTTAGTCGATGAAAAATGCATTATTTACTGTATTGTTAGTGCAATTTCAATGTATACACAACACATTATTACTGCAATGCTCGACATTCTTGGAGGCTTCCTAGTGTGGGAATTTTTGGAAGTAATAAGTTCTGTTAAGTTCAATGAAATAATTGCAAAAAATATTTTTGAAACTTGGAAGTTTTTTTTTTATTTATTAGTATTAATTTGGAGTGTGTCACAAGCTACTTTTCTTTTTAAGTACATATCATTGGAGATTTTTCAACTTTTTACGGGTTGTATGGTTTCCATTGCAAATTCATTGTACGCATATTGTAGTATTACTGTGTATTTAGTGCAATTTAATGTATACATATTATATATTTTTACTCAATGTCTACTGTTCACTTGATGTATTTTTACTGTATATATAGTGCAAATCCACTGTACAGTTAATGAAGTATTTACTGCTTTACACCTAGTGTTGTTTATTGTTGATTTAATGTTATGTTTATTTGTATTTGTTTCTAGATGCGGGTTTTTTCATTATATCTTTCTTCGAGGGGTTGTGATCAGATGTCATGGGCCGTCAAAAATGCTAAATTGAGTAGGTTGTCTATGTCGTGGAGGGACTCGAGAGAACAAAGTTGATTGTGGGATTTTGCAATGCGCCACATGGAGACATACATGGGCGGAGCGCAAGGTTGGGGGCTGCGGGCTAAAAAGGGTGGTGGGAATCTAATATCTAACCTTCGCATTAAGTATTGCTACTTTCGATTATTAGCCAAGAGAACAATGAGCAAAGAGAAAAGATTCTGATGGAGGCAAGGAAGTTCTGGATGGGGAAGGATGTTATGTGATTTTATCAGCCTTTTTAGGATGAACGTGTCTTAACTCTATGTTACTAATTTATTTTGTCGGTTCTCTTTGTTGGATTATTTATTTCCTTGGCTTTTCGTGTCAAATTATCTTTGTGAATGATACAATGGTCTAGTTAGGCGATTTTTTTGTTGGTTTTTTTTTGTGGTCTAACTGAATATCGTTTTTGTTGGAATTGTTTAATTAATGCAGTTTAATTAATTGATACGTGTTGTGTGTGTGGTTTAATGTTTGTTAATATGCGCCCATGATAGTCGAATGTTGTATAATTAGTATTAGAATGATGTACAATTAGTGTATTTTTTACTGTAAATCGAAAACTGAATATCGTTTTGGTGTATAATTAGTATTAGAATGCTGTGTAATTAGTGTATTTTGACTGTAAATCTAAAACTGAATATCGTTTTGGTGTATAATTAGTATTAGAATGCTATATAATTAGTGTATTTTTACTGTATAATTAGCATCAGAATGTTGTATAATTAGCCTAAGTCTAATCTATTACACATAATAGACTTCTTTACATCCCGAATATGGGTCTAGCGAGCATATTAAAAGCTGATTGGTCCCGTAAATATTTAGATTGTACAATTAGTGTATTTTTTACTGTAAATCGAAAACTGAATATCGTTTGGTGTATAATTAGTATTAGAATGTTGTGTAATTAGTGTATTTTGACTGTAAATCTAAAACTGAATATCGTTTTGGTGTATAATTAGTATTAGAATGTTATATAATTAGTGTATTTTTACTGTATAATTAGCATCAGAATGTTGTATAATTAGTATTTTTACTGTAGATTTAGTGTATTTTCACGATGTACATTGGTGATTTGGTTCTCTGTGCGGTTAATATTGTTTGATGTATAATTGTCATATTTCATTTGTACTATATATACATGTTTCTTTGTGTATTGAATGCGATTATTTAAATCTGATAAAAATTTGAATAAAAAAATAAATTGTAATGAGAGCGGTGATAACATACTAACCAAACAAAGAATATGTACTAACGAAACATTATTGTTGATGCAAAGAAACATTGAAAACATACTAAAACTTGATGTATGTCTTTGTTGATTGAAAAATGGTTAATATCTAATTAGGTTTTTGAACGTTTGGGGCATGTTCTACTGTTATGGGTTGTGACTTCGCCACATATACCACATCGTCTCTTCAATTTTGTGCTTGCTTTCATAGCTTTCTCCCTTTGACTTTGAATACGACTTTTCACGCGGCTCCCACTACCTTTGTTTTTTGCTTGTTGTGGTGGCAATACATTGATATCCTTTCCTGATGTTGTCCCACAATAGGTTTCAATAACTGCTTACTTGCCAACTACGGACCTTTCATTCTCTTGTTCGAGTAGTAGTCTTTGCTTTTCTTCTGATAGTAAGCGTGACAAAGATGACAATTTCTCTATATCACCTTGGGCGAGACCAAGACAGCTATGGAAATCTGACCAAAGCTTGTTGAGAGTTACACATGCTGTGTTGCCTCCATTGAATTGGTACACATCACCGTTCCTTGAAAAATGATGAATTGATGCATTTTTCAACCAACGCCTTGTTAGATATTTGGATGGAATCTCTTGTTCCCCCTTTAGTAATAACAGTATATGGCGACAAAGTAGTCCACTTCGTTCAAACATTTTGCAACTGCACTTCCACATTGACTCGTTTTTGTAACAAATGACATCATATACCCTACCAGTTTTGTCTCTTATTTTGTAAGAACATGTGTATGTATTATCAATCACACCAACCACTGTTCAACTGAAACATGATTCTTCAATTTCTTTTTGACTTAAGAACACCTTGCATGTGTGTACACCGACGATCTTTGCATGTTTCTCAATCAGTAATGGTGTTTTGCATTTGGGATTTAACGTTTCACATTTGTTGCCTAATTTATCGGATTCGTGGCGTTGTGAGTCCATGGCACTTTCAAAGTGCATAAAAAAATTCCACCAAACTTGCCTGAGGGTTTGTGAAATTGCCAAACCAACTATTTGTACTTTCGAGATCTTGACGTTGTCCTTTTTAGACCTCCCATTGGCACGTCCCTAAAATATGTTGGTATCCATTTTTGTCTAAGATCGAACATTGTATTAAACCATGGATGTGAAGTTAACTCATACTCAAGCATTACATCATGCCATTTTGTCTCGAACTCGGCTGGCTCATCGTAATCATCCCATACAATGAATTTAGTTTCGGCCTGAAACTATTGTCCTTGAGCAATCTTGGGTGACTTTGGTGTTTACCTTCTCCATGATGTGCCACATACATAGGCGATGGTAGTACTTCGGAGAAAAACAAACTTGTATTGCATTCTTCATTGCGGGGTCTTGGTCAAGAATAACAATATAGCTTGGTTCTTTACCCATTGCTTCTAAGAAATTCTTGAATAGCCATATGTATGACGCTTCATCTTCCTTTATTATCAACCTTGACTCCAAACGTTACACAATGCTTATGATTATCTATTCCGTAAAAGGCGCAAACACCATCTTGTACTGCCATTTTGCATAAATAATTTCAATTCAATAGACATTGAAATAAATATGTAGTCTGATGAAATTTCAATTATTATACGAGTGAATATCACCTACCAAAGATCTAAATAATATTAAAATGACCTAACAATATTATTTGGAAGGATTAATAGGTCTTTCTATTTTGTATAAATGCAATTCAAGACACAGTGGAATAAAAAATAGCCTACAGCGAAATTTTGAAATTTACACAGTACAATGCTCGTATCCAGATAGTAATGTCAAATTAAATAAACAACACATGTTCGTATTATTACACAGTTAATATCACCTACAGGTACAGTAATATTAAAATGAATGAACAATATTTTTATGGAAGGATTAATAGGTCTTTGTATTTTTTTTTGTAAATGCCATTTAAAACACGGTGGAATAAAAATATCCTACACAGCGAAATTTTGTTATGTACATAGTAAAATGCTCGTATCCAGACAGTAATGTCAAAGCAAATAAACAGCACCTGTTCGTATTGTACGTAGCATCAAACGAAACGACGTCACCAAATACGCCATAATTCCGCACTGACGTCTGGTCTGCCCAAAATAGTCGGGTTAGCTGATCATTCTCATCGACATCATAATTGAATGCCATTCCTGGACTTATTTCTTTTTTCCTCAAGTTCTTATCTATTACCAACTGCGCATCTGCACCACATATGTAGGCCTACAAGTCTCTCCTAAAGTTTTTGAAGTCTATTTGAAGTGCTCCGACATTGGAGTATCCTCCCACCATCTCTTTAAACACCCTGAGGGTTTTAGCAGTACCAACATTTGTCTTTGTGCAATTCAAGATGAACTGTTGGTGCCCAAAATTAAGACTCCTGTTCACCTTCATAAATTGTATGTATGGTTCTGATCTCAGAGAATGAGTATGCCGCTCTTCAAAGTATTTTATCTTGTAGGAATTTGGTGTTGCGTATTGAAATATACACCTTGCATTGCACCCCACACGACTTGATGACCTTGTACGTGATGTTGAACTCCTATGCGGATCATCTTCTTCATTGGAACCAATTGGAGGTGAAACCTTACTATTTTTGAACCCTTCTCGGTTGCATACTATATATTGGACATGAATGTCCTTATTTCTGAACCTTCTTGTTGTACTTGTTCGAATGTCGAATCCACTATATGAGCCATATTCCCTATAGAATTGTACGCCTTTCTCTAATGATGGAAATTCCATTCCTATGCGCGGTATTTTGTCTTGTTCAACTATTGGGATCCAATACTTTGTTAAACCAGGCGAAATCTCTAGTCTTTCTCTAGTGTATCCTGCATTGTCTAAATCAATAAACAATTAATTAGTTTTCTGAAGCAAAATACCTATACATAAGGAATATCAGTTTATTGATTTTGCGACAAGAAACTGATAAAATAAAAACGAAAGAAATTGTACACTAATATACAAGAAATCGCGTACACTAACATACAACATAATGGTGATTATAACATTGGTTAAAAGTATCATAGTAGAGCAATCTATTTTTCGTAGTATCACGGGACGTGTGCTATGGTTTTAGAAAACAATTTAATAATTACAATTACATACACCCCATTATATATAAATATACAGTAAATTGTATTTTAAATATTTCATTAATGTACGTATACAGTAAACACACATTACATGTACATTAAAATACAACTACACATACAGTGTGTCGCTAATAAATTCCGTTCAAAGCATCTTGGAAGGTGTTCGAGTTTTTGCAAGCAAACATATATGTAATACAATATATACAACAAATCAGTTCTAAATAAACACTAATGTCATACTATTTATACTGTTAAATATCAAAGTAACGTTGTTTCTCATGTTTCTTCGTACACAAACAACAGAAGGATGGAGGGCAATATTTTTTCCGGAATTACAATTACATAAAATTTTAAAAAATAAACAGTGTATAAAGATAAATATACATTCACCTTGTTGTACGTCGGAATCGTTAATATTGTCTTCCATCGCCGGCACCGATTTTGTTTTCTTCTGTTATGGGGTATGCGCAGCACTCTCTATGATTTTTTGCAATCGTCTATGGTTAATTTGCAGTCGTCTATGGTTATATTGAGTCGTCGGAAGAAGACAAACGTTTTTTTGGGAGGGATTTTGTTGAAGAAGACACGTTTTTTTAGGTGGGGATATTGGTTGTGATTTGGAAAGATTGTGAATCCATTTTTTTCCCTTATCTATTCCTATAAATTAGGAACGGTTCCACTACATTGATTTGTTATTTTCTCAAATTGTCTATGGTGCCCTTACTGCCTATATTTAATAATTGTTAAATTAATATTAGCCATTAAATCTGAACCATTAATTGTAATATTTTCAAAGGCTTGGATAAATCCCCACCGTCTCATATAAGGGGGGGTGTCCCATTTGAACCTTCCCCTATATATATATATATATATATATATATATATATATATGATTTGGTTCAAATGAAACCACCCTCCCTAGGTGAGACAATGTGGACTCATCTTACCCATTGATCTTGAAAAATGAAGGGATGTGATTAATTCAGTTTTTAATTATTTCCTAATTTTCGCTGATTTTAAGGGTAAAATTGTAATTTTGTAATTCAAATTAGTGGTCGCGGCGATTTTATGGGTGAAATTGACACTCATAGGATTTTGTGCGGAATTTAAGGAACTGTTTTCTTTCCAAATATTTTTATTTTTCAAACATAATTAGGGTTCTTCTACTGCATAATTAGACATCAAATAATGCATATTTAGTTATTTTGTTGGCACTGTTTTACGAAAATAAGACATTATTGAATATAACGTATTGCATATGTATTTATACTACACTGCATAAATAGGTTAAATATAATGTATATTTAGTTATGAAAATGGGATGTTGCTTTTGGAAATTATAAAAATGGGATGTTACATAATGTACTGCGTATTTAGTTATTCCACAATGAATAGATAGTTTCTAGATAATACATAGTTAGTTGATTTTGTTGCATAGTTTATGACGTCTTACATAGTTGGATATATTGTACTACATATTAGTTTTTTACGCTGCATATATAGTTTTCAGATAATGCATATTTAGTTGAGTTTTGTTGCATATTTAGTTTTCGAACTCACTGTTCATTATTTCTCTGTAATATTGCACCGATTTTTCTTGTTTTTCTCTGTAATTTTCATGAACTGTAATTTTTCAGTTCTTCACAGTTTTCTTTATTTGCATTAATGGAGGAATGAGAGAGAGAGAGAGAGACGTGAGATTTGGGAAGTGGGAGATGTATGAGAGAGAAAGACATTTGATTCTATTTTTGTAACTAACTTGTTATGTTATTTTACCCTACTACCCTTATATCGATTAAATTAATATTTTAATATATTTTTTATTCATTAAATCATACCCATTGATTAATAGTGGGGGATGGTTGAGATTATTAGTCCATTGTGTCTCACCTAGAGATATGGTCTCACTTGATCCTCCCCCTAATATATATATATATATATATATATATTTGTGTATATGTGTAGACCTCAAAAGCATAATCATATTAAGGCATGCTATTTACCTTTTATTTTTTTCTTTTCAGTGCAAAGATGATCTGGGGTACATGAGAAGTAAATTATGCGCATGCTTTGGGCAACAAATCGACAAATCCAAAGACATAAGAAATTCTAAGATAAGTAGCAATGTTGTTTTATTATTTATTGATATATATATATATAATATTACTTGCTAAATAAATGTATTTATGCCATTTTCAGCTAAAGAGGATTTAAGTGTGATAATAATTACACATCATAGAATATACAAAGGTATGTTTTTTTCTTCATAAATCATATCATATTATTAGGTTAATATAAGTGATAACACCTAATCTGCACAATTAATCAAGAAATCTGTAAAAAAAAAAAATGCGTACCATTAGATGATGAACTGTCCACTCTACGTTTATTGGAGATGATTGTGGATTTGGTTATCTTTATCTTGCCTCTGGTTCAATGATATCTGCTTCAGTAATCTTCACATCTGTGTTTTTTGTAGTATCATAGACTGAATTTCAAATATATTGTGCTTAAAGAAATTTGGACAGTGTGTTATATTGGTTGGTGTTTTGTGTACTTTAGAAAAAAAATAGGAGGGAAAATGATTTTTTTCTAACCAAAAGTTAGGCTGGAAAACGTTTTTCAACATTTTAGAACATGTTTATATAAGAATATTAGACACAAGTATCTTATTTATGAGTAGCCTATCATGTGATAGGCCATCATCCAATATATTTTTTGATAGTTTCAATGATTTTTTTTGTCTGTTCAAAAAATTGTTGTATTAGTAGCCTAGCATGCGGTTTCTTTATCTTGGAATACTTAAAAAGCAGTTGCTTAATAGTAGGGTACTTAAAAAGCAGTTGCTTATCTAAAAGCTAATAGTAGGGTTTAGGGTAGGCTCAAGAACACATTAATGGTTGATTGTTTCAATGTGTTTATCTGCTCAAAACATCTGCTTAATAGTAGTCTAACACATTAATATTATATTAGGTAATCAATATTTAAAATTGAATAGTAAACAATTATTTATCTAATTAATATTATTATTGAAAAATAAATGTGCAGCTGTTTAGCTATGGATGGCGGGGTGGGTAAAAACCCGGTTCCATACTAAACCCGCCAGGTCTAAACCCGGTCAAATGAGTACCGGGATGGGTTATGGACCCACTTTTGAAAAACTCATCGAGTCCGGGGTGGGTAACGGGTCCAACTAGACCCGTCCCGTATATATATAGTCTATGTATTTATATTTAATTTATTAATTTTACTTTGATTAATTAGAAATATTTGTTCAGCAGCTCAATTGAGCTTTCATTTTCTCAAGTCAAATTGAGCTTTCACATATATATATATAATATGTATTTATATTTAATTTAATAATTTTATTTTGATTAATTAGAAATATGTGTTCAAGTGACTCAAATGGTTAATATTATCTGCTAATATAATATTAGCAAGATGATGTTGATTTAGTTAGGAAAATGCAAGTTAAATTGAATTATTTTTAATATGTTCAAAAATATAATAATTAATCAATTTTTATAAATTATGATTTAATGAAATGATATATCAGAATATATATATATATATATATATATAGTTGGGTTATTCATCGTGTAATGACTTAGATTGTTATGCATTCATGCCTATGTACTATTAAAAGTTTTCTTTATCTGTAATAACTTTAGGTTATATTAAGAATAAATAATTTACTAAGTTATTCTATGTGCTTCATATAAATATATATTATGAGATTTATGACTTTTATAATAGTTAAAATGCAGAAATTATATTATGATATTTCTTGATTTATAATTATAATATTGAAATTAAATGCTTCATAAAAAAATCTTGATTTTTATTTAGATAGTTTTATAACATATTAATCTAAGTAATAATGTTATATAATTAATTAATTTGCATTTCAGTCATTTAATACCAATGTCCCTATGAAAATAGACGAACCAACTTTATCTTGATTGTTAGTCCAATAAATGATATAATTCCTTTGTATTTTTTATTTAAAATTTGTTTTGTGTAAGCATATATATATGTGTATATATTATAAAGGCAAAAAAAAATTATTAATTATAAAACAATCCATAAGATTATGTCAACAACACACTGGAAAATTACTTCAACAAAACAATTACTACATTGAAACTTCAGCAAAATACTTGAAAATTGCCCTTCTAGCAAAACCAAACTGAGTACGGGAAAAACAGAAAGGGCTGGGTACAGAAAAAACAGAAAAGACATGAATGAAACATTATTCTTCAAATATGAACTCCAGCATAAAACGTTAAAATATCCTTCACCAAATCAAACATTCATTCCTTTTATTTCTTCACAACAAATTTCAGATTTTTGCCTACTGCTGTGGATG
Organism: Rehmannia glutinosa; assembly: GCA_016081115.2. Lineage (NCBI taxonomy): Eukaryota > Viridiplantae > Streptophyta > Magnoliopsida > Lamiales > Orobanchaceae > Rehmannia > Rehmannia glutinosa. The sequence goes on from JABTTQ020001270.1 coordinate 154,041, forward strand.
AGAACTCGTCCATGAGTGATCTTTTCAAGCCCGATTCTTGAACAATATCTTTTGAAACAGTCCTATTCTTTGTATTCTTCAAAGGGATGGTAACCTCATCCTCAGACGAACAAACCTGCAAAAAATATACAGTTGAAATCAAAGTAATAACTATGAATATTGTTTAATATCTAATCCCAAAAAATTACCTCATTATTGTTTCCAGTTTCTGATTCTTTCAACTTTGAAAACACATCAGATTCTTGTGGTTCAAAGTTCTTTCACGGTAATTGGAAATAATTGTATTGCCTACAGTTAATTTCATTACCGAATAAATGCAATTTTTAGTCCCAATATGACTGGACTTTATTTGAACTTTAAACAAAGCTTGTGTTTCCAACATTCCGTCCATTTCATTTGGAATTTCCTGAAATACAAAACAAAAGTTATAATATGATATATTGTTAAATTAAAAATTACATGCTGCTAATCATACCTTTTCACCACAAATGGATCTCAAATCAAAAGTTGTTTTCCCTATTAATTCACTGCATTCTTTATCCCACAGCATAAATACGACATTTCCAGTATTATCAACAACACGAACCTTGATATTATACCTATCATATATTTTCAATTTTTGTAACTTCATCTAAATGTCAACATTAAATTAGAATGGTCACAATTTTCACAATAAAAAACCCCAGCGGCTGGTATCACTTTTGTTGGGCATTTAGTACATGATACATACCATCAGTCCGCACCAGTTTCAATAGCAACAATCTTGCTATAGACCCAAAAACTTCCAGCCTAATAATAAACAAATGCATTAGTAATGATATTTGGTTTATATGTTTCATAAAAAATTTATATCGAAAATAAAACTTACTTCTTGGCTTTCTAGAATTGTCCAATAGTGCGAAGCTTATCTTTCGCAAGCTGTAGTTTCTCGTTAATTGTCATTGTTGTCGCTAATGATATATTACTGATAGGACTCGGAGTGTTTCCACTTGACAACAACCTACAATATAAAACAATGTCAGGATAGTCCGATCAAAAAAAATAATAACAGGATATTATTTCAAAATAGTATTTCAAAATTTCTTACTTGTGACAGAACTCATTTATTTCGTCATTGTCTGAGTTTATTATCATCTTTGTAACATTGTAGGTGTTTGAGACATGTATTTCATCCCTAAACTTCTTTGCACGACACATTTGGAGAATAATAATAATGATTGTGTCACCATTACTATTCTCCAAATAGTTCATAAGTTGATCAACATACTCCCCCAACAGTGTGCAAGACAAAGGGATGCCTCTGTTTAAAAATACAATACATTGAAAAAAAACAGAATTATAAAAAAAAACCTTTTAAGCATACAAAAAAATATAATAAAAATTTAATGTGTGTCCTCCAAGATAATATCAAGCAACTTTATTTGGCGCCCTCCTATATCTCTGTCTTGCGGAATATTCTTCGCAACAAGTTTACCAATCACGTCTACATAACATTTAAATAAAAATTAGTTTATAAAAACAATGAATGTTATACTCGGACGTAGGTACGGTTATATTACAAATTACCTATTAGTATTGTATCATCAACACCATCCACATTCAAAAGCATTTCAAAGGGCTTGAAATCGAATATCATCATTGGAAATGACTCATCACAATATTCAGTCACTTGAGTCTTGACAAAAAATATTAATTTGTATTTGCTGGTTGTTGTTTTGTACTTCATATTATTGTCTGTTGCAATAAAAAATTTATAACATATAAATGACCTTCTCTCAATATGGACTGGAACTTTTCAACGTGTTGTCTTGTTATTGTTGCATGGATTCTCGTACCCTAGAAAAACATTAGGAAAAAATAGCTTATTAGTTGTCAAAAAATACCTTTCTGAAAACAAATAAAACCAAATAATATAACATAAATAATATACTGATCCAACACACCTCAATGTCATGAAATACACATTCTTGGGTAAAGATCTTTGAGTTGTTACCATATACAGTACACTATATGCGAGAACCAGACGCAACCGCATTGCCCAGTACATTTTTGTTGGGTTAAGATCCTTAATCAGCTTGAATAATGGAGACATTGCTCAATTTTTTTTTTTTTTTTTGTGGGTATATGCTTAACAACTCTCACAACACAATTAATTTTTCTTGTGTACTTTGCAGCAGGTTCTCGTGTGCTCTGCAATGCTAAAGAATGACTATTTATAATAGAAAGTTGTAGGTGTCAGTTGATTTTAAAATTATTTTTTGAAAGGAGATGTAGGTGGCCAAGGCTCTTGTAATTATGCTCTTTTGTTTTATTATTGCATGCCTGACAAATTTTGAATTTATGTTTAATTGTTGTACTGTTGATATTGCATGCCAAACAAATAGTTCGAACCACTCAAACATAAATTAAATTTTCGATGAGGTGCAAGCATTACGATGATATTTCTTCAGAATTATTAAATAAATTTTTTAAACATAATTACAAACATTTTCTTGTATCAGACAAAAAAATATAAGGAATAAATCTTGTGCACGAATTACAAACATTTTCTTGTATCGGATAGAAAAATATAAGGAATAAATCTTGTGCACGAATTACGGTGTTTTTTTGCAGAAATATTAAATTAAACAAAAAATAAATAAGTTTTAGGCACGGATTACGAACTGTTCTTATATCAGATTATAGAATATAAAAAATAAAAGATTATTCAAGCACAGTATACGAACAATTTCTTTTATTAATTACCGTAAAATATATCAACAGTAAAAGTTTCCATATTTGGCAAGCACAATTTTGGCGGGAACTTTCCTTTTTTGGAGACTTTTTTGTTATAATATATATATAGATTTGTTATACGACTGACTTTGAAGGTTTTAGTTAAAACGGTTTACCGTTTTACATATCAGTATGTAACTGCTATTTGTATAGACTTATTATACATGTATATAAACGCACAACTCAAACAATAATCACTGACTTTACTAAGTTGTTGTTTTGTAAAGTTTTTACTCAAAATGAGAGATTATCGTAGTATTTAGCACCAAAGGATATGTCACTTAGGTACATCTATATTTGAATATGGAATATTATGGTGTACTAAAAAAGGAATGGTCACATAAGAATAACAAAAATTGATGAATGAACTTCGATTCTGAACTTGCACAAGAGCTTTGACTTTGCACAAAGCCAAACACTCACACCTAGTAAAATTTATAACATACTGAATCATTCTTACTATAGATTTAACTATTACATGTCCCCTGAAGATGAGTAAATTCCATTACTACAAAATTTAATGATAATTTCAATTTGATATTTACTGTTATTAATTAATATTATTTGTTAGCTAAATCGTATTGTTTCAATATTAACTCAATTTTATAAATGCTGTTTTAAATTTTATTTGAATCAACACATTTGTTTACTTTGTAAAAGATTTCAAAACTTTGGTTTAATTAAAAGTGTGATATTCCACCGTTCTTTTATTAGTTTTTTTTAAAGGATAAAATAGGCCATCCTTTCTCCTTATAAAAATTTAAAAAATAAGGGATGGGTTACTTTTGTTTTTTTCATTAATAAAATAAAATTTCACTGATCCAATATGAATTAGGGCTGACAATGAGTGACACAACACGATAGCATGACACGAACACAACACGATTACATAAACAAAAGACACGATAAAGCACGACACGATACGACACGACACGAACACAAAATTGAAAATTAATTTAAAATAACAACTATTGCTATATAAAAGATCAAATAAAATAGATAACACGAAAACACGATAGTATGACACGAACACAACACAATTTTCCACCCCTAATATGAATGACACAAGTCAAAAGTTGTCGTTCTCAGCCAAAAATTTAAAATCAAGAAATTAATTTTAAAAAAGAAAAAAAAAGACGAAGAAGCACACCTTATCCACGCTTCTTCAATTAATAAAAAAAAAGATTTTTTAAACCAATAAAAGAATTAGATTAAAGTCAAAAACTTGTGAACCACAAATTTGTAGCTCAAGTGGTATCATTAACCTATAGTAAGGATGTTGACCAGGGTTCAAACATTATATCTTTCAGTTTCTTTGAAATTTATCCCCTCGTTCCCTCCCCTCCAACCACTACTTCCAGGCTCCAGCTTATAAAAAAAAAGTCAAAACCTTGTATAAATAGAATTTGAAAAAATAGACTTCGTGTTTTAATATTTATGGTACGTTTGAAGTTTTTTATTTATGTTATAAACTATATAAAAAAATGGCCTCGTTATATAGCTATTAACAGTGAGACGCTGAAAGTCCGTGAGACCGTGAGATCATAATACTTTTAGTATACTAGTAAGATAAAGGTGCGTTGTACGTGGTCCAAATTATTTTAATAATTTAATTAAAAATACAAATTAATCAACTGTAATTATTATTGATCAAATTATTTTGAGTTTATAGTGAATATCGTTCATGTATTTTTATTTTAAAATAAATTCCGCAATATTAAAATTAAGCTTTCTATATTGTATCAATATATCTTAAACGATATTATATCAAACTAAATACAATGGGCACTAAAAACTTAAAAAAAATATAACAAAAAAAGTCATTCTATGAACTCACTTTGAATATAAAAATTTGGTAATTATAAGTTTATGAACCATGTATGATTTAAAAATTCAAAGTTTTCCTTACACATAAAGATTCATATATATTTTTATATCATTGAATAGAAAATAATATTTAAAGCTTGATCTTATTTTTTTTTTCTTTTAATTCAAATATGTACAATAAGTTTTTGTCAAGAAAATATTTACTGTAAAACATAACTGGCAATTAGGTTCTCTTAAAAATTAAGTACTTATTCAAAAATAAAGTAAAACGATACTTTTATCTTAAAATATTATCAAATTAAAATTATCAAAATCTCAAACCTGATTGTATAACTCCATAAACTCGCTATATCTGATTTAACATTAAACATGGCCAAATTAGTAAAAATATTTTTTGTCGTGTGATATAGCATTAGATAGGCCCTACTGCTTGGAATCATATGAACTGGACTCATATGGGATGCCAATAGCAAAGGTGATAATACATCTATATGAATTCAATACCTAGACTTCATAACTTTTTATAAATTTTTATTACCTCACGATTGTGATTGACCAATTTAATACCAGGCTTCACAATTTTACAAATTCGTACTCTTCACTCGACAAGAAAAAAAAAACCCTAGAAACATAATTAAGACTAAAATACATTTTAAAGATTATATAGAAAAATTAAAAAATAATTTAATTTAATTAATAAAAATAAAAAATAAAAAGAAAATTTCTAAAATGATTTTCAAATAAACTTAAAATTAATTAAATTCAATTAGTAGATTAATAAAAGTAAATTAAGGTTTAATTAATTGAAAAAAATAGTTTACTAAACTAATTAGATAATAAAATTAAATTAAAATAATTTAAAATTAAGATAGTAAATAAGAAAATTAAATTAATTATTCTTTTTAATTTAATAATTTTTAATTAATTTTTTAATTGAATTTTCAAACTTAAAAACTAATTAATTTAATTTAAATTTTAACATTTAGAATTTAATTATTTAATTTAATTAATTATTATTAATTAATTTTTGCTTAAATTTTTTTTTACATTGAATTACTTTACGTTTTAATAAAAATAATTAACTATTTTTTATTTTATTATTTTTCTTGGGGGCTTTTATTCCCCTCTTTCTCTACTAGCCTCAAAAATAGGAAGCTAAATCAAATTAGTGATCATGCATCAGTTATTCTAGTTGCTGTGAAAGGTATCTCCAATCAAGTGGCAGAGAGTTTTAGAAGACTCTCGATTCTTAGTAGGACTTTGTTAAGAAATCATAATTTTAACCACTGATGCTTTGATAATTGAAAACTTTATGCATACTTTTACATTTAGCCTAAATCTTTGGCCCCAATTTTTTTTGAATTTTTTATCGACTTGATCGACATACTCTCTACATTGGGATAACTCACAATGCTTTCCACCTATTGACATCATTACATCATCTAGTTGGAAAAATCCAAGTTAGAGATATTTATTGTTGACCGATCCATTCGAGCACATAATCGTGAATGTTATATTGATACCCGAATTAACATAAAAGTGTAATAAATATCTAAAATTTGTCATAAATGTCAAATTGTTATATATTAGATGAATTATTTTATTTTATTTTTCTTTTCATAGTAGTATATATCAACCTTGTATACTAAAAAAAAACAAAGTTGACACATGTCAACACCTTATTAATTTTGACATATGTCAACACCTCTTTCTTCCAAAATCACATGTCTACTTTATAATTATCCATGTGGCATTCCTATCTACAAATTAAAGGTGAATTGGTAATATATTTTTAAATCTAAAAGATTACAAATTTAAAAGATACTAACACATTTAAGAGAAAAGAAGTAATCTAAATATCAAGGATTTAAAAATATTATATTTCAAAAATATATTTACAAACAAACCAAATTCTAATCAAATCAAATAAGCTCACATGGATATAAATAAGTCTATCACAACAATTACAGTTAAAATAAATCAATTTATTCAATTACCGATCGGAGGCCGGATAGTGATTCCTATCAAATAACCACTATATATGTTTATCAACAAATTCGAGAAACACATCAAGGAATCTAACAACCAATAAAAATTGGGGTTTGACATACATTGTGAGGCCCTAGAATCGTATTATAAGGTAATATGTTATATAATAAATATTTAAATATTTGAGTTCATTTTGTTAATTTATTTTATATTATTTTCTATAATTCGATTCATTCGATTTATTAACCTAATTAGATCGACTCACATATATTAGACTTTTCTATTATTAGTATGATTTAAATTAGAGTCCTATTTAGTAATAGATAATTTTTAGGATTTTTAAGAATTGGCTAAACTTTAATTTTTTTACCATACCATTTACTTACCATTTCACTTTGTCTTGAAACACCCATACCTTTCCTTGTACTTTGTCAAGTTGTCCACAAGAGTAGACTTCCTTATTTTCATCCTTGTAGTTGCCGTAAATCAAGGTTTGAAATATCTTGTTGTCCTCATTCTTGTTTTCTTTTCTTCATGATGTGTGGAAGGTGAGGGACCACATTTCCTTTTTGTGGTAAAAATAAACCCAACAAAGCACTAATAGCACATGTTAGAATTTCCTTTACCCCGTGGTGAAGGGAGTTAGTGATAGTTTTTTTTTTCTTTTTCTTTTGTTCTCATCTTACCAACTTCACTTACAAAGCATATGACTAGTAATTGAATCTCTTATCCACATTAGACTAAACAATAAACCAAAACTATGTCTCTTTTGAGACACCTAAAATTGTCGTGAGTGGAGTTGGAGGGAGAGTGATATTTTCTTCCTTTTATTTCCCTTGACATACCTTTCAACATCATCAAATCCATAGAAGAAGTCAATAAATTATTATTTGGAGAAGAAGAACAAGATAGTACATCAAGCTTCAATTTTAGGCATAGTGGTGTTGTTAAAGACTTGACTTGAGGAGCTTTTGGAGCTAGCTTGTTGATTGAAAGTTGGAAAAAAAAATCATTAAGGTGGGTAAAATAAAGCTTAAACTCTTTTATTAAATGGTTTGATTGTATTTCAATTCTGGTAAAGCATGTTTAAATTCTTTAAATATCATGAAAATCATGTTTCTTTATGTGCTTGAGTGTTGTTATATGTTTCTTAAATGATTTATAGTCATGTTTGGAATTTAATTGGAGTTTGAGGCCATTTTTCAATTATAAAAAAGAATACAGGGGTTGAACTGCAATTTTCGAAATTTAGGGCTGTTTTGATAATATTTTAGATGCTGGCATGGTTTTGTAAATACATGGATGTATTGAGCTTGAATTTGGAAGAAACTTTGAACTTGGAAGCCACTTTTGCAAAAATAGAAAATATAGGGACTAAACTGAAATTTATGAAATTTTCAACTCAAAATCTGAAACTTTATGCTCTCGGGACTGGCGTATTTTGCTGGAAATTTGTTTTGTATTTTTTCTGAAATTTTCAAAATGGAAATAGATCATTTTGAATAATATTTAAAGTTTAGGGTAAAAAATGAGATTTTAGATAAAGTAAGGATTAATATGCATTAAACAAAAAATGGGATGAAGTAACTAGAATATTTATCATAAAAGTCTCAGCAACCTGTACGTACCTTAATTTAGAGCAATAGATAATTAATTATTAAATTTGAAATTTAATACCAATTTGGAAGTTTAGAAAATTTGTTTAAAAAAAATGTGTTGTAAAATTATGTGAAAGGTTTAATACTAAACTGAAAATTTTAAAATATGCCCTGACTTATTTTGAGATTTTGATCTTGTTCTCTGATTAATATATATCGATATTCGATTAAATTCCAACTCCGATTATAAATCACCTTACTCGTGTGAAATTCACAATTGCTATTTTGAGCATTCTTATTTGGGTTGTGAGGCATTTAGAAATTTTTACATGTATTGCTATACTAGACTTGTATATGTGTGCCACAAAAATCATTTTTTTATATATCAATTTGGATTCTTGTATTTGCTTGTTTGCCTTGCGGTGTGGTTTGGTCAAATGAGATTGAGCAGGTCGTCTGCGGTCTTGATTTGACTGGCCATGGTCCTAATCCCACCACTGTAGGACGGAGTGTCCTGTGGGCGAAGTGGGTCGTAGGTTTGGTATATTCCGGAATATGACGATCTCTGGACAGACAGGTCCTAGCTAAAGAGACGTCGAGCCACGTGGGGTAGTTATAATGTAGCCTGTGACTTCGGTCAATTCTTGTTTGGGGAGTCATAAGGTAGAATGGCATAATTGTAGCCCGATCAACTCAATTATGACTGTTAGCACTTCGGTGTTCCTACTTGTTTGCCCGTTCTTGTTTGCCCATTCTTGTTGCTCTTTAATACTTCTACTCGCTTGTCCAGAAAATATTTAAAGTTTACAGTAATTGCTTGTTATTGCTACTACTTGTCGTTTCTTTAATCGCTTGATTTTATTAAATCTTATTCTTGTCAAACTATCTCCGAAAAACTGCGGTTTAACGAAATATTATTTTTTGTAATAATGCTTGCTTGTATGCCATCACATGTACACTTATATAAATTGGTAAATTTTAAAAATATAAACTCAATTCCTTTGTTCAAGCTTGAAAAAAAAAACTAAATTAAATTTTTTTTTTAAAATATCATTATCACCATTTCCCAACCATTTGAGATCGTTTAGCTCACCCCTACGAATTTTAAAATTTTTCAGGAGACAGGTGGATTTGACATTGAGGAGTCCGATGAAGGGTTTAGAATCAAGGTTGAAGTTGGTGGAATAATTTCTAAGAATTATATGGATATTGCTTTTTTATTAATATTTTGGATATTCAAACTTATTATATAGCTTGTACTTAACTCTGTATTTGGAATATTACTACATGTTAGACTTCCATTTGTGTATTTGTAATGTGATGTATAATATTTTGGATATGGCCTGGCCGAATTTAAGTTTTATGATTATCCGAGTTGTACTCAGATGAATATTATATTTAATTCTACTTATCTAGATTGGGCGTGATGTTATGGTATCGCTTAGCTTGTAGAAGGAACTACACGAGCTTACCCGGGATAGGATTCTCTGCCTGTGGATTTAGTTACCACTACTGATAACCTAAACCCTAACCATTTAAGCTTGATTGGAGACACCTACATATTGTGGATTTTGGATTGGTGTGATTACCTGTGTGGTTCATTGATTTTGGATTAGTCTGCTTAGCATTATATAGATTAGATGAGATTTTCAGTATTTCCTTACCATGATGACTAGTGGCTGATGGAGTTATTGTTTATGTATAGGTATGGATCCATGTCGTTATCATGAGGAGGAGATGGCACGTGCGCTGGAGCACATTGATTATACTGAGTCACAGGTCGACTATTGGAGAGATGAGTCCGATAGGATTTCCCGATTGCTCTAGCAGGAGGAGCAGAGAGTTAGTGAGTTGCAGGCATTGTTATCCTAGTCTCGGGATGGTGTTGATATTCTTGATTTTCAGCATCGTGGGATGATACGGGCCCGACAGGAGCTAGAGGATAGAGTTCAGCAGCTTGAGGATCATCTGCGTGTGAGGGGCCTATGAGTAAATGAGCTAGAGGATCACGTGTACCAGAGGGATTTACAAGTAGAGCAGCTAGAGGGGGATCTTCATACTTCCCAGCAGGTTATCGATATCCGCATGACCCAGCGAGACCAGTTGGCAGTTGATTTGGAGGCCTTACGGGCAGACCGTGAGTTGATGTTGCAGGGCTTTTGGGCTCGACTCATAGATTTGGGTGGTTGGATGCCAGGACTAGTTCATGAGATTCAGCTAGTGATGAGGTGAACCCTCAGGTGGTACCTGACATTGACCACTTACACGGGGAGCACGTGATAGAGCAGGATCTGGATGAGGTAGATGTTGATGTGGGCGAAGCTCCGCCTATAGATTTGGACGAGGATATTGATGCTCACAGTGATATCACAGATGTTTAGATCATAGATAGGGTCATTGAGATTATGCATTGATTTTCGAGGACTTAACAACGTCACCATCAAGAAAAAGTATCTGTTGCCACGAATCGAGGAGTTATTTGACCAACTTCAAGGAGCCCAAGTTTACTCAAAGTTGGATTTGCAGCAAGGATATCATCAGTTGAGAATTAAGGAGGAAGACATACCGAAAACATCTTTTCAGTCTAGGTATGGTCATTTCGAATTCATGGTGATGCCCTTTGGTTTGACAAATGCTCCTGCAGCATTCATGGATCTGATGCACCGAGTATTTAGACCCTACTTGGACCAGTTTGTTGTTATTTTTATTGATGACATACTCGTGTATTCCAAATCAGAAATGGAGCACGAGAATCATTTGAGAATTGTATTGGAGACGTTAAGACAACACAAACTTTATGCCAAATTTAGTAAGTGTGAATTTTGGCTAAGTGAAGTCGCGTTCTTGGGTCATATAGTATCTGGTAAAGGGATCGCAGTGGATACATCAAAGGTGCAAACTATTGTCGACTGGAAGCGACCGGAAACCGTAACGGAGATAAGAAGTTTCTTGGGTCTTGCGGGATATTACCGCAGATTCATTAAAGATTTCTCCAAGATAGCGGGCTCACTGACAAGATTAACCCAAAAACAAGTGAAATATGAGTGGAATGACAAATGTGAGACAAGTTTCCAAGAACTAAAGAAAAGACTCACCACAACACCAGTTTTAACCCTTCCCGAAGGATTAGAGAATTTCGTAGTGTATAGTGATGCGTCAAGAGAAGGACTTGGTGCTGTATTGATGCAGAATGGAAAAGTAATTGCTTACGCCTCTAGAAAACTGAAACCATATGAAGGAAATTACCCAACTCATGAACTAGAGTTAGCAGCTATAGTGTTCGCTTTGAAGAAGTGGCGACACTATCTGTATGGGGCAAAATTTACTGTCTTTACAGATCATAAGAGTCTGAAATACCTCTTTTCACAAAAGGACTTGAATTTGAGACAGAGAAGGTGGATGGAATTGATAGAAGACTACCATTTTGATATCCAGTATCACCCGGGCAAAGCGAATGTAGTCGCGGATGCATTAAGCAGAAAAACATACGTTGTACGACTAATGATAAGAGAGTGGAAATCATTAGCGTATTTGAGTTATTGGAACCCTAAGAAAGTTGGAACTCAACTTTTATTGGCTAACATATCAGTGAAACCAAATCTGTTGAGTGAGATTCGCATATCACAAGAGAATGATCTCAAATTCAAGAAGATGAAGGACAAAGTGTTGCAAGGATCAAGAATTGAGTTCAATATAGGAGATGATGGAGTTATGAGATTCAACAATAGGGTTTGTATACCCAATGATGATGGTTTGAAAGGTAAAATTTTAGCAGAAGCTCATCGCTCAAGATACACGATTCACCCGGGAGGCAAGAAAATGTACCAAGATTTGAAAAGACACTTCGGTGGGTGAATATGAAAAATCAAGTATTTGAATATGTGGCAAGATGTCGACTTGCCAACGAATAAAGCTGAGCATCGGCGACCTTCAGATCGCTACAACCATTAGCAATCCCCGAATGGAAGTGGGAGAAGATAACCGTGGATTTTGCCACGATCCGCCTTTAACTCGAAATGGGCATGATGCTATTTGGGTAGTAGTGGATAGGTTAACGAAATCAACACATTTCTTACCTATAAGAAAGACAGATAGTAGTCTACAAAAGTTGGCTCAGATTTATATTAGAGAAATTATCAGACTGCATGGAGTTCCAGTGGATATAGTCTCAGATCGAGACCCAAGATTCGTTTCCCGATTCTGGAAAAGTTTGCATGAAGGGTTGGGAACGAAGGCGGAGTTTCAAGATCTGCAAGACACACCCTCAAACGGATGGACGATCGGAGAGAACAATTCAAACTTTAGAGGACATGTTGAGGGCATGTGTATTAGATTTCAAAGGTAATTGGGATTCTCATCTTCCCTTAGCTGAATTTGTCTATAATAATAGTTATCAAGCGACCATTGGAATGGCACCATATGAGGCATTATACGGAAGAAAGTGTAAATCACAAAGACATGGGAGATAGATGATCAATGGACTCAAAAGAAAAGAGAGTCGCAATCGGCTATTCCAAAGGTAGACTTAATCCAAGAGGCAATGGATAAAGTTCGACTCATCAAGGAAAGAATAAGAAGCGCACAAAGTCATCGAGAAAAGTTATCCGACAACCGGAAGGACTTAGAGTTTGAGACGGGAGATGAGGTATTCTTACGACTTTCGCCAAGAAAGGGGTTGATCCAATCGAAGAAAGGAGGAAAGTTAAGTCCGAGATATATTGGACCCTACCAGATTCTTGAGAGGATTGGAACATTGGCTTATCGCTTAGAGCTTCCGCAAGCGTTAGGAGGAATGCATAACGTGTTTCACGTCTCTCGACTGAAGAAATATAATCCAGACCCTGAGCACATCATCACAGAAGAGATTCCAGATATAATGAAAGATCTGACATATACAAAACGACCGTCAATTATTGATAGTCGGATCCGAGAATTGAGAAATAAAAAAGATTTCATTGGTCAAAGTGGTATGGCAAAAACACAAAATGGGAGGAAGCCACTTGGGAGACAGAAGAAGAAATGAGAAATAGCTATCCGAGTTATTTTGAAATGAATTTGGGGACCAAATTCTCCTAAGGAGGGTGAATGTGAGGCCCTAGAATCGTATTATAAGGTAATATGTTATATAATAAATATTTAAATATTTGAGTTTATTTTGTTAATTTATTTTATATTATTTTCTATAATTCGATTCATTCGATTTATTAACCTAATTAGATCGACTCACATATATTAGACTTTTCTATTATTAGTATGATTTAAATTAGAGTCCTATTTAGTAATAGATAATTTTTAGGATTTTTAAGAATTGGCTAAACTTTAATTTTTTTACCATACCATTTACTTACCATTTCACTTTGTCTTGAAACACCCATACCTTTCCTTGTACTTTGTCAAGTTGTCCACAAGAGTAGACTTCCTTATTTTCATCCTTGTAGTTGCCGTAAATCAAGGTTTGAAATATCTTGTTGTCCTCATTCTTGTTTTCTTTTCTTCATGATGTGTGGAAGGTGAGGGACCACATTTCCTTTTTGTGGTAAAAATAAACCCAACAAAGCACTAATAGCACATGTTAGAATTTCCTTTACCCCGTGGTGAAGGGAGTTAGTGATAGTTTTTTTCTTTTTCTTTTGTTCTCATCTTACCAACTTCACTTACAAAGCATATGACTAGTAATTGAATCTCTTATCCACATTAGACTAAACAATAAACCAAAACTATGTCTCTTTTGAGACACCTAAAATTACCGTGAGTGGAGTTGGAGGGAGAGTGATATTTTCTTCCTTTTATTTCCCTTGACATACCTTTCAACATCATCAAATCCATAGAAGAAGTCAATAAATTATTATTTGGAGAAGAAGAACAAGACAGTACATCAAGCTTCAATTTTAGGCATAGTGGTGTTGTTAAAGACTTGACTTGAGAAGCTTTTGGAGCTAGCTTGTTGATTGAAAGTTGGAAAAAAAATCATTAAGATGGGTAAAATAAAGTTTAAACTCTTTTATTAAATGGTTTGATTGTATTTCAATTATGGTAAAGCATGTTTAAATTCTTTAAATATCATGAAAATCATGTTTCTTTATGTGCTTGAGTGTTGTTATATGTTTCTTAAATGATTTATAGTCATGTTTGGAATTTAATTGGAGTTTGAGGCCATTTTTCAATTATAAAAAAGAATACAGGGGCTGAACTGCAATTTTCGAAATTTAGGGCTGTTTTGATAATATTTTAGATGTTGGCATGGTTTTGTAAATACATGGATGTATTGAGCTTGAATTTGGAAGAAACTTTGAACTTGGAAGCCACTTTTGCAAAAATAGAAAATATAGGGACTAAACTGAAATTTATGAAATTTTCAACTCAAAATCTGAAACTTTATGCTCTCGGGACTGGCGTATTTTGCTGGAAATTTGTTTTGTATTTTTTCTGAAATTTTTAAAATGGAAATAGATCATTTTGAATAATATTTAAAGTTTAGGGTAAAAAATGAGATTTTAGATAAAGTAAGGATTAATATGCATTAAACAAAAAATGGGATGAAGTAACTAGAATATTTATCATAAAAGTCTCAGCAACCTGTACGTACCTTAATTTAGAGCAATAGATAATTAATTATTAAATTTGAAATTTAATACCAATTTGGAAGTTTAGAAAATTTGTTTAAAAAAAATGTGTTGTAAAATTATGTGAAAGGTTTAATACTAAACTGAAAATTTTAAAATATGCCCTGACTTATTTTGAGATTTTGATCTTGTTCTCTGATTAATATATATCGATATTCGATTAAATTCCAACTCCGATTATAAATCACCTTACTCGTGTGAAATTCACAATTGCTATTTTGAGCATTCTTATTTGGGTTGTGAGGCATTTAGAAATTTTTACATGTATTGCTATACTAGACTTGTATATGTGTGCCACAAAAATCAATTTTTTTATATATCAATTTGGATTCTTGTATTTGCTTGTTTGCCTTGCGGTGTGGTTTGGTCAAATGAGATTGAAGCGCAGTCGTCTCGCGGTCTTGATTTGACGGCCATGGTCCTAATCCCACCACTTTGTAGGACGGAGTGTCCTGTGGGCGAAGTGGGTCGTAGGTTTGGTATATTCAGGAATATGACGATCTCTCCGGATGATGTGTCCTAGCTAAAGAGACGCGTCGAGCCACGTGGGGTAGTTATAAGGTAGCCTGTGACTTGGTCAATTCTTGTTTGGGGAGTCATAAGGTAGAATGGCATAATTGTAGCCCGATCAACTCAATTATGATTGTTAGACTTCCGGTGTTCCCGCTTGTTTGCCCGTTCTTGTTTGCCCATTCTTGTTGCTCTTTAATGCTTCTACCGCTTGTCCGGAAAATATTTAAAGTTTGAGAATTGCTTGTTATTGCTACTACTTGTCGTTTCTTTAATCGCTTGATTTTATTAAATCTTATTCTTGTCAAACTATCTCCGAAAAACTGCGGTTTAACGAAATATTATTTTTTGTAATAATGCTTGCTTGTATGCCATCACATGTACACTTATATAAATTGGTAAATTTTAAAAATATAAACTCAATTCCTTTGTTCAAGCTTGAAAAAAAAAACTAAATTAAATTTTTTTTAAAAAAATATCATTATCACCATTTCCCAACCACTGAGCTCGTTTAGCTCACCCCACGAATTTTAAAATTTTCAGAGACAGGTGGATTTGACATTGAGGAGTCCGATGAAGGGTTTCCGAATCAAGGTTGAAGTTGGTGGAATAATTTCTAAGAATTATATGGATATTGCTTTTGTATTAATATTTTGGATATTCAAACTTATTATATAGCTTGTACTTAACTCTGTATTTGGAATATTACTACATGTTAGACTTCCGCTGTGTATTTGTAATGTGATGTATAATATTTTGGATATGGCCTGGCCGAATTTAAGTTTTATGATTATCCGGAGTTATACTCCGATGAATATTATATTTAATTCTACTTATCTAGATTGGGGCGTGACATACATTTAAATATGTTATCTTTCAAAAATATATTTGGTTTATAATACTTTATATGCATTTTTTAGTTTCTGATTTTTTGCTACTACAAGATTCAAATCTGCTCTATATACTAAAAAAAACAAGTTGACACATGACATCGCCTCATTAATCTTAAACATTTGTGAATTTCTCATTTTTTCAATTTCACATGGCAACTTCACATTTATCTATGTGGCAGTTTTATGCACAAAATTAAAATATAACAAATTAAAAAGATAACAGATTTAATCAAGATTATGAAAGATAAAATATAATCCAAAACATAAAAGATTTTTCACAATTAGTTTGGAAAAGATCAAATCTATCTGAAGATATTTTTTTTTTGATAAACATTCTATTAGTTCAAAATATATATTTTTGAATTTAAACAATAACAAATTTAAAACATAGAAAATAATCTAAAAATTAAGATTCTATCTAAACGATCATTTTTTTAAATTTCATTTTGAGTACAATGGGGAAAATTTGGGGAGGGGACACAGGTACTCGTATGGGATCGAATTTAGGTCATTCGCCTTTACAACACACGTCTCAACCACTGGAGCACAAGGTTGATTCTGAATATCCTCTATCTAAACTATCGTTTAAATTTGTGACACTTAATTTTATCTTTGCATGAATCTCGTGTAACACACTATTGTTATTCTAGTAATTTTATAATTAAAGATGCACATTTATCCAATTTTAGTTTTTGTTCCATTTTGTTTGCTCATTGAAATTATCATGAATATCATATATGTATACGAGGTTTTACAATTTTTAAGCATGTATTTAATAAGTAACACTTTTAATATATTGAATTAGTTTATTTAATTCTTCTATTTTTTACAATAATATTGATACAATTTTTTTATTCCATTCACGTTCAATGTTAATTTTAACTTTTTGTGTTAAGTTTTCATTCAACTAATTCAAGTTTTATATGTTGACAAAATAAGTTAAATGTTTTCTAATAATATATTCCATATATATAAGAAATAAAAAGTTATAATATGTTATGGAACAAAATTTAATTTTGAAACAAAAAAATTTATGAGTTAACTCTATATCTTGAGTTTAATAAACCCTTAAGTTTGATCCATCTTATATATTTTTTTCTTTATATGCAATTTTTTTTTCAAAAGATCTCTTTATCTTTATCAAAATATTACAGCTACCCACTTAAATTTAAGACACAATCAAACCTCAAGGGATTTTGGAATTTTAAAAACCTATTTTTTTTTTTTTTTTGTAATTAGCCCAAACCATAAGGGCCTTTTGTAATTATCCCTTTTAATCTATTATTAATTTCATTAATTTCTTATATTTTATTTAAATTTAAATTTTGTATGATATAAACATCTATATACGTTTTAATTTTTTTTTTGTTATTAATTAGAATTTATATTATCATAAATATTGTTTATTTGATTAAAATAATATATTAGAAAAATAAAATTGTTGACTGGATCTAATTTAGGATTTAAAAAGACAAAGGATATATCCATACTAAACAAATAAAAAGATTAATGGAAAACTAAGATACAAAAATGTCTTATGTTCTAATTTTAGCTCGCTTATCTTAAAACCAATTATTATATTTACTATTGTCAAAAAATTACCATTTATTTATAATCAAAGCACCTGGAGTTAATATTTTTTTGTAACTGTGAATTCATCGTAGATATATATATTTTCTGTTCATTTAGCATTATAAACTAATATACAATTGTATATTCTATTTATTATTGAATGACTATAATTTTCTCATACAAATTACATATATATGTTTTTTTTAGAGAGAAATAGTATATCATATATTAGGAGGAAAACTCTGAACGTACCAAGTCTGCCAAGTGATCGGGAATATCTCCAACCCGTGGCATTGTACAATGAGAATTAAAAGCAAAGTGAGATAGGTGATGGGCTGTAGTGTTTCCCGATCGCCTAAAAAACTAATTTTAAATGGAAAAAAAATGGAATCAACTCATCTAGATCTAATACAATATCCCCAAAGTAAGATAGGTCAGCCGATCTTCTCAAGAGTTTGTGGTAAAGCGTCATATTATCTGTTTCCACCTCCACATCCTTGAGTATAAGGTCTTTTGCCAAAGAAACCCTCTCCCGACACGCAAGAGCTTTCGCCGGCCACTTTCACCTCCATTTCGGCTTCCATAAACCTGGTTAATGTCTTCATCACCTTGCATGTATGATCACACATCATAACCCCTAAAACCGTCCCTACCCCGAGATATGTATAAAAAGTAATTGAATCCTATTTTAATATGAATTTAATTTTATTTACAAATTTTTAAACTCAAAGAGATATGACAAAAAAAAATAGAGTATTTGAAAATGATATGGTATATGAATGGACACTTGAAATTATATTTAAATTATATTATTAAAGATAAGTGCAATTATACCCTCTTCTCACACTATTCTATACCTATTTCTTAGGGTCATAATAGGTACATCAAAAGTTTCAAGAAACTTTTTAAGTGATTCACACTTTTATAAGTATATATATATAAATATAAATAATATAATATATATAATAATAATAATATAATAATACTAATAATAATAATAACAAATAATAAAAATATAATATAATAATAATACTAGTAATAATAAATAAAATAATAGTATAGAAAAAGTGATATTTTTAGTGTAAAAAGTGATACTTGTCTAAAAACATATAAATTAATGTATTTACTTTGAGTATCACTTTAATAGGGTCATTATAATTGGCAAACACTCATGTAGGGTCATCTTACGGGTCTCAATCCGTAACACGGAACCTATTTGACACGCGGATCTTGTTGACCAGGTCCGCGGGTCAAAGCACCTGCTACCTATTTTTTGTTTTTTTTTTTTTGTTTTTCCTCCTCAGTTAAAGTAACATTTTTATGAGAAAAAGTATCGATTATTTTACATAAAGTATCATATTTTTTAATATAGCCACATATTATGATTACATTACATTGAAGGAAAAATAAATATATCAGAGTCAAAGTAACACCTTTATGAGTAAAAATATATATTTTTGAGACAAAATATCATGTTTTAAGAAGAAAAATATATATTTTTAAATAAAATATTATATTTTTTAATAATAAATACAAAGAAAGATGAATAATAAATATGATAGAGTCAAAGTAAACTTTTATAAGTAAAAGTATTTATTTTTTGAGATAAAGTAACATATTTTTTAATATAGCCACAAATTATGAATATTTTCAATATATATATATATATATATATATATAACAGAGTTAAAGTAACACTTTTATAAGTTAAAGTATCTATATTTTGAGATAAAGTATCATCTTTTTTAATATAGTCACAATTTAGAAATGAAGGAAAGAAGAAAAAATAAAAAATAAATATGATATAGTTAAAGTAACACTTTTATAAGTAAAAGTATTCGTTTGTTTGAGATAAAGTATCAGATTTCTTAATACAGTTACAAACTAGGAACAAAAAAGAGGAAAAATAAAAAATAAATATGATGTAGTTAAAGTAACACTTTTATAAGTATCCATTTATTGAGATAATGTATCATGTTTTTTAATAGACTTGGGTTCGATTCTTTTTTTTTTTTTGAGGAAAACTTGGGTTCGATTCTTAGGCTTTGTATTTAGAGGCGTTTTTAATATTTATTCAATTTACCAAACGTATTTATGAATGACTTTATATACATGGTTATACTGAAATTGCACAACAAGCACTAGTGGTGTAATGGTAGAACACTACCTTAAGTCTGGATAGGCGCGCGGGTTCGAATCCCCTATGGAGTGAAATACTAAACTTGACAATTAAGCAAGGCATTTGTAAAGAGACACGTGTAAATATTTTTCTATATTCGCGTCAAGATTAAATTTTGGTTGTCGCATGGGGCCCCAGTTTTGCACCGTGAACAAGTATACTTTTTGGATGTGAAAGGGAATGTCGTTACATTTGATATTAGTAAGTCGCGTTTGATTGTCAATTCCAGGTGCCTAAGGCGGCGACTTAGGCTTGGCAACAAAATTAAAGAGCACTATTTACTTAAAATCAAAGGCGAAGAGCAAACATTGTTTGCTGTATTTGTGTTGCATGATGAAAGAAAGGTGAATATGTTTAGGCTCTTAGAACCGGAGATGAAGTGGGAATTAGTAGAGGATATTGGGGACAAGGTGTTGTACCTTAGTCATTGGTTGTCTTTTGGAGATACAGCTCATCTGAAAAGCATGGCTAACAGAATTTACTTTCCAAAGTTCCATGGTGATATTGCCAAGTATCATTCTTTGGATAACAGTTACTCGGACGACAATTTGTATGGTCTTAAAAGATTGGATTTTGCCGCTTGGATAATGCCTGCACCAATTCCACAACTCCCAACAGAATTCACATGGTCTCTAGAAGATTAGAATTTACCTCTAGTTTCTCTTCTCTTTGTGGTATATATTTTATTTTCTATCATTTTTCAATATTCATTTTTTTTCTGTTTTGAGCCAACTACTGTCATAATTTAGTCCTGTAATTTTACCTAATAGCTTGATATTATGACTCGTGTGTATAATTATATACAAGTTTATAACTAATAATTTAGTCTAGCTCGAACCAATTTTACTTAATATCGAACAAAAAATGTGTACAAATTAGGTTGTTATATTAGCATGTTACCGTAACAAACTAAACAAAACAAATTGGGTATCAAGTGACTTTATTCGTTTTCTACCCTATATACCATTTACATCCTGACTTCTGGACCAGACGATTATTATACGATAACATAAAATGTAAAATTTTTGTCGAACGATAGAATTTTATTATAACAACTCAAAACTAAAATTACAACTACAATCGTAGCCAACAAGAAGAGCCGACAAGACTAACTAAGAGCCAAGCGGGAATTGGTAAAACCAATTCAAATTCACATGGACTAAAAAAAAACTATCCACCCCAAACTAACCACTCACATGTAGGAGACTTCAAAGACTCCTTAAAGGAGATCAGAACACACCAAAAAACTAAAATCGGGCACGAGCAACCACTACATCTTTGCGAGTAACGGAAAAATCGATCCGCCTACGAGTTTCGCAAATCAACCGAGAAAAAGAAAATACAAACAAAAAAAGAAAACAACAACTATAGCTAAAACGAGAGAAAAAAATAAAAAAATTGCCTCTCCTCACCCAACTCAATCTGCTTGACCTCATCATCTACTCGCCTCGAGACACCTCAGGTGGAGCTCAGACCCACTTTCCCTGGAACGAAAATATCGGTCACCTCCGAATATATCAAGGAACCGCTTCGTCTGTCCTCCAGGTGGAAAGCATGGAGGGGAGGGAGAGGGAAGGAGGGGAGGGGGGGAGGGGGAGGGATGTGTGGGTGGCGGTGTGGGTGGGGGGAGGGAAGGGAGTAGGAAATTAGGTTTGGGGTTTTTTTGGGGGGTTAGAGAGAATGGGGAGGAAAGTGTTAGAGAGAGGATGCTTGCTTAGTTCAATGTAGTCCAATGGCGTTTTGGGTGGTACGTAATACTTAATAGATTAGTGTAGATATCACTTTTTAATAACATAAAATGAATAGCTTGATTTTTTAGTTCTATTGATGAATTCTTCATTTCAACACTGTGTTTTTTTTTTATTTGTTTCGGGCTAACATTGTCATCCTATAAGTAGGCCCAAAAAACGGCTCTAACTCAGCATACTTGTGGAATTGTTTTTATTTGTTTTTGGCTAACTATTGTCATCCTATAAGTAGGCCCAAAAAGTGGCCCTAACTCAACATACTTGTAGAAATGTTTTTAATTGTTTAGGGGGAAAATGCAAAAATGGTCCTGTAATTTTACCTAATAGACAATTTTGGTTCTGTTCGATTTGTATTTTGCAAATTTAGTCTTATAACATTAATTTGTTGCAATTTTAGTCCTGAAGTCATCGGGGCAACAAAATCCGGTGAAAAAATGGCATGTGATGGACACATGGCTCATTGTAAGGTTGAGTTGGATGGACCCAACCTAGTCTACATGGACCCATTTTTTCATCTGATTGAGCAAATTGGTCTATAACTTATTTTAACTCTTAAAAAAAGAAAAACCAAAAAACAGTCAAACAAATTGGCAAAATTGGTCCTGTAATTTATTTTAATTCTTAAAAAAAAGAAGAAAAAAAAATAAATCATCTTATTCTTCTTCCATATCATTTGACAGGTTTTTATTTTTATTTATTTTCTGTTTTTTTGAATACATGATTTAATCAATAATGGTTGCTCATTCTTCTCCCTTGTATTAATTTATACGAAATGTGTTTTAGTTTAATTGTGAAATTAATTTCGTGGATTTCATAATATTAATTGTTCCTTAAAAATAAAAGAATTTGGATATAAGAAATCTTCATCTTAACTTTGCACAATATTCAGAAGATGATTTTGGAAAGAAAAAAAAATGTGACCTTCATATTAATTTTGTACAATAATGTATTTTCCGTTTAAATAGCTAAATTCGACTTTTTGTTATAAAATTCCAAATAGTCAGCCAACACATATATTTAATTTTCCTATATTATACCTGATACGTTTTCCCAAAATTATTTCTCTATAAGATATATATCCTTAAATTGGCAAATAGGAGTAATCTTTTCTTTCAAACAATATTTTTGATTTTTCATTATGGCAAAAAACTCGTTTTAATGATCATAGTCAGTTTCCCAATACCAAAAGGATTTTCACACTAAACAACTATTTTCCACATCATCTGCAAATTTTTTTTTGGGGAGGAGGGTGGAGGGGTGGGGGCGTGTGGGGAGGGGGAGGAGGAATTTTGTGGAAGAAGTGATTTTTTTTTAAGAGTTAAAAACAAGTTATAGGACCAATTTTGTCATTTTGTAACTTTTTTTTAAGAGTTAAAATAAGTTGTAGGATCAATTTTGCTCAAACAGATGAAAAAATGGGTCCATGTGGACTAGAACAGTCCAACTCAGCCTTATAACGGGTCATGTGCCCCTCACATGCCATTTTCTCGCCCGGATTTTATTGATTCGGTGACTTTAGAATTAAATTTGCGATAAATTTAAAGTTATAGAACTAAATTTGCAAAATGCAAATCGAACATGATCAAAATTATCTATTAGATAAAGTTACATGACTATTTCTGCATTTCTCCCATTGTTTTGAGCCAACTATTGTCATCCTAATTTTGCTTTTCAATTTATTATCTTGCAATCGGATGGATTTTGCATCTAATCACAATAGACATTACGTTGATCTACTCAGAACGTAGATTGTAAATCTACTTTTTAATTCATCCAGAATTTGTTCGGTCGTCTAAAATCTAAAAGTTGGTCCCAAAATCGAGGCCATACTCAACTTACCAAACCAAATTCCAAATTTTTTTATTTCTCATGTAATATGTTCCAAAGTCCTCACAATCACCTTTTTAACCACTCTCAATCACATAAATTCTCGCGTAATCCTTTTTTCTTAACTTTTATCTACAAGAAATAGACATCACAATTTCAAATAGTGGTACCACTTGGCACTTGCTCCTCATTAGTAATAATAATTAATCAAATTGTTGCTGATTGATTAGAGATTGCATTTGTTTTTGTTAAATATTGTAAATATTTTGTAGTCGGTTCATATAATTAGCTTCCTAATTATTAGCCTATAGTTATACCTATTGTTAGGCTTGTAATTTGTATATATAGTATAGTGGTGAAACCGGTTACGATCCGAATTGTTCTTAGTATTTCTCTCTCAAAGGCATGGACAATTCATCAACTATATGTCAAAAATGTCTTCCTTCATGGTGAACTTCAGGAAACAGTTTATATGCATCAAACCATTGGGTTACAGGGATCGTGATCATCCAGATTATGTATGTCTTTTGCGTAAGTCATTGTATGGACTTAAACAGGCACCTCGAGCTTGGTATAAACGTTTTGCTGATTATGTTTTGTCTATTAAGTTTTTGTTTTGTCTATTAAGTTCATTAATAGCAAGTGTGACAATTCCTTATTCACTTACAGCAAAGGGTCCGATATGGCTTACATTTTATTATATATTGATGATATTATTCTCATTGCATCTTCTGATGTTCTCCGATGTTCTATCATGGATCTTCTTAGCTTTGAGTTTGCTATGAAAGATCTTGGTCTTCTGAATTATTTTCTTGGTATTGTTGTGACCCGACATAAAGGGGTATGTTTCTTTCACAATGCAAGTATGCCGAGGAGATAATTGAGCGTGCATGGATGTCTTCTTGTAAACCATATCCTACTCCGATTGACACAAAGTCAAAGGTTGGTGCTATATCTAGTGCTAAATTTGATGATTCCACTCTTTATCGGAGTCTTGCAAGGGTTCTACAGTATGTCACTTTTACACGACTGGATATCTCTTATGTTGTACAACAGGTTTGCCTACATATGCATGATCCAAGAGTTTATGTCTACTCTCAAACGGGTTATTCGGTATGTTCAGGGTACATTGGATCACGGGCTTCATTTATACCCGTCTTCTTTTTCTACCATTGTCTCTTATACTGATGCAGATTGGGGAGGATGCCATGACACACGACGTTATACATCTGGTTAGTGTGTATTTTTGGGTGACAATTCGGTCTCATGATCGTCCAAATGCAACCCACATCGTCTCGTTCTAGTGTCGAGGCCGAGTATCGTGGGGTGGCAAATGTTGTCTCCGAATCATGTTAGATTCGGAACCTTCTCTTAGAGTTGCATTATCCGATTAGTAGGCTACTCTTGTTTATTGTAGGGATGGCAATGGGGCAGGTCGGGGCGGGTCGGCCAGTACCCATGCCCGCCCCGTGCCTAGAACGGGGCAGGGCGGGTCGACCCACCACGGGTCGCGGGGCGGGGCGGGGCGACCCGTTCTGCCCCATTTTGAATTAAATTAAATTATAAAATGAAAAAAAAATGAAAAAAATATACATTTATAAAATATTATTTACAAAATCTATTATTATCAATTTATAAATATTAAATATAATATAAGAATGCATAAAAATTATATTATAATATATATTATATATGTAAAATATATATTAAAATATATTTTTAACTTAAAATTATAGGCGGGCGGGGCGGGCAAACCAGTGGGGCGGAAGTGAGACCGTAGGTCCCAAGGGTGTAAGTGTGAGGTTTAGAAGGGGAGTTGAATAAACCTTACCAAATTTTCGATTTAGTCCTTTTAAATCTACAGAGTTGATTCTACACATTTGTGTCCTGATGGACGATCGAATTAGTCACTCAAGTAGAGTTAATCTCTCAAATGACTCACCGAGCCATTGATGGAGTAACTCGATTGTTGGCTATAATTTAACTCATTTGTGGTTTTATTTTATTGGAAGACTTAACACCCTTAAGTTTGATTAAGCAAGATTTTAGAGCTTGATTTAGTACTTATGAATTATCAAATGTATAGCAAATTTATCGTTGAGATATAAGCGAGTTAAAAGTGCAGAATTTAAATCTTTGAAATGTAAATGACACAAGAAAGTTTTTATAGAGGTTCGAAGATGGGGTAATTCTTCTACTCCTCTCTTCTCCAACTCCCGGAGGAATCCACTAAGTAATGATCGGTTTACAAAGTGGTAATCCGGATACAAGTCTTGATCACAACGGCCGACTTGATCCTTAGGGACTCATCCGAGACGCCTTGATCACTCACCGGCTTCTCGACGACTCGCCTTCTTCACAGGTAAGGTGCGCTTTGCTACTACAAACCACTTGCTCAAGCTCTTTGGATTTGATCACGAAGCCCTCCAAAAGCTTAAGACTTGGTTCAACTTGAACCTTTCTACAATTCTTGGAATGTAGACCCCTTGTTTTCAAAAGTTCCTCTTCAACCGATTGAAGTTCTCTTTCCTTCACGGGTGAGTGTTGGATTGATGTACTTCGTAATGTAGCTTGAGGATTGAGAATGTTTCATTTTTCTAATATGCTTGTTTTTCTCACGTGTGTGTCATCTTTTTCTCTAACAAACTCCTCGGCCTTTTATAGTGAACTTTCAAAAATTTGCCCGTTGAAGAGATAGCTTATTTTTGAAAGTCACTTGCGATCGTTGGCTTGCGATTCTTGGAATTGCCGTTTCTCGTATGAATTGTTCTTTTCACCTTTTTCGAGTTCGACACGGTGTAGTGCTTCCCATTCGTTCATTCCTTTTGCACGCTTCCGGGGATCGAGCACTCCAAGAAAGGTGGTATGGAGATATTACTTGTTTAAGTAAATCTCTTGATTTGCGGCAAATGTGTTCTTTTACGATTATCTCGACTTGATCGCATTTCCTTGCTTTCCCAGGTGACTTAGAGTCGCCTTCCAATCATGGATGACTCTTGTCACTTCTTCAACTTGAGACTTGGCTTTTCTTGAGTTGACTTGATCGATGCTTCACTCACCGCATCTCACCGCTTCTTGATAGAGTTCCCCGTCTACTCTTCTTTGCCATACTCATTTTGTCTCGCAGCAGAGTTTTCTTTCTAGTCTTGATTGTCTTCTTGCATGTTAGGCGTAGTGACTTAACTCGGCTTGGCCACTCTAATTGTTACAATACATTTTACAACAAGAATTGGGGTGCCAACTTTCTATTCTAAGTTTTACATGGCATTCATCAAAATCTAAACAACAAAATTCCTAACAATTTCCCCCTTTTTGATGATGCCAAAACTTAAACCATTCAAAAATGCAAACAAAGAAAGATACATACGAGAAAGTGTATTGACATAGAATGTATGCATGAGAATAGATCTGTTTATTGATCATATCATTCCTGTTCTTTTACACAATTTACAAGGTGTATCAGAGCACATGTTTGTCTACATTGAAAATAAAGAAATTATAGCTTTATTACGAAGACTTACACTGTATGTATTTACATGATAAAATACACGAAGGGTTGGACAAAGAACACTTCATCTCCTTTTGTCTCCTTCTTTCATCTTGTTCAAAGATCTTCTTCTCTTCTTCTCTTCTTTCTCGCCGGCTTTATTTTTTTTTCTTCTCATATGCTTTCCTGGCAGCTTCATCTCTTCTTATTCTTTCCTGTCTCTCCCGCCATAGCCGAGTTTGTCTCTTGTTTTCTTCTTCTAATCTCTTTGCATACTCGGCGTTAGATTTAGCCACTTTTAAATTTGCCACTTGGTCAAGTTCCCCAAAAGAGATCCCTCCTTTCTTTCCCGGATCTACGATTCAATATTCTTGGGCGGAGGCCAGGTCCAAGCTTCTTCCTCCACTCATCGCTTCTTCCTCTACCTCGGGCGTATCTCAGATCTTGGGGCCTTCTTCTTTCCCGGTGAGTGACCAAAGCAGAGGATCGCGGTTGTCTCACGCTGTCGCCTTCTTCACATAATGTGAGACCCTTTTCCCAAGATGAGTCCCAAGCTTGAGCCATAGACATATTTGCAAAATATCCTCGATTCGAGCGTTTTAAATTCATCGTTGATCGCGGCTCTATCCCGACATCCGAGATGGCATAAGTGTCTCTCCAACAATCGGAATGCCTCCATGTTCTTTCAAGATGTTCATCACCCTGGCATCCATTCTTCCTTCCACTTCCTTCATCCCCGCTTCAATTGCTTTTCTCTTCTCGGCCATAGATACAAACAGAGTGTTGGAGTGGCAGAGTCACTGGGAGTTTGTTGCTTAAAATGTCATTTGTGATGAGGACCTTGTTGGGGGTTTGTGCAATCATTAATGTCACATCTGCTGATCCTTCCCCTCAACAAGCTTTCCTTTCTTTTGTTTCAAGACTTCCTCAAGGTGATTTTCCTTCTCACCGCTTCCTCCTTTCTTTTCCTTCAGATTTTTTTTGCTTTAAGGTATTCCTCTTCCCCTTTTTGGCATCATC
Source organism: Rehmannia glutinosa (assembly GCA_016081115.2). Taxonomy (NCBI): domain Eukaryota; kingdom Viridiplantae; phylum Streptophyta; class Magnoliopsida; order Lamiales; family Orobanchaceae; genus Rehmannia; species Rehmannia glutinosa. The sequence goes on from JABTTQ020001270.1 coordinate 182,089, forward strand.
AAAGGATAGAGGAACCCCAGTGGAACATCTTTGGCAAGCATGAAGTCGAAATCTTCGATGGTTGAGTTCGCTTCAAGTCTCATTTGCGTTGTATGCAAAGACGGAATTCGGATCGAGTAGCGTTGGATTCTTGAAATCGCTTCATCTCGGCCATGAGGAGGTGAATTTTCTTGTCATGTGTTCTTCCAACCGTTGTAGATCATTTGTATTTTGCTCACGCAGCTGAGCCTTTGATTTCGGCAATGTGAGCTTCATGCATATGCTCAATGTGTTCTCTCAAACTTCGTTTTTGCATCATCATTTTCACTCTCCACACCGGCAGACTTGTTGAACAAAGTTCAAGTATCTCTGTTCCACACGCATTGATTCTTTCTTTGTTGCCACCATTCCCTTATCCCCGATTGTGATGCCTCTCAAGTCACCGTAAGGTTGGCATCTCTGTTGTCCGTCCAGCGCATGTCCAAAGAGGCTCGATGCCTCTCCATCCGTTCAACCTCAAAGCCAAAGAGTGCCTTGAACACTTCTCGAACTTGGTGATTCTTCACATTGCGGTGATGGCCATACGTCGAAATCAAAATCGGCCTGGAACAATGGTGCTCGAGTGAAAACAGAGCTGTCCAGTATAGCGTGCTTGTTCGCTTTTTCGACTCTTCGTGGAGTTCTCGTATCTCCGGTGAAAAAGGAAAGATTCTACAAAAGATTCATCACCGCCAACCGGGATCTGCTCGATGATGAGTGGTGCGCGTGAAGTTCTTTTGGGAATCGATCTCGCTGCAGTTTGAGGAGCCGGCGGTGGTCTCTTGTTGTTTGGAGTCTCATTTGTGAAGTAGACCCGCTTGCCGAGCCTCATTTGTCTTAATGCCTTCGTTGGTCTCGGTGATTTTTCCATTTCGAGATCGGTCCTCGGCCTTATCGGTGGCGTCATCGGACGATGATGAGATTTCCATTGGTGGCTCATCATCAAAGTTAAAAGTTTGACGAGTAGTCTTAGGATCGACTTGCTCGTGCCTGGAACATCCGCAATGGTGAGTCTTTTGGATTTGTCATGGGGGATGACTCGCCTTCTTCTTCGCCTTCCGATCCGAGGAAAAGTGACATCGGGTTGTCCTGGGAATCATGAAGTGCACCGATCTCCTTCTCGGATGGGTCGATGATGATACCATGAGGATGTTCTCTACCGAACTTTCTTTACCCCGGGAAGTCTCAACCTCCCGTGGCCTTCATTACCTCCAGCAGTCTCTGCTGCTGCGAGGTTCTTGGTCCTCCCTTTCGACAGTGTCGTCACCTGCTTAGGGTCTTCTAATGGCATCCGTTGGAGTCTCAACCCCATGGATTGCACTTTCATCGCCCCAGTGTTAACTCCCTGTGGTCATTCCTTCATGTGCCTCGACCGCATCGCAGCGTCATTAGCCTTCAGAGCGATTGGCATTCTCACTGAGAGATCTCAATCGTATCGAGCTTCGTTGGTGGCAACTTCTTTGTTCTTCTTGTGATTGTAATTTCTCTTCTTCGCCTCCTTGATTCGTTGTGGAGTCATCTGCAGCATCCTCCGACCTTGCTGCGGTGGAGGAGTTCCCCTCAATTTGGCGCACCACTGGTGAGTGACTTGAATGGGGTCACTCGTCTCCAAACTCCCATTGTTTCGATTGATTGCTCACCATTGGGGCGGTGGTAGCACACCTTCAACAGGGGTTGGCTCGACCGGGGTCCCCACTATCCCGTTTCATCGCCATCTCCTTATGCTTTTTCTCGAATGAGCTGGGAAGTGGTAAGCAAAGAACATCGGTGATTTTCTTCAACCACTCCCATTGGATCGATTTCAATTTGTGTTCTACAGAGGACTCTCCTGGTCCCTCCATTAGTCTTTGCTCGTGAAGGATTCTTGATTCGTGCAATGCTTGCTGCATTTGCAACTCTTCGCGGGGCGGCAGATTCTCTGGTTCCTCGTCACCGTCGGAGAAGACATCAAGGAGAGGATGTGTGTGTTCTCGGGTGGGAGAGATAGGGCGGATGCTTGCCTTCTCACGTGCTTCGCTTCTTCCTTGCTTTTCTCTCCATGTCCTTGTAAACTGCAGGATGTCCGTGCGATTGTCTCATCAAGTCTTTGGGAGCACAAAGAGTTAGTCCAAGGAAATTTAGCGATTCTTCTTCTTCTATGAACTCGGGCCGTTGGAACCATTTCCTCGACTTGCTCAACTTCCATTTCCTCCACTCACGCAGACGATTTTGGATGTCTTAGTAAAGTGGAGATAGGATCATTACATCACTATTCGCTTGCGCAGTTCTTTCAGGCTTTTGTGTGAGCTGTGAGCTCTGTTGTGTCTTGGTTCTCTGGCGATCGCCTTCAAAGAGATTTGGGTCGTTTCATCAACTACATCCGGAGACTCTACTTCTCCGTAGTCTCGTATTTGTGCTAGCCGAGTAATCGACTCAATTTGGTTTCTCTTGTTCGGATCGCTGACGAGTCTTCTTCGTCTCTGGTTTGTACTGGGAATTTTACAGTTCAGAGGCGGTGTCCTCTCGAGTCTGGGGCGGCGGGGTGGCCTTGGTGTTTGTTTCGAGGAGCTGGCCGTCTTGGTTTGTCGGGCTTCTCCTCCTTTTGACGATCGGAGAAGGTATTTGTGAGTCCTTCTCGACCGCTGCCGCAGGGGAGAGACACGGCCGCTGGGGGCGGTGACTCTGCTGCAGGGCAGGAGCATGTTTGGTTTTCTTTGCTGCGGGGGCATGATCTTCTTGCGTGCAGGGGCTTTTTTTTGGTGGAGAGAAGCAGTTTGTATCTTTGGTCGGTGATTCCCCCTCATCGGTGTCGCTCTCTTTGGCGTAAGCTCGCTCTCGAGCGCTGAGAGAGGTTAGCTCAACATCCTCTTGTTAACATGGAAAGCCTTTCCATGTCTAAGAGGACTCTTTTCACCTCCAATAGCCGCCAATCACCGGACCATATCCCGGGATCCTCCAAATGTGCCATCTTCTTTGAAGGACTTGTTCCCCACGTTCGCAGAGTCTCAGAGACAAACTCGGCCCGCTTGATCTTCTTTTCTTCGATGATTGCGGCCATTACAATCGCTTCGCTTTTGAGATTGGTCAAAGTCGCCAAATTTGATGTCGATACATTTGGCAACTATGTCCAACAACTTGTGATAATCCTCCTTCAGTGATCTCTTGTTTGTGTGTATATTATTTTATCAAAGAAAGTCGGACTTGACTATTTCTTTCAGCGTCGCCCAAGTTCACATCGCCTTCTTTGATCTCGGATGCTCCCTGGCGGTAGTAAGCAATATTCACCAAATCCTCGCGAGAGATAGTCACCGCTTTCCGTGAACAGATGACTTGATTCCTTCATCGTGAATCTCGGCATTCACGTAGAATTGTGCGACCTCCTCCACATAGGTCATCGGATATTCTAACGTTAGAAACGGTTTTAGTCCAGGCGTTTCCAACTTCTCGGCGATTTTCTTCACCAGGGTGTCGTCGGACCCGCTTCACCATTCCGTCGAAATCCACCGTCGAACCGGTGTGGATTTGCTTTCCTAACTTGGTAAAGTCATAAGTTGGTGCCATTTTCTAATTATTTCAAAGAAAAACTCGAGAAATTGATTTGAAAGTTGATAGGGTTTCGAGAGTATTTTTGCCTTTGCTTTTGAGAGAAAGAGATGAAAGTTTTAGAAGTGTGAGAGAGAAACGGACGAAAATGGTTTAAATATGGTTTATGAAAGGGCGCGGCGGTTTTTTGAATTGTGATCGAAATCAATGGCTTGGATTCCGCACGCCTATTGAGCATTTCACGCCTCGTATTTAATGCGGCAAAGATTTATATCCAATCATAAGCTTGGTGTGCGGCTTTATGTCCGTACACATCATCATTATGCCGACGTATTCCTTAAAACATTCCCGCTTAAGTCAAAACGATGCGTTTTTGTCACTTTGCTCATAAGTTATTCAAATTTTATCTCTTAGTCGATTTAACTCTACTCCTTCTGATTCTCTTAGCGACTAAACTATCGGTGACTCGGTGTAGTCATTGTCTTTTCCGACTGGTGATTCTTGAAGTGATTTGCATTTTGCCTCCTTTTCCCCTTTTTCTGTTCCATTTCTCTTCTTTAATTCGTCGAGTGTCACTCGTTCAATTAATCCCAACTCATGTTTGAGTTCTTCAAATCTTGACTCACATAATGGTTTTGTGAAGATGTCGGCTAGTTGTTTATCGGTTGAGATATATTCTAGGATGATGTCCTTCTTTTCAACGTGATCTCTTATGAAGTGATATCTCGACATCAATATGCTTTGTTCTTGAGTGCAACACGAGATTTTGAGTGATTGCAATTGCACTTGTGTTATCACACATGATTGGAATTTCTTTTTCTTCCACTTCATAGTCTCTCAATTTGTTGTCTCATCCATAGGACTTGTGCACAACTGTGTTTGCCCGCAGCCTATGTATTCCGCCTCATTTGTAGAGGTGGCTATTGAGTTTTTTTCTTGCTAAACCAGGAAATTAGTCTGTTTCTAGCATTTGACATGTGCCTGAAGTGCTCTTCCTGTCCACTCGAGATCCAAGATATTAATCAATAGCCAATTAGCTTGAATCCACCTTCCTTTGGATACCATAGGCCTTTCGCTTCCTTTCAAGTATCTCAATATTCTCTTTTCTTTGTCATATGGCTCTCTTTTGGAGCAGATTGAAATCTTGCACATACACCTACAACAAAGGTGATGTCCGGCCTCGCTAGCCGTGAGTGAGATAGAGCAATGATCCAATAAGTGCTCAGATCTTGTTTGATCTACAAAGCTTGCCATCTGCATCCATGTCCATTTTGGTGATGTGTTCATTGGTATTTTCACGTAAGACTTCTCCTCCATACCAAACTTCTTCATTAAATCTCTCCGGTGTATTTTGTTTGACTTATGAAGGTTCCATCTTTCAAATTGTTTCACTTGAAGTCCAAGGAAGAATGTCGACTCTCCCATCATGCTCATTTCAAATTTACTTTGCATGAGGTTTGAAAATTTTTCACACGACTCTTTGTTAGTGGATCCAAAAATGATGTCATCCACATATATTTGAACAAGCAAAGATACTCCTCTTGTCTTGAATTACGAAAAGTGTTCTATCTACTTTTCCTTTTGTGAATCCATTTTCGATTTAGGAATTGTGACAGGTGTCATACCATGCTCTGGGTGCCTGTTTCAATCCATACGGGGCTTTCTTGAGTTTGTATACCTTATCTCCAAGAGTCTTTCGCTCAAATCCTGGAGGTTGTTCAACATATACTTCTTCTTCCAATAAACCATTTAGGAATGCACTTTTTACATCCATCGATATACAATGAAATTCTTATGAGCTGCATAGGCAAGAAACATCCTTATAGCTTCCAATCTTGCTACACAGGGGCAAATGTTTCATCAAAATCTATCCCTTCTTCTTGGCAATATCCTTTGGCTACTAGTCTTGCTTTGTTTCTTACCACAGAGCCTTCCTCGTTCATCTTATTTTCGAATACCCATTTGGTTCCAATAACATTTTGATGTATGGGTCTTTGCACTAATTCCCATACTTTATTTCTCTCAAACTGATTGAATTTCTTCTTGCATAGCTTGAATCCAATGTGTGTCATCCAATGCTTGTGACACATCTTTTGGCTCTATTTGCGAGATGAAGCATGTGAACATAGCTTCTTGTTGAGTTGGATCTTGTTTTGACACCTTCTCTTATATTTCCAATGACAAGTTCTCGTGGATGGTCTCTCGGCCCATCTTACATCAAGTTGGAGTAAGTTAGTTGGATTGATCGACTTGGCACGGTGTGTTGGTGTGGTCAACTCTCTCGTTATCACTTAGCCGCAAATTTTCAAAAACTTTTTTGAGATTCGGCTATTTCATCTTCTTTCGAATTGATAATTCCCGGCTTCAAACTTCAAAGATAGGGACTCTTCTCGTATGGTTGGATGATTCAAACTTATCGGTGACTCTTCAATGTCTTCTCCATTTACATTTGGCTCATCGAATATTACATGAATGGATTCCTCTCAGTAACCATAGTTCTTTTGTTGAGTACTGTAGGCTTTGCTTTTTTGAGTATCCTAAGAAGATACCTCATCGCCTTTAGCATCAAAAGCCTTTAGGTTGTCTTTGCCATTGTTGTGGATGAAACATTTACATCCAAATATTCTCAAATATGCAACATTTGGTTTTCTTCCATCCGGATCTCATAGGAGTCTTTGTCATTTGTCTATTTATCATACATCCTGTTTTGGGTGTAGCATGTGTGTTAATTGCTTGACCCAAAATCTTTTTGGTAACCGCTTCTTACCTAACATGGTCCTTGCCGCTTTTTGAGGGTTCTTTCTTCTTTCGCAACTCCATTCTTTGTGGAGTCCTTTGCCGATCTTCATGACCAATACCATTCTCAATACAATACTGAGTTATTATTCCATTGACAAACTCGGTTCCTCTATCCGATCTTATTTTGATAATGGTTTGACTCTTCTCATTTTGAATCCTCTTCATCGATTGTGGTAGTTTTTGTAGTTTTTTTCTTCTTGCACATGAATATTGTCCATGTATATCTTGAGTAGTCATCTACTACCACCAAGGTGTATTTCTTTCCACTTATCTTTGTTCGGTTCCCTTTGGGCCAAATAGATCCATATGAAGTAGATGCAATATTCTTGTTGAGGATGGGCATGTCTTTTCTTTGAATGATGACTTGATTTGCTTTCCTTTTGACATGCATCACATATACTCTCCTTCTTTGATATCGAGTCCGGAAGTCCTTCTACAAGATGACTTCTTGCCGAACTTGTTAATTGTTTTGAAATTCGGGTGACTCACCTTTTTGTGCCACAACCAACTTGATTCAATTTGTACTCTTTCTTTGCTAGTAGACATGTCTTTGGGTGTTGCAGTTGACCAATCCACTACATACATATTTTTCTCGTCTACATCCTTGCAAAGACCACTTCATTTGATTCAATATCTTTGATTTGGCATATTCCCATGTTGAATCCAACATTGTAGCCCTTGTCACGAGCCGATCGATACTCGTAAGTTGAAGTTGAGTCCTTCAACATATGCAACATCTGTGATTTCTAAACCATTCCTCTTGATGGATCCAATGCCTCTTATTTCACCAGGAGCTTCATTTCCTCCAAATATGACTTTTGCTCCTTTGACTTCCTTGAATTTTGACAGATTTCTCTTGTTTCTGTCATATGTCCGGAATGTACCACTATCCATGTACCAGGTTCCTTGGCTTCACTCATTTGAACTCCGCAATCAAGGAAATTAAGTTTTAGGTACCCATACTTGTCCGGGTCCTGAGGGGTTAGAGTTGTAAGATGATCCAACCAACCTATAGCCAAATGATTTGACTCTAAGGGGTTGCCATCTATCGATTGCCATAATCATAATCAATCCTGGCAAATTGCTTGGGGATTCTAGGTTCATACAATCTGTCTCTTTTGTCGTATGCTGATATGTGTTTTAGCAATTGCCTTCCTTGGCCAGGTAATTGTGGTGTTTTTGAGTGAAGTGCCTAGGTGCATATGTGTCTTTGATGGAAGCTCTTATACTTTTGGAATGGCCTTTCTTGAGTTCTGTGCCTTTGCCATCGGGCTTATATTCCATAAGTCTATGCCGATAGTTCACATTATTCCAATCACTTGGCTTGGATATTTTCTACCATTCCCATCATATGTATTTCTTTTATGGATTTTCGGGGCTTTTGGTAGCTCGCTTCCTTTTACAGAGTATTTTTTGTTAGGAGTTTCTTTGAGGACTCGGTGAATCTCTTCTCACTTTGTCCTTTCAAAGACACTCAATCAATATTTTCCTTTTCCTTTGTAACCAATGCCGGTTTGCTTAGTGTTGTGCTTTGGAGTGAATGTGTGTGCGGCATTTAGAGTTTTGGATTTTTCGGACTCTTCATGACTTGAAGATCCTTTTTCCAAAATTGCTCTTGAGGTTTGACATGGCACATAGGAATTAAATCCTAAGCTTTGTCTTGTCTCCACATTCTCTTTGACTCATGATAAGATCATCCAATGATTTAGATGCCTTAGTAAATGAGGCAATAACATTCTTGAGGTCATTCTCCTCTTTTCTATAGCAGCAATTTCGCTTTATTAATTTAGCATTTTCAAAGATTTAACCTTTCATTCTCAATGACTATTTGACTTAGAGTACTCGGCTCCTTAGTCACTTTGAGTTTGACTTTGAGTAGGTTGTTTTCCTCATTCAATAGTGTGTGTGAGGATTTAATGTGTTCAAAATCTTTCATCATTTTGCCTAATGAATCATAAAGATCATTGGGTGATGAAGTGTTTGTGTCACGTCACTATCACTAGTGTCCGAGTTTGTTGAGTTAGATTGTACCTCATCTTCTTGATCGGAGTTGATCTTGTTCTTTGGCCATCAAGCGATCATCGGGCTTCTTCTTCGTGAGTCACTTGAATAGTCAGCTTCACTTCATCTCTGAATCATTTGTCTCCCTTGACTCGATTTGTTTAAAGTCGATCTCTAGCCATCATCATTTTTTTTTCCTTTCTTTGTCTTCTTTCTCTCAAGATCTTTCTTTCTTCTTCATCCTCGTACTTGTTGACTACAGGATATGAGCGATCAATGGCATAGTGACCTGGTTGTCTGAGTTCCAACATAAATATTCAGTTTTTGATCGACTCTTTCTATTCTTGAGTTGTCACCCTTTGATACTCAACTTTTTGATGATCTGTTCTCTTGGTTGACTGTCTTCCCTTGATTTGGAGGAGCCGAGTGTCTTCGGAAGATTCACCCTTTCCTCTCTTGTAGTTCTTGTTAAAGAACTTGTTAAATCTTTTAACCATCGGGGCTATTTCTTCCGGGTCAATTACTTTTCGACCTCGCCTCTCTTCCCATCTTTGACAATAGAGCAAATTGTTTTGGGTACAATTTGTCTCTTCCTCGGGTCTTTTCTTCTCACTCAAACTCGTAGGCTTTGAGGTCCGAGAATAACTCATGGTTGGATGTCTTTGATAGGTCCATGGAATGTCTCGGTGCCATGACCTTCATCTCCCATTCAATTTGGAAGACTTTTTAGGATTTTCATACACATTTCTTTCGTGTATATTCCTTTCCAAGTGCGAGACGACTCATTTGTGATTTGATGAACCGAGCATCTAGTTGATCCAGGTTCTCTCCCGAGATCATTTTGAAGTTTTCAAATTTCGTACAACCACCGATAATTTGTTTTCTTTGATTTGCTTTCGAGCCTTCACAAATCAATGTCACTTGTCCTGCATTTCTTTAGCCGTTTTGCATGATTTGACTTTGTTGAACATGGCTTTGTCCAAGGTTTTGTAGAGGATGTCCTTGGCTACATTGTCCAGGTTGTATCTTTTTTGTCATCATTTGTCCACTCGGTTCTTGGTTTTTCAACCATGGGTCCGGGAGCAAAGATCTTCTTCTCCTTCACCGCAACTCTTCGCAATTTGTGTTCACCTTTAATATTTGCAGAGGCCCATCTTCTATTACTATCCACATCTCATCATGTAATGCCGATAGATGAGCCTCGCATACGAATTTTCCAATCATCAAATTCTTCAATAGTGAACATAGGGATGCGTGTCAAATTTGCTTCCATGATAATGACTTTTAATAAAAAGAGTTTTGAAGGTTTAAGTACTAAAGCGGACTTTGAAAAGTTTGGAGATCTAGTTCAAGAACTGAGTGCGGAGGGTTCAATGAACCAACCGCTCCGATACCACTTGTAGGTCCCAAGGGGTGTAAGTGTAAGGTTTAGAAGGGGGTTGAATAAACCTTACCAAATTTTCGATTTAGTCCTTTTAAATCTCTGAGTTGATTCTACACAAATTTGTGTCCTTGATGGACAAATCGAATTAGTCACTCGGTAGAGTTAATCTCTCAACAGACTCAATTTGAGTACATTGATGGAGTAACTCATTTGTTGGCTATAATTTAACTCATTTGTGGTTTTATTTTCGGCGGAAGACTTAACACCCTTAAGTTTGATTAAGCAAGATTTTAGAGCTTGATTTAGTACTTATGAATTATCAAATGTATAGCAAATTTATCGTGAGATATAAGCGAGTTAAAAGTGCGAGGAATTTAAATCTTTGAAATGTAAATGACACAAAGAAAGTTTTTATAGAGGTTCAAGATGGGGTAATTCTTCTACTCCTCTCTTCTCCAACTCCGGAGGAATCCACTAAGTAATGATCAGTTTACAAAGTGGTAACAGTCCCGGATACAAGTCTTGATCACAATGGCCCGACTTGATCCTTAGGGACTCGGTCCTGAGACGCCTTGATCACTCGGTGGCTTCTCGTACAACTCGGCCTTCTTCACGGGCACTTTGCGCTTGCTACTACTGACTCACTTGCTCAAGCTCTTTGGATTTGATCACGAAGCCCTCCAAAAGCTTAAGACTTGGTTCAACCTTGAACCTTTCTACAATCCTCTTGGAATGTAGACCCCTTGTTTTCAAAAGTTTCTCTTCAACCGATTGAAGTTCTCTTTCCTTCACGGGTGAGTGTTGGATTGATGTACTTCGTAATGTAGGCTTGAGGATTGAGAATGTTTCAATTTTTCTAATATGCTTGTTTTTCTCACGTGTGTGTCATCTTTTTCTCTAACAAACTCCTCGGCCTTTTATAGTGAACTTTCAAAAATTTGCCCGTTGAAGAGATAGGCTTATTTTTGAAAGTCACTTTTGCGATCGTTGGCTTGCGTTCTTGGAATTGCCGTTTCCTCGTATGAATTGTTCTTTTCACCTTTTTCGAGTTCGACACGGTGTAGTGCTTCCCATTGGTTCATTCCTTTTGCACGCTCGGGTGAGCACTCCAAGAAAGGTGGTATGGAGATATTACTTGTTTAAGTAAATCTCTTGATTGCGGCAACGGTTCTTTACGATTATCTCGACTTGACCGCATTTCCTTGCTTTCCCCAGGTGACTTAGAGTCGACCTTCCAATCATGGATGACTCTTCTCCGTCACTTCAACTTGAGACTTGGCTTTTCTTGAGTTGACTTGGATCGATGCTTCACTCACCGCATCTCACCGCTTCTTGATAGAGTTCCGTCTACTCTTCTTTTGCCATACTCACTGCTCTCAGCAGAGTTTTCCTTCTAGTCTTGATTGTCTTCTTGCATGTTAGGGCGTAGGCCGACTTAACTCGGCTTGGCCACTCTAATTGTTACAATACATTTTACAACAAGAATTGGGGTGCCAACTTTCTATTCTAAGTTTTACATGGCATTCATCAAAATCTAAACAATAAAATTCCTATGACCAGACCCCGCCCGCCGGCCACGGGTCGGGGTGACCCAAACGGGGCGGGCCAGGGCGGGTACCCAAGGGTCGGGTCAAAATTGCCATCCCTAGTTTATTGCGACAATATAAGTGATATTTATTTATTAGGTAATCCACTTCAACATCAACGTACAAAACATATTGAATGGATATCCACTTTATTTTGGAGAATGTTGCGTGTGGTCAAGTCTGTGTACTTCATGTGCCATCACGCCATCAGATAGCGGACATATTCACCAAAGGTCTTCCGCTAGATCTCAGTGTCCGTAGATCTCCCGCTTCGACTGCGGCCTGCGGGGGTGTTAAATATATTGTAAATATTTTGTAGTCAATGCATATAATTAGCTTCCTAATTATTAGCCTATAGTTATGTCTAGAATTAGCTTCCTAATTATCAGCCTATAGTTATTGTTAGGCTTGTAATTTGTATATATGATGACCACGTGAAAGTAAATGATCAAGGAAAATATTCCCACAATCTTTAAGTTTTCAACTCGCTAGCTACAAAAAATATTTTTGGAAGTGAATATAAACTCGATTAATGACTAGCAAGCGGTACTTACGGCTTCGGCCCAAAAATATTTTGGAAGTGAAAAATTATTGAGCATGGACCGACTCATTTCTTGAAGTGTCCGATTCTTCCTTTCGTCTACTCCATTTTGTTGAGGTGTCCTTTGAGCCGAAAAATTGTGACTATATCCCTTGGTTTCACAAAAGACTCTAGATTCTCCATCAAATACTCCACCTCGATCACTTCGAATAGACTTAATAGTATATTCCTTTTCATTCTCAATAAGTCTACACAACTTAACAAAGTCATTAACGGCATCGCTTTTATTTGTAAGAAATAGAGCCCAAGTATATCTAGAAAAATCATCAACTATAACAAAAGTGTAATGTTTTCTACTTAGACTTCTCGTACCAATATCCCCATACAAATCTAAATGAAGAAGTTGTAGAGGCTTGGTAGTGGAAATTTCATTTTTGGGCTTAAAACGACTCCTAACTAATTTGTTCATTTGAAAAGTGTCACATAAGCCAAGATTTTCAAAATTCAATTTGGGTAATCCTTTTACATGTTGGTTTTTGTAAATAGTTTGCAAATTTTTATATCCAACATGTCCAAGTCGCCTATGCCATAAACTAGTTAAATAATTATTGGCGACAAGACAAGAAACATTTTGACTAACCAAATCACTTGTACAAATTTTGTAAAGATTGCCTTTTCTAATTGCTTCACAAATAATTTTATCATTTTTGGAAATAAGGCATTTTTCTTTATTAAAAACAACATTATAATTGAATCACAAAGTTGGCTAACACTTATCAAATTGAACTTAAGCCCTTCTACTAAAAGAACATTACTAAGAGAGAAAGAAGAGTTACCAACTTCTCCATTCCCAAGAATTTTTCCTTTGCCATTGCCGAACATGACCATACCCTCTTCTTGGAGCTTGATATTGGTAAAAAGTTCTCTCTTTCCGGTCATATGGCGTGAACATCCAATGTCCACGAGCCATTTTGAATCTTCCATTGTTGTTATAGCCCCTATAACCTACAAAGGAATTATTTTTAGGTACCCTATAATTTTGGGGTCCATGGGGGTTAGCCTTGAGACCTTTGGGTCTCCAATAATAGCTAAAATTATTCTTCAATTTACAATTACTAGCATAGTGTCCATTCTTACCACAATAAAAACAAGTAATAATATGAGGACTACTAGCACGAACAAACGTTGGACCTTGGTCATTTTTCTTAGAAGCATTTTGAAAAGGTTTGTAACCAAACCCTAATTTAGAATGCTCACCTCTTTGTGCATCTAAATTTTTTGTGACTTTATCCGTACTTAAATTGAATCGATGCACATCATTTTTCAAATTTTCAATATCATTTATGAACGTTTGTTTTCCGATTTCAAGAGTACGGACCATAGTAAGAGTAATAGCATGAGCCTTATCAAGAGAATCATAAGAAGTAAATAATTTATATTTTTCTAGTTTAAGCTCTTTATGCTCCTTTTTCAAATTTTTGTATTTAACAATCAAATTTTGAAACTCATTTTGCAATTCATCAAAATCAAATTGTAATTCATCAACTAGGGAAGAAGATGAAGCATTAGAGCGTACCTCATTGTTTTCGTCGTCTATGGCACCATGTTTGGATTCTCCTACTTCGTCGGTTGTTTCAAGTAGCTCATCCCAAGTTTTGACTTCCGCATTTAGAGCCTTCTTTTTCGGAAAAGGCTTCTTCTTCTTTTGTTCCTCTTCCTCGAGTTTTGGGCAATCGGCTATGAAGTGCCCGGATTTTCCGCATTTAAAACACGAGTTATCTCTCGGTTTTTTTGTCTTATTTTTATTCACAAATTTTACAAATTTACGAACAAGTGTGGCCGTCTCCTCATCATCATCATCAATATCATAGTATACATTATTAGAAGAAGATACAAGACCTTTAGGAATATTTTGCATACCCGATTTATTGATGAATGGTTTGGAATTTTTCCTCTCCTTGAGATAGACTTCGTAGATGAGGAGGTTCCCAATGAGCTCATCGAATTTGAGTGTCTCGAGATTTTGTGCTTCCGTGATAGCCGTCACCTTTTCGGACCATAAGCCGGGAAGAGCGTTCAAAACTTTGGTCACCTTGTCTTCTTCAGAGATGACCTTTCCAAGAGCCACAAGAGGATTGATAATGTTGTCAAGCCTTTCCACCATTTTTGATATGCTTTCACCATCATGCATATTGAAATTTTCAAAGTCTTTCACAAGCATTATTTTTCTTGCTCGCTTCACTTTCTTTGTGCCCTCATAGATGGTTTCTAATTTTTCCCAAACTTCATGTGCCGACCTCATGCCTCTTATACGATTATACTTGGTGGCGGTAAGAGAGCAATGCAAAATATTTAAAGCCTTACCGTTTAGAGAGAAGGCCTTCTTGTCATTTTCATCGAACTCCTTGAAAGGTTTAGGAGTCGTGGTGCTGTCCTCCAAATTCTTGGTTGGTTGATCAACTCATTCAATGACCACATTCCAAATGTCAAACTCGCACCCTTGTAGAAAGCACTCCATACGGTGGTGAGGTAGCTTTCGTTCGTAGCCATGGATCTTTCCTCTTTACTCGGAACGAGTTAGCCAAAGAGTTTGGTTCTGATACCACTTGTTAGTCCAAGTGGCTACGATAATCTAGAGGGGGGTGAATAGATTATGCCGATTTTTCACAAATCGCCCTCTTTTTCGAATGAACAAGTAAATGACAAGAATGTAAATGCGGGAATTAAACAACACTCGATGATTTATAGAGCTTCACCCCACCTAGGGACTACGTGTTCTACCACCCCGGTATATCCGAAGTGGATTTCAAAAAGAAAAAAAGATTTTATTAACAATTACCACAATTGTTACAACACCACATTTGAATATTACCACAATCTTCTTACAACACCTTCAAGGAGATTACCACAATCTTCATTCAACACCTATGAAGAGTACCACACTCTTCAACACCTAAGATCACCCAAGTGTGTTCTTACCACAAGAACACTAACAATGATATCTTGTTTTGGATGATAGAAAAATTCAAGATTACAACTCAATAATTGAAGTCTACAAACTTTGAGTGCAAGTGTAATCAAGAATGAAAAGCATAGACCTCAAGATTGTGCAAGTGCAAGAACTAGGCTATTACGACAAGAGTATAAAAATGAAGACTTGGAGAATTTGCAGATTTCTTGTTGTGTATTTGCTTGTATGTGTTGTATCTTGTGTCTTCAATTCATCCTCTATTTATAGGAGAGTCTTCACCAACATAGGCTCCCAACATAGGCTCCTTATTCTTTACTTTTGTCTACAAAAAGAGGATCACAAGATGTAGAAATATTGTACAAAAATGAAAAGCAAATCTTGCTGATAAGGATTTCAAATAGCATAATTTTGCTGTCACAAAATTACATAGGGCGACTGGTTGCCCTGTATAAGATTTCGAACGTTTGAAATAAAATAGTGCGATCCACGACAGGTTGCAGGGGGGTCCGACCGGTCGACCCTACCCTTGACCGGTCGCCCTCCCTCATTTTTCAAGTCCAGTGCGTTCTGTTTCATTTTGTGCGTTCTTTAAGTACCGGTCAACCTCTTGTTCGACCGGTTGACCTCCAATTTGAAATGTTGTCCAATTTTTGTCAAAAATAAACTTCAAAAAATACTCCAAAAAATTAGTAAAAATATTTTGAATTAATTGGGAGTATTTGGACAACTTTTATAAACATTGTTTTGGTATAAAACTCATTTAAACAAAATCATCAAAATCTTGATAAAAACATTTATCTAACAAACTCCCCCTTTTTGATGATTACAAACCAAAACAATTTTTAGGAAGTCGATTTTAAAACAAAACATATTTTCTGGTCTAAAACATTTAATCCATTACAAGCAAGATTTACCAAAAGTAAAACACACAAGGATAGGAACAAATATTTTTCAAAACATTTTTGCACAAGCTCCACCTATCAATATGCATATCAAGAACAAGTATAAAAGCAATCAACTAAAAGTTAAAAGTTTAGCTTGTAAAAAAACAAGCTTGAATTATTTGAGCATAGAAGCTCCCCCTGTCACAAAACATCATTAGTCAAGCATAAAAGTCCACAATACATCAAATGGACTAAGTAATGTTCACAACTTTTGGCTTTTGAGAGCCCTAGCTTATAGCTTTTCTTGCGAGCTTATTTTCGCTTCTTTGAGCATATGAGCGTTTTTCTTGTTTCTCCCCCTTTGGAATCATCAAAAAGTGTGTTAGCACGATAAAAACATCATACAATTATATCAAAGTGCGCAATTTTATCAATTTATCGAGCGTTTTGAAAATTGAAGCTTAAATACCAAATAAAAAGGGAAAAATTGATCATTTGATTTGCAAAAGCTCATTTGAGTGTCAAGACATGATCTCAATAAATATATAAGACTTTTGAAAGCATAAGAGTCATGCATAAGTTGAAATTTTCTTTGCGACAATACATCGAACACTTTGTGGGCATGAAAAATAAAAGAAGTTGTATAAGGCCCTTGTAAATGAATCAAGCCAAAAATTTTCATCACCAAATCAGTTCAAACACCATTCAATACATCATAATTAACAAACTCATCCCAATCATATGAAACTTCCATCAATAAAATTACAAATAAGCCAAAAACTCAAAGGTTCAACCCAATTGAGCAAAGGAAGTAAAATTCTTACCATTCAATCGGTAAAGACGAGCAATGATGATGATAATTGAGCCTAATTAAGCCCAAGATATGAAATGTATGCAAGAAAACAAATTTGAAATGAAATTTGTGTGCATTTGGCGAAGGGGATGAAAAATGAACATTTAGAGCCAAAATGGCTAAGTCTGAAGACAGAGACGTTTTAAACCAAAAATTGGCAGTGGGCGACCGGTTGGGGGCACGAGCGACCGGTCGACGTCATGGGCGACCGGTCGGTCTTGCCCCAGTCAGCCCAGTTGTTCATTCTGTTTTCCAAAATCCGAGGTTTGAACCAAAAATCCAATTTTTCGCCCCTAAGTTTTAAAGACGTACAAAATGCAATCATAGACCTCATTCAATATGCATTATGCCTAACCGAGCTCGTATTGACGCAAAAGTTTCGGAAGATAGCGGTTTTGTAAAAATGTCCGCTAATTGATCTTGAGATGGTACAAAAGATATCTCAATTTTTCGTTTTGAAACACAATCCCTTAGAAAATGATGTCGAATCTCAATATGTTTAGTACGGTTATGATGAACTAGGTTTTGAGCAATATTTATAGCGGATATATTATCACAAAAGATAGGAACACTTTCAAAAGAACATTTGTAATCCACTAAGGTTTGTTTAGTGCAAAGAAGTTGTGTACAACAAAATGCCGCGGAAATATATCCGGCTTCGGCCGTTGAAAGTGAAACACAATTTTGTTTCTTTGAAAACCAAGAAACTAGGCAATCACCTAGAAATTGACATGATCCGAAAGTACTTTTACGATCATCAATATTTCCCGCATAATCCGAATCACTATAACTTTTAAGAGAAAAAATTTCATTCTTTGGATAAAATAAACCATATTGAATAGTGCATTTCAAATATCGAAAAATCCTTTTAACTACACTCATATGAGATTCTTTGGGATTGCTTTGAAAACGAGCACATAGGCATACGACATGAAGAATATCCGGTCTACTTGCGGTTAAATAAAGTAGACTACCAATCATACCTCGATACTTGGATTCATCAACCGACTTGCCTTTTTCATCTTTGTCAATCTTGACATTTGTTGCCATTGGGGTAGAGACGGTTCTTCCTTCTTCAATTTCGAACTTCTTCAAAAGTTCTTTTGTATACTTGGATTGTGAAATGTATATTTCTTCTTGGCATTGTTTAATTTGAAGTCCAAGGAAGAAGTTAAGCTCCCCTATCATGCTCATTGCAAATTCACCTTGCATTAACTTAGAAAATTTCTTGCACAAGGATTCATTAGTAGCACCAAAAATAATATCATCAACATAAATTTGCACTAATAAGCAATCTTGACCTTTTTCAAAAACAAAGAGAGTTGTATCAACTTTACCTCTTGTAAAACCATTTGCAAAAGAAAAGAGCTAAGTCTATCATACCATGCACGGGGTGCTTGTTTTAAACCATATAAGGCCTTTTTAAGTTTATAAACATCATTAGGCCTAGAAAAATTTTCAAACCCCGGAGGTTGTTTTACATAGACTTCTTCTTGAATAATACCATTTAGAAAAGCGGATTTAACATCCATTTGGTAAAGCTTGAAATTTTTAAAGCAAGAATGGGCAAGTAAAATACGAATAGCTTCTAAACATGCTACGGGTGCAAATGTTTCATCATAATCAATACCTTCTTCTTGACAATAACCTTGAGCTACTAACCTTGCTTTGTTTCGAACAATATTGCCTTGGTCATCGAGCTTGTTCCGAAATACCCATTTTGTACCAATAATGGTTTGAGATGGAGGACAAGGTACTAATTCTCATGCATCATTCCTTTCAAATTGATTCAACTCCTCTTGCATTTCTAAAAACCAATCCTCATCTTCAATAGCTTCCTTAGCATTTTTAGGCTCTTTTTGAGATATAAGTGTTTTCTCGGTAAATTTTCCTCGAGTCATTACTTTATCAAGGGGATCACCAATAATAAGATCTTTTGGGTGATCTCCCTTAAATTTCAATGCTACGGGAAGATCTGAAGTATCACCTTTATCTTCTTGAGGAACATTTGAGCTTGAAGGTTGATCATTTTGAGTATCATCTCGAACAATGGGTTCAACAATATCCTTTTCATCACTTTCATCATTGAGTATCCTTTCAACACCCGAAGCTTCATTGAATTTGACATGGATGGATTCTTCAACAACTCCACTAGTTTTATTGTAAACCCGATAAGCTTTGCTCTTAGTTGAATACCCCATAAATATTCCTTCACCGGCCTTAGGATCAAGTTTGTCCAATTGATCCTTAGTATTCAAAATAAAACATTTACATCCAAATATTTTGAAATAACTAATATTTGGAGTTCTTCATTTCCAAAGCTCATATGGAGTTTTATTAATTTTAGGACGAATATAAACTCGATTAATGACATAGCAAACGGTATTTACGGCTTCGACCCAAAAATATTTTGGAAGTGAAAATTCATTGAGCATGGACCGACTCATTTCTTGAAGTGTCCGATTCTTCCTTTCGGCTACTCCATTTTGTTGAGGTGTCCTTGGAGCCGAAAAATTGTGAATATATCCCTTGGTTTCACAAAAGACTCTAAATTCTCCATCAAATTCTCCACCTCGATCACTTCGAATAGACTTAATAGTATATTCCTTTTCATTCTCAATAAGTCTACACAACTTAACAAACTCATTAATGGCATCACTTTTATTTGTAAGAAATAGAGCCCAAGTATATCTAGAAAAATCATCAACTATAACAAAAGTGTAATGTTTTCCACTTAGACTTGTCGTACCAATATCCCCATGCAAATCTAAATGAAGAAGTTGTAGAGGCTTGGTAGTGGAAATTTCATTTTTGGGCTTAAAACTACTCCTAACTAATTTGTTCTTTTGACAAGTGTCACATAAGCCAAGATTTTCAAAATTCAA
The DNA here is from genome assembly GCA_016081115.2 of Rehmannia glutinosa. Lineage (NCBI taxonomy): Eukaryota > Viridiplantae > Streptophyta > Magnoliopsida > Lamiales > Orobanchaceae > Rehmannia > Rehmannia glutinosa. Next base: position 201,533 of record JABTTQ020001270.1, read on the forward strand.
TTTGGGTAATCCTTTTACATGTTGGTTTTTGTAAATAGTTTGCAAATTTTTATATCCAACATGTCCAAGTCGCCTATGCCATAAACTAGTTAAATCATTATTGGCGACAAGACAAGAAACATTTTGACTAACCAAATCACTTGTACAAATTTTGTAAAGATTGCCTTTTCTAATTGCTTCACAAATAATTTTATCATTTTTGGAAATAATGCATTTTTCTTTATTAAAAACAACATTATAATTTGAATCACAAAGTTGGCTAACACTTATCAAATTGAACTTAAGTCCTACTAAAAGAACATTACTAAGAGAGAAAGAAGAGTTACCAACTTCTCCATTTCCAAGAATTTTTCCTTTGTCATTGCCGAACATGACCATACCCTTTTCTTGGAGCTTGATATTGGTAAAAAGTTCTCTCTTTCCGGTCATATGGCGTGAACATCCGCTGTCCACGAGCCATTTTGAATCTTCCATTGTTGTTATAGCCCCTATAACCTACAAATGAATTATTTTTAGGTACCCTATAATTTTGGGGTCCATGGGGGTTAGCCTTGAGACCTTTGGGTCTCCAATAATAGCTAAAATTATTCTTCAATTTACAATTACTAGCATAGTGTCCATTCTTACCACAATAAAAATAAGTAATAATACAAGGACTACTAGCACGAACAAACGTTGGACCTTGGTCATTTTTCTTAGAGGCATTTTGAAAAGGTTTGTAACCAAGTCCTAATTTAGAATGCTCACCTCTTTGTGCATCTAAAATTTTTGTGACTTTATCCGTACTTAAATTGAATCGATGCACATCCTTTTTCAATTTTCAATATCATTTGTGAGTGTTTATTTTTTGGTTTCAAGAGTACGGACCATAGTAAGAGTAATAACATGAGCCTTATCAAGAGAATCATAAAAAGTAAATAATTTATCTTTTTCTAGTTTAAGCTCTTTATGCTCCTTTTTCAAATTTTTGTATTTAACAATCAAATTTTGAAACTCATTTTGCAATTCATCAAAATCACATTGTAATTCATCAACTAGGGAAGAAGATGAAGCATTAGAGCGTACCTCGTTGTTTTCGTCGTCTATGGCCATAAGACCATGTTCGGACTCTCTTTCTTCGTCGGTTGTTTCAAGTAGCTCAATCCAAGTTTTGACTTCCGCATTTAGAGCCTTCTTTTTCGGAAAAGGCTTCTTCTTCTTTTGTTCCTCTTCATCGAGTTTTGGGCAATCGGCTATGAAGTGCCCGAATTTTCCGCATTTAAAACACGAGTTATCTCTCGGTTTTCTCGCCTTATTTTTATTCACAAATTTTGCAAATTTACGAACAAGTGCGGCCGTCTTCTCCTCATCATCATCAATATCATAGTATACATTATTAGAAGAAAATGCAAGACCTTTAGGAATATTTTGCATACCCGATTGATTGATGGATGGTTTGGAATTTTTCCTCTCCTTGAGATAGACTTCGTAGATGAGGAGGTTCCCAATGAGCTCATCGAATTTGAGTGTCTCGAGATTTTGTGCTTCCGTGATAGTCGTCACCTTTTCGGACCATAAGCCGGGAAGAGCGTTCAAAACTTTGGTCACCTTGTCTTCTTCAGAGATGACCTTTCCAAGAGCCACAAGAGGATTGACAATGTTGTCAAGCCTTTCCACCATTTTTGATATGCTTTCACCATCATGCATATTGAAATTTTCAAAGTCTTTCACAAGCATTGTTTATCTTGCTTGCTTCACTTTCTTTGTGCCCTCATAGATGGTTTCTAATTTTTCCCAAACTTCATGTGCCGACCTTATGCCTCTTATACGATTATACTCGGTGGCGGTAAGAGAGCAATGCAAAATATTTAAAGCCTTACCGTTTAGAGAGAAGGCCTTCTTGTCATTTTCATCGAACTCCTTGAAAGGTTTAGGAGTCGTGGTGCTGTCCTCCAATTTCTTGGTTGGTTGATCAACTCATTCAATGACCACATTTCAAATGTCAAACCCGCACCTTTGTAGAAAGCACTCCATACGGTGGTGAGGTAGCTTTCGTTCGTAGCCATGGATCTTTCCTCTTTACTCGGAACGAGTTAGCCAAATAGTTTGGTTCTGATACCACTTGTTAGTCCAAGTGGCTACGATAATCTAGAGGGGGGGTGAATAGATTATGCCGATTTTTCACAAATCGCCCTTTTTTTCGAATGAACAAGTAAATGACAAGAATGTAAATGCGGGAATTAAACAACACTCGATGATTTATAGAGCTTTACCCCACCTAGGGACTACGTGCTCTACCACCCCGGTATATCCGAAGTGGATTTCAAAAAGAAAAAAAGATTTTATTAACAATTACCACAATTGTTACAACACCACATTTGAAGATTACCACAATCTTCTTACAACACCTTCAAGGAGATTACCACAATCTTCCTTCAACACCTATGAAGAGTACCACACTCTTCAACACCTAAGATCACCCAAGTGTGTTCTTACCACAAGAACACTAACAAGGATATCTTGTTTTGGATGATAGAAAAATTCAAGATTACAACTCAATAATTGAAGTATACAAACTTTGAGTGCAAATGTAATCAAGAATGTAAAGCATAGACCTCAAGATTGTGCAAGTGCAAGAACTAGGCTATTACAACAAGAGTATAAAAATGAAGACTTGGAGAATTTGCAGATTTCTTGTTGTGTATTTGCTTGTATGTGTTGTATCTTGTGTCTTCAATTCATCCTCTATTTATAGGAGAGTCTTCACCAACATAGGCTCCCAACATAGGCTCCTTCTTCTTTACTTTTGTCTACAAAAAAAGGATCACAAGATGTAGAAATATTGTACAAAAATGAAAAGCAAATCTTGCCGATAAGGATTTCAAACAGCATAATTTTGTTGTCACAAAATTACATAGCTTTTCAAGCTGACGGTTGCCCCGTATAAGATTTCGAACATTTGAAATAAAATAGTGCGATCCGAGGACATGTTGCGGGGGTCCGACCAGTCGGCCGACCCTACCTGACCGGTCGCCGCCTCCCTCATTTTTCAAGTCCGGTCGTTCGTTTCATTTTGTGCGTTCTTGTGTCTGGCCGACCTCTTGTTCGACCAGGTTGACCTCTAATTTGAAATGTTGTCCAATTTTTGTCAAGAATAAACTTCAAAAATACTCCAAAAAATTAGTAAAAATATTTTAAATCAATTGGTAGTATTTGGACAACTTTTATAAACATTGTTTTGGTATAAAACTCATTTAAACAAAATCATCAAAATCTTGATAAAAACATTTATCTAACATTAAGGACAACTTTTAATGGGAAATTCAGAGTTAAAAAGTAATTGGATTTTTTTAATAAGTTGGGAGTAGTGGTTGGAGGGAGTGGATAAATTTCAAAGAAACTGAAAAATACAGGGTTCGAACCATGATCAACACCCTTACAAAGAGTGAGTGATACCATTTGAGCTACAAGCTCGTGGTAAAAGTAACTGGATTATTAATTATGATAAAATTCATTTTTTATACTTTATCCTATACGGGTCCATTACTTAGCCCGAATGCTTTAGATAAGACCACCTTTTAATATACATCCATCACATTTTTTTGTTTGAACTCAGGCCCAATAAATTGGCTAGTCCCGACATGTAATCCGCCCCACCCAGGCCACCTGTGCTGATCCACCATCAAGGGAAACTCGGCAATTTATATTAAAGTATGAAAATACCATAATAACCCCCATACAATTGATACCTAAAATTCGCCCTTTTCCCATTCAGACATGAATCCGAGTGTTTGAGCAACTGAGGTTGAGGTACTTCCATGGTTGGTTGTCTGAACAATTCTTACCGTATAATCAGACTGACTCAAGGAGGAAAATATGCTAATAAGTCGAAGATCAATAAATTTTCCTTTTTTTTTTAAGTTTGGTCATGTCATTGCAGGTACTCAAACTCAAACTTCGTCATTGAAAGTAATACTCGTTGCCAGTGGGCTAATCCTAGTGGTTAAGATCGATATAATAATTATTTGATATCATCAACGTGGGTTCATGTATGTCCAGGCATACACGTATGGCTGGTTCTTTATTTGGAATTTCTATGCTTTGCAAATCTTGGCCAATTTTATGCAATGACCAACAGTGATTTAAGAACATGTTACTAATGGAAAAATTGATAGGAACACACCTTCCAATTTGGCTTAACAATGTTCCTTGCATATTATAACGTATAACATACTATGGCTGATAGTCCATGAAATAGCCCGGATCAATGTTGTTGTACTATACAATTTATCTTATTTATTTTCAAACTATAAAATTCATAAGATTGTATTCATAATAAATGATGAGAAAAGAAGACAATGTTGTTTCAAATTTGGAAAAAATATGTACGAAGTGTGCTGATATATAAAGTATATTAATGAGTTATAATATTTGAAAATTATATATTTTGATTGTATTGTAATATTTATATATCTATAACGAGTCAGTATATCTTAACGTGCCCAATGTTTATGTTATATTAAAATCTATAGATACGGAAATAATGACACGTCTACCGTCAATACAACTTATCCATTATTGATGATGCAACTTTTTGTGGAACTGATCATTATCATCACATGCTATTCAGTACGGGTTGATATGAATATAAGTATCTAATTATTAGAGGCGTCAAAATAGGCTCGAACCTAGGGATCCGACTATAATTTTGGTGGCCCAAAAAGATTGCACCTATGTGGCCCGAAAATCTGATTGACCGGTCGTTCATGTGTATTTTTCATGTGTTGGGTCTAAAAAATAGCTGCCCAAAAGGAATTTTGTCCTGGCCCGACCCGAATTATCCCATTGGCCTGATAGGCCAGCACCTGTCGACCCATTTGACAGTTTTACTGGTTATTAGAATAGCCCGTGCATTGCATAATGCATCATCTATTATTACCTTAATCATTAAAATCTACCTAATATCATTTAGCATTTTCTATTGCATGTTGTTGACAGGATTAAATTCCTATTTTTATTACTCAATCTTTTTTTTATAATAATAATTGAGAATTTTTCAGATTTAGAAAGAAAAAATTTAGACTATTATTCTTAAAATAGTCCATATTATTCTTAAAATAGACCCAACCCTCAAATTTTCAGGGCGATGAGGCGATCGAAACTTGGGCCATGTCTAGATATTTATTAGCCGTGATCAATATTAGAGTTGTCAATACCAGCCCGGCCCGATCGGCTCCGCCCGACGGGCTAGCCCGAGAAACCCGACTTTTTCAGTGTATTTTTCGTTATTAGGATGTGCTGGATTCTCCATTTTCGTGGTCCGGTGTACTGTTTGTCCCGGCCCGGCCCGACCCAATTTTTTTGAAAAGCCCGACGGGCCCGGTCCGGTCTTTTGAGAGCTCTAATCAATATATATCAACAAATTCTCTATTTATTCTCCAAAAAAACAAATTCTCTATTTCCCTTTTCTCTTATTTTCCTTTTTAAATTTTGGAACGTGAGCGAGACGTATAATGCGGCCCGAATATCGAGGAGACTCATTCAATTTACGTAACGGCTGGCTCTTGTGCAAAAGAAGACATTTGACAAAAAGGGCAGCAAAATTGAGGCAATATGAACCACTGATCATATCAAATGGGTGGCTAGATTCTTTTTGGGTTTGATGGCAGCATACGAACCGTCGATTATATCAAGTGGGTGGTTTTACCGATGATAGATAGGTCGGCTTCTTTTAGACGTGGTTGTATTTTTTTCCTATTATTTTTATTAAAAATTAATAAAACATATCATTATTATTATTTTAAAGAGATTAGAGGTGTCTCTGGGTTATTGTTTCTTTCTATTCCTTTGGTTCTTATCATTATTTTCAAGCAGCCCCATATTTTCCTTTATCTTTCTACATCTTGTTCTCTCCGCCATGTTCACCTATCTCTTATTTGCCCAGTACCAGGCGTCCCTTTTCATTCACTTTCCCCATACGATTTCTATCTTAGAGTAGATCTATGGTTTTTAAGATCTTTGGCCAAAGGTGGCCAGTGGCGGCGGCGGAACGCCGTCGAGAATGAGAGTTCTGGCGGCGAGAAGAGGAACACCGCTGGTGCCGGTGCTTTATGACTGGCTCGCCTCTTATAACCTAGTTTGGCCATCTCTATCTTGCCGGTACAGTTCTTCACTTTCTCTGGCTTTTCATTTTTATTTTGTTCACGTTCCCCTTACGATTTTTATCTTAGATCTGTTGTGATTTTTTATGATTTTAGATATCACAGTTTATTTTTTCTTTTTTTTCTTTTTGGGTTCAAGTTTCGATTTTTACGTAGATCTGTGGTTTTTTTTAGTTCTTAGGAGTTGTTTTGGTTATCTTTTTTGTTCAAAGTTTCGATTTTCATTATGAGTAGGTACGAAAAATCAGATTTTTATTGTAGATCTGTGTTTTTTTTCATCGTAGGACTTGAATTGGTTATCGTTCTTGTTCAAAGATTCGATTTTTATCTTGAGTAGATCTGAGGTTTTTTAGGATCTGAGGAGTTGTTTTGGTTATATCTTTTTGTTCAAAGTTTCTTTTTTTTTTAAATCACGAGTAAGTACTGAAGACAAGATTTTCATCTTAGATCTGTGGTTTTTTCGATCGTAGGAGTTGTTTTTGTTATCTTTTTTTTTTGTCAAGAGTTTCGATTTCTGTCTTAAGAGTAGATCTGTGGTTTTTAAGATCTTTGGAGTTGTTTTGCTTATCTTTTTTGTCCAAAGTATCGATTTTTATCATGAGTAAGTACTTGAATAGTTTTTTTATCTTAGATCTGTTATTTTTTTTAATCTTTGGAGTTGTTTTTCTTATCTTTTTTTTTGGTTCAAAGTTTCTATTTTTATCTTGAATCAATCAAATTAGATCTTTAGCATTTTAAATCAACTTTCGATTTTAGTCTTGAACCACTACGAAAGACCAGATTTTTAATAGGATCTTTTTTGATTTTTTTTATTATTTTTGATCAAATCCTTTTTTTTTGATCGAAATTTCGATTTTAATCATCAGTACCAAATATCTGAACAAATTAGATTTTAGGTTTTTTTGTCCTTTTTATTAATATATTAGTAGTGATATGGGATCAGTACCAAAGATCCGATCAAATTATATCCTGGATTTCTTTTATCATCTTTATAAAAGTTTTGATTTTTATTTTCGACTTTTAATATTTATGTCTATATATCAGGTCTGCAGAAATTCACAAAGTTGATTTCTCTCTCAAAGTTTTACTAATGTGTTATTACTTGAATTAGCTGAATGCAGGTATAGATGACATTATGGAATCTCAGTCTTTCTTTTCTTATAAGAAAGATAAAATCAATTTCTTTTCTTATAAGCAAGATAAAATCAACTAATCGGTGAGAAATATTTTTATTCATATTTTCTTCAATTAAATTTATTTATTTTTTCTGTTTCCTAGTTTCCTTTTCTCTAATTTATTACCTTTCCCCACAGGTTACAGTTCACTAGCTATTTCTGGTGTAATTCAATGAGGAGAGACGCTGGTGTAAGTCTCTTTTTTTGGTACTAAAATAGGGAAAATTACAAAAATCTCTTGAGTTTTGGGCTAATTACAAAAAACCCTGAGATTTTCAGAAAAAATTACCATTAGGTTTGACTCAAATTTCCGCACAATCAAACCTCAGAAGGTTTTTGTAATATTCAAAGATCTCTTGGCTTTGTAATTAGCCTAAACCTAAGCGCCATTTGTAAACACTATCATCAGCAATTTTAAATAGCACTAAAGGAGATAGTCTCTTAGAGAAAGCACTAAGAACGGTAGATATAGTCACCAATTGGCCCCCATCCCCGCCCCCGTGGGGATCCCTGCCCCCGCGGAGATCCCCGTCCCCGATTTAACTTTTTTTAAGAATAAAAATTAACATATTTTTTAACATTTTCAACCATTATAAATATTTTAAAAACAAATAAATTATTAAAAAAATAGCAAAGCCTCGTACAAATATCCATACTAAAAAATTTGCATACAAATTCAATAACAAAAGAAAAACAAACTATCAGTATAATTTAACGTACATCAAATATTTTTTGTACAAGAAAAAGAAAGAGACGAGAACAAAGACATTGTACTAAATATTGATCTTCTCTTCTTTAAATAACAAACACAAATAACAGAGAATAGAATTGTACTAAGATTCCTAGGCTAAATAAACAATTGATAAAAGAAGACTTCATGTTCTAAGCTAACTAAACAACACACAAAATAAAAGCTATAAGCCAACTAAACAACTGAATACTGATAAACGAAAATACATCATAAGGTAACTGATAAAAATAGAAGACACCAATAAGCTAACAGAAATAAACTAAAGTTGTTTAACAAAAAAAATCTAGAAAAAAGCTTAACGTGACTTAAGAGCAACTAACGAATCACACTCTCCTAAATATATACTATATAATTGAGATTTGAAGAACTTAGGTGCTCGCTTGAATCTGTCTTGGAGAACACTCCAACAAGAATGGATGAGTGTTGTAAGGGAGGCGAGAATTAGAGTCCAAGAGGGAATAACAAAAGTCTAGGTTTGAATTTGAGTATATATAATGGGATATACTTGTAATATATTAAATAATATTAAGGGTATTATTGTAAATATACATCTCGGGTCTCCACGGGGAACGGGGTGGGGAATACGATCCCTGACCCGTCCCCGCCAACGAGGAAAAAAATTCCCCATCCCCGTCCCCACAGGGAAAATGTTCGGGGAATCCCCGCCCCGTTCATGCGGATGCTTGTTAATTAGGATTACTAACAGATTGTCCCTTCTTGACTCTATAACAGGCTGAGTTAGGGAGGAAAAGGGAACAGCAGGTAAATCGGCCAGTTTTTACTAGGCCCCTTTGCGATTTTAACGTTGTGGATGTACCTTCAGTTTTTCCCCACCCAGAACCAAGTCCATACGATTCTTGGGCGAAACATCATCTCAGGCGAACAAAGTGCCATGAAATGTAACACCCTAGTTCTGGATGTATGCAGTGGGTGTGCCCACCAAATATCTATTTACTTTCCTTGAAATAAACCGTCAACGAATGCTGCATGGTCATCGTTTCCTGTACGCATTTCTTACAACACAACAGCGATGCTTTGAAGTTCGAAACATATCAAACAGAAGATTTGATTGGGTCAAAGTTAGTGGTTCAACTGTAAGTAAACCTCAATCAGACCAATGATGCCAGAATTATATCAGAAATAGCTTCATGGTATATCAGATATATCATTACTTCACATATCCAGTCCATATGCAGTCACTGATTCATTCATAGTGTCAGCTGCCACCTGAATTTCATGCTCTTCATCCTTTTTTTTCCTGTCAGCTTCGCAACTTAGCAGATGGTGTCGTACACCATCCTCGTTGAGGTTGGGCTTCATTGGCGCTCTACAAAATTCGCACCAGCGTCTGATTGGTTTTAGTTCCTTCTTTGCTCTTCCAGTTGGAGGTTTGCTATAGTGTCCGTGCCTGTGTTTCTTAGCCATCTGCCAAAGATTTATTGACAGGTATCAGAAAAAAACACTATATTTACTGCTCCATTTATCGACAAACGTCTTATTTTCCATCGAAACAGGTTTTTAGCTTAATTATGACCCAAAACCCTGTTTCGATTAATGTGACCCAAGAAATAAATATATAACAACTTCTGAAAAAATTTCAAGAAATTTAACCAAAATAGTAAGAAAAAAGGATCTACTAAAGCTCGCGATTGAAGCCAAATTCAGCTAAAAGAATGAGCGAATAGCATCGAAACTTTACATAGAGAAAACCAAGGAAGCCTGGAAAATATATCACTCTCAGGCCAGCTAGAAAGGGGCAAATAGTAAAGCAACATTACATAGAAAAACAAAGGAAGCCTGGAAAATACATCTCTCAGGCCAAACCAAATCGGCAATTCCGATTAAAACCAATTCAGCATGAGAAAAGACCGAAGAACATAGAAACATACATAGAGAAACACAAGGAATCCTGGATTAAATACATCTCTCTCAGGCCAAACCAACGTTAAAGAGTTCCAAAACCCAAACTGAACAACAAAAACCATAAACTATTCACACACAAATTATCAATTAAATTTTAAAATAATTAAAAACATCTTCCCCCATAGGCTCTGCACATCTTACTCGTAGGGTGAAATGCATTGATCTTTACTACCTTATTGATGTCAATGCTGCCATCTGCTGTCGACCGTAGCCGTCTACCAACACCTCCCCCAATATATATCTTAATCCTGGATAATAAACTAATATATATTTATAATAATATAAAATTGAAAAATATAGCTCCACTTTGTTTTTGAAGAGAGAAAATTAGGAAGACAATGATTATTTCTATACTCTTTCCCCAATATAGGACCAAATATGGAGTTTTCTCAAATGTGGTGTTATATTATCCATATTCATAGGAGAGGTTCATCATGCTAAGTCATCCGTGCTAATTCATATTTGCATTTAAATGAGGATAATTATAAAAATTACCTCTGAGATTTGACCTAATTATGAAAATTAAAACCAGCTAACTTTCAAAATTACAAAAAGTACCACTGAGGTTTGATTCAATGTTAGGATTCAGGGGTAAACTGTGACATTTTTACAAATGTGAGGGGGGATTTTGAAATATTTTTCACTTATGAAGGGGGTAAATGTTAGATGAAATAAAATTTTAGGGTATTTTTTGTAATTTTGAAAATTAGCTGGGTTTTTTGTAATTAGGTTAAACCTCAAGGGTACTTTTTGTAATTAACCCTTAAAATAATGCAAGCAAATATCCAGTAACCGCGCTCTGTGCTCTAAATTTGCTTGCAGTACTATGAGGAAGAGGAAGCGAGAGTTTTAGTTGTAATTACTGAAGCAACCAAGTCCAGTGGACTCATGCTGATACGATCACAAACTCTGGCGAGTGGTGAAATGGCTTTCAAACTGCCATTTCTTTCTTTTTGATAGAGGGGAGGAGAAAATCCTAGGCATGGTAATTGCTTTTTTGAGTTATAGTGATTAAGTTGAGAGAGAATGTTTGGTGGATAAGTTTTAAAAGTGATTTAGTTGTGTGTACTAGTCAAACTAAAAGTAGAATGAGAAATATAAGGGAGTTATTTTTTCCAGATAGAAGCTGAGAATCGCTTTTTCTGGAGTTTGTGAAACACTCCGTAAAGTACCCCTTTGATCAAATGAAGCAGAATTAGATGTAGAAGAATACATTTACAAACACTAAATAGTCAAGTGATTTTTCCAGCCAAAACCTGAGAATCACTTTTTTTTGTGTGTGTTTGCGAACACACCCTTACCCAATCTGCCAAAAGAGCTACTCTGGTGAATTATTCTTACCCAATCATCTGGCCCAGTCAATTCTTTTAATGTAGATTGATTGAAGTTGTGTAGACAAGTGCACAATGCACCTTGTAGTTGTGATACCTAATTATGTCTTTAGTTTTGATATTTTCTTATGAAGCCTGTGTTGTTTTGGCAGGCTTACACAGTTGAACTTGAAGCAGAACTGAACCAACTAAAAGAAGAAAATGCACATCTAAGACAAGCTCTGGTAAATATACAAAGAGTATACACTGCCAATGGTTTCCATCTTTATGTAAATTGAACCCCTACACCTTATTTTTTCGGTCGCTATTTGTACAACAATATTGCAAATTTTGGATGCTTGTTAATTAGGATTACTAACAGATTGTCCCTTCTTGACTCTATAACAGGCTGAATTTGAGAGGAAAAGGAAACAGCAGGTAAATCGGTTTTTTACTATGCGCCTTTGTGATTTTCTTGTTGTGGATGTACCTTCAGTTTTTCCCCACCCCGAACCAAGTCCATACGATTCTTTGGCAAAACATCATCTCAGGCGAACAAAGTGCCATGAAATGTAACATGGATGTATGCAGTGGGTGTGCCCACAAAATATCTATTTCCTTTCCTTTGAAATAAACCGTCAACGAATGCTGCATGGTCATTGTTTCCTGTATGCATTTCTTACAACACAATAGCGATGCTTTGAAGTTCGAAACATATCAAACAGAAGATTTCATTGGGTCAAAGTTATTGGTTCAACTGTAAGTAAACCTCAATCAGACCAATGATGCCAGAATTATATCAGAAATAGCCTAAAATTCCATAGATAGGTAAAGATTAAATAGGTAAAGATTAAAATCTAACCGTTCAAGTTTCCTCTCGAGAAATAGCCTAAAATTCCATAGATTGGTAAAGATTAAAATCTAACCGTTCAAGTTTCCTCTCCGGAGAGCCGCAGGAGCGCCTACTGCTGATTATGTGGGAAAAAAAACTCTAGATCAGAAATTTACATTTTTGAAAATGCTCTAAAAACCAAATTAAAATATCTGTTAGAAAAACAATATAGAAACTACACAAATTGTATTCGATTCTTATCCAGAAAATGGCCTAAACATCATAATAAACACAAAATGGATATAATCTGAATTCTTATACCAAAAAAAAAGCCCTAGAATTAAAAATAAAAACAGAATTACTAGATAAATTATATATTCGATTTCTTTTCCAGAAAATGGCCTAAACATCAAAATAAAAAACTAGCTCCATTAGAAAAATTATAGTTAACTGAAATTATTTGATAGCGTAATACTACACACAACCAGATCTTCTAAAACTCTAAAATCTAATTTATTTTGTCTCATAAAAATTCTTAATCTATATATGTTTTCAGATATATTACCCAAAAGACTATCAGAATGGATTTAGGGTTTCACGTGCTTACCGAGAACGAGAGACGAGAGAGAATAGTGCTGATTAGGGCTTAAGGGAAAAGTGAGAAATGAAAGTTGGTGTATTGTTTGTCTATGTTTGTCTATGTTTAGGGTTTAATGGGCCGGAATTAGTTTAATATTATATGTTTTAACTGCCTGGCTTTGGGCTGCATTGTCTATTGCAATTTGAGATTCAATAAGTAATGGGCTTTTTTTGTTGTTGAGATTTAAATTTTTGTATTTGTTTATTTAATGATGTAATGATTTTTTTAAATTTTTGTATTTGTTTATTTAACGATGTATTAAATTTTTTTTTGAAGAAATTAACGATGTATTCAATTCCATAAGCGGTGGGTTCTAGGCCCATAAGCTTTAAAAACAAATGTAATTCAAATTTAGGCCCACTAAACAAAAAGTAATTAAGTTGAAAAATAACATATATATTATATATATGACTAAATTTTTTGAAAATGTTTACGTCAGCCCCTTGGCCATGAGTAGAGGTGTCGAACGGGCTGGGTTAATGGATCGGGCCAAGTCAAATAGTAACCGGGCTGCTATTTTGTAGTCTAATCCAGTCCAACTCATGAAAATACAAAGAAAAGTGGGGCCAACCTGCCCATTTTTTTGGGCCTAATGGGCCGGGCCAAAAAAATCCCACTCATTTTGGGCCTAAGAAAACGTAGCCCAGCCCAGCCCGACCCTCTTATCGGGCTGGTCGAGCCAGTCCACCGAATCGGACCACAATTGACAGCTCTATTCATGAGCCACAACAAACTTAATATACTAAGGGAGTGTTTGCAAAAACTTTTGCTTTTAGAAGAAGTGATTTATTATAGCAAAAGTAGAAGTAGTTGAGAATCAGAAGTTGGTAGTGTTTGAAAATAAAATCAAAAGTTGAGAATGAGAAGGTTCTAGGAGTGTTTGATAAAAAAAAGTAGTAGAAGTGCTTATTTATTTGTAAAATTCAAACTTGAAGCAGAAGCAGAATCTAAAGCACCTCTCTCCTTGCTTTTAGATTCTCATTAAATGAAGTAGAATCAAAAGCAGAAGTTGTTACTTGCAAACACTAAAAACTGCTTTTTTTAAGCAAAATAACAAAAAGCACTTATTTTAAGTGTTTGCAAACACTCCCTAAGTTCAGGGACTATTGTATAATTATATCCATTATAAATAATTTTATATTTTTTTATTTTTGTTACTCAAAGGATACTAATAATTATGCATTTAGAGGGTGTTTGGTTGAACTTATAAGCTCCTTAAGACATCTTATAAATTGTCTCACACTTATAAGCTCTCAAAATTTGTTTGGTAAAATTTTTTCCTAAAGAGCTTATAAAATTTAAAAATAAGTTGTTTGTCATCTTATAAGCTCCTAAAAATAGAGTACCTCCACCCTAACTTATTTTTGAAGGATCCTTATTTTTAACATTGGAATGACAAAATTACCCTCTTTAATTTTATAAATTTATAATAAAACAAAAATTATAATCACAAATAGCACTTACATCGATTTTAGTGCAGTAGATTGAAGTCGATTGCCGAGGGTTTTCTGGTTTTTGGGCTCCAATCAAAATATCAAATGAGAGGTTTCTAATGGGTTTTTTAACGCACTATTACAAAACGACTTTAAAAAAGTCCGAGTCAAGAAAACCGTTTTTCCTTTATTTTTATTTTATATATGTATATATTATAATTTTGCTTTATTTTGATCTTGCTTTTGTTTTAAATTAGAAAAGAAATTATATATTAAATTGTAAATTAAAATTGATTTTGTAAACTTCGATGACAATGGGGCAAGTCAAAATTCGGCCCCATATTAAACCCGTCTCGTTCAGGGTCGGGTTCAAACCCGGTCAGACGGGTCCCAGTGCAAAAATCGTTATTTAATATGTTCGAGTATATTATGAATATTTTTCAGAAGTTACGGTGAAAAAATTGGTAAAATATTGAATGTGCTTACTGATAGATATACGGTATAATATGAACATAAAATAGTTATTTGGAATTAATAATACGGCTTAATGTAATACTAGTTTATATATATATATATATATATATATATATATAGATTGTATTTTATACTGTTGTTTAGATTATATAAAAAAATAATTTAATGTTCTTTATTTGTTAACATAAAAGTATAACACAAATTTAATAAAAATTATTTTATAATAGCTAGTGTATTTTCAAGTAAATTGTATTTACACTTTAATTGTTATGCAATACAATGTAAATTCTAAACACTTTAACACGATTCATGATTTTATTAAACTAAAGAAAACGAGTAAAAAGACTGACTAAAACTAAACAAGATTAAACTTGACGAAAAACGATATGAATGAAAGTCTAAGATTTCAGAATCATCTCATCAAATTCACAAGCAAAATATCAACTAATTAATTATGCAGTTAACAAATATAACAATATGTAAACATGAGGCCTAGATCTAATAACTCACGTATTCACAGATTAGAGCTATCCCAACATAGTTTGCTATTTTTATTAAGCCAGTCAGATAATACCTTTCTATTTCATATCTAACCTAGGATGGCAATAGGGCGGGGTGGGTATCTCAATACCCAGACCCTGGAGAGGGACGGGACGAGTAGCCCCGTATTGATTTTTTTTATATTTTATATTATTAATAATTTTTTAATATTATTTTTTATATTATAAATACATATTATTTATAATATTTGTCATTATATATGTTAAATATAATATTAAATACATAAAACTATATTATTTTATATAACATACATATAAAATATACCTTAAATATATTAAAAAGATAAAAAAATAGCAAAAAATACCTAGGGGGCGGAGGTAATACTCAGACCCGCTCTGCCACGGGTCACGGGATGGGACGGGTACCCATCGGGGCTGGTCATTTTGCCATCCCTAATCTAATCCCTGAATAAATTTAGTCCAGGGATAATATCTTCTCTTGATCTCAATTATTCCCTCAAAACAATCAAAAGTTGATCAGACAATCAATTATCAAATAAAACAATTCATTTAGGAAAGCAAATCAATTAGTCAATACTCATGCTTATTTGTTTGATTCAACTCATCCTAACCCTAGAACAAAGAAATTAACTCACAGAGAAATTCATCAATTCAATTAAACAAGAGATAATAATCACAAACATCGTCATGAAGCACTTAGTATCAAAAGAAAATCAAATAGATAAATAAATGTGGAGAAGAATTACACATTTTCAAGTTGTAGAGAGATCTCCCATGGAAACCCTAAAATAACGTGAAAAAGAGGAAGAAAGAGAAGAGAAGAATTCCAAATCTTGTTTCTAGCTTGAATGAATGAAAATTTAAAACCTAGACTCCCCTTATATAGCCTAAAGGCCCTAACAACTTGGAAGAGTCCAAATCCCAAAAGAAGTCTACTAAAATTAGATAAAATCACTGACATATATGTTCAGATTTTCTACCTTTAACGGTCACTGAACGGCATGCTACTTCGGAAACGGCCAGGGGAACGGTCATCGAACGACCATTCTTTAGAGAGGCCTTTTTGGGAACGGCCGTAGAACGGCCGTTCCATGCTTTTCTTCTCACGAACGACATGCTTCTTCAGGAACGGTCGTTCCCTTTATTTTTTCCAATACGAACGGCTTGCTTCTTCAGGAACGGCCAGGGAATGATCTTTCCCTTTATTTTTTCCAACACGAACGGTCGTTCATTGTTCGTTCGCCTATTTTCTTTCATATTCACTTCTCTTAGCCCACTTTTCGTTTCTTCTTCGTTCTACCTACACTTTTCCACCAAAAATAAGCATAACATTCACAAAAATAGAATCAACAACAAAACACGCAAACACACAAGCAAAAACACTAAATATAGTATGAAAAATATGGAAATGAAATCAAACATTTGGATAAATTTGGTAGACTTAGATCCTACAGTATTATAAGTTTAAATTATTGTACTTTTGGATAAATACGTTTGTGGAACTTAAATTAATAAATATTCGGAGTATTTTATTCGATTAATCGAGATCTTTGTGATTACTTTTGGTCTATTAAATTTGGGGCATTACATATTCAATAAAAAACATTAAATAGTATTTGATACTTGGTCTCATCCATTAGAGATTAGGTCGATGGTTCAAACCATAAAATACCGAATCATCTCTCAATATGAAAAATGTTATTTGTCCTCACATATTAGGGGCTGGTCAATGGTTTAAGCCATATCCTTCTCCCATTTCTCTTCGTAATGGGTTGAATTTGCATTTAAAAAAAATACAATACTGGAAATCTATAGTAATTTCAATAATGAAATTTATATGGATTATGATTTTTTTATGTTTAAAAAATACAGACCATAACAAATTATTAAGATAAAATAAATACATCGGAGAATAACAAAATTGCAGGATAAATACAACACAGAATAACAAATTTTTTTAGCAATTCAACTTTTTTTTTTTTGGTGTATTTTTGCACAATATATTTTGTATTTCGATAACTAGAGATGTTAAATGAGCCGCAACCCAACGAGCTGACCCGTTTAACCCCGAAAAAATAAGGTTATGGCCACTAAATTCTGGCCCGTCTAAACCTTGGCCTTTTTTGGCCCGGACAGTTTAACCAATGGGCTAAACGGACTGGCCGCAACCCACTTATTTTTTTTATTCTTTATAATTGATTGAAATTATATAATTTGTGTTATTTGAAGTAATAAGAATTCACAGTTTGTGTTATTTAAAGTAACAAGAATTCTTTAATAAATTGTGTTATTTAATGTAATAAGAATTCATAAATTGTGTTATTTAAAGTAACAAGAATTCATTGTTTGTTGTTTTTTAAATATATTAGATGAATATGAATTGAATGGTAATATTTTGTCCAAGGACGGATCAAATGTGATTGAGGATGATAATTGATTAATATTTACTTAGTTGTGTACTCAAGTCATACTTGTATGACTTTATTAGTTATGAAATTTTGAATGTCTAAGCTTTGAGATTTTGTCCATTAATCCAACTACTACAAACTATGTATTGACTTTTATTATTATAGATAATTTGGTTTGGATATTTAGTTTGAATTTTAATATTATATATGTTTTAATTTTGAAATTTTAGATTTACATATTATTTTTTAATTTTATTTTTTTTATTTTAGCACATTAGTGGTCGGTTTAGCCCGAAACCCGTTAGGGTTAGGTCCGTAATATTACCAGTCATTTGATAGTGGCCCCATTAACCCGAAGCCCGCTAGGATTGGCCCGAAACCACTAGAGTCAGCCCATTTAACAAAAAAAACGTTTTATACAAATTTAGCAACATGTCATTGGGCGGAAAACAAAAATAGTTAGGAGTTTGTTATTATATATAAATAGTGACAAATTTTTATAAATAATACGCATTTACAGTACAAAATATAAGATTAAAAAATTATTAATAATATAAAATATAAGATAAAAATAATAAAATTATTTTCAACACGGGGCGATTCGCTCCGCCCGCCCCATGAGGGGACGGGAGGGGTCTGAGTATTGAAATATCGGCTCTCCTCCATTACCATCCCTACTCAAAATGCATGTACTTTTTTTAAGAACCAGATACATACTATTTGGGTAACATTGTAAATTCTTCAAGCATGAAATTTTTGGTATATAATAATTGGCGTGGTTTTATTAATGGGTCCAACAACCAGTTCAATTAAAACGGTTTGTATCTTCAGTCAATAATTAATTCAATTAATTAATGTTGAATTATTGTCATGGTGCCGGTCAATATTTTAATGGGATAATTATAAAAAACTAGCTCAATATTATAAAAGAAAATTCAATTATTTTTCAAATTACGAGTACCGTTTTAGTGTATTATTACAAATAACTCTTGAGTTTTATTTTTTCTTAACAAATATCTCTTTTGCCTTTCATGTGGTGGCCTAATGGAGTATGATTGATTCTTGAGGCATAAAGTCTCAAGTTCGAATCTACATCTTTGCACTACTTGGTCGAAAACTTGCCTACTGCGGTTTACTTTGCTGATGTGGTTATCTTTGCACTACTTGGCCGAAGACTTGCTTACTGCGGTTTACTTTGCTGACGTGGTTTGTGGGTCATTACGTCAAGCCGAGGGTTTTACTACACACCCGAAAGATAGTGACTCTAAAATATCAAAAAGAAAAAACTCCCTCTTAAATGTGCAATTTGTAACAAAAACAAAAATTATATGTCAAGAGAATATTTATAATTTTGAAAGACTTCCTATAATTAAACTAAACCACGAGGATATTTGTTTTGGTAATTAACTTTTTTTATCTTTTTTTTGCACTCAATTAACCTTTTTTTATGGCACACATAGTAGTTCCAATGTCATGTCCATTTTCACCTACCTGACCTCCTCCACAGTATACTCCTGAATAAGTAAATGTACAATGATAAAAGCGTGTCCTTTTTTTTCTTTTCCGAAAATCCAAACTTGTAAAGGGATTATAGGGGAGGGCTCGAGTTTGAACCATTGCCTTCACCTCTAAATTCTAATAAACGAGACCAAGTACCATCTCTCACTAATTATAAAAGCGTGCCTTGTTAATTTGTAAATATTTGTCCACATTTTCATGTGATCTATAAAAGGAGTTCTTGCAATATTACTCTGGATTACATTTTTCTTTACACTAAATTTACAAACTACACTTATCTTCGCCCGTTGATCGACCACCAGCTAGGACAGCAGCTCAACGAGGCAGTCGTTGGATCAAAGACGGGATCTCCAAGCACCGGCTAGACTCAATGATAGACCTGATAAGATCGGAGAAAGTTTATATATCGTAATGAACTTTTCGATTTGGGCAGGAAAATGAGATTTATGGCGGAGAAGCTTTCACATGTTGTACTATAAATGAGGGTATGTATACACAGACTTCAAATGGTTCAGTGATAATTACAAAAACTACCCTTGAAGCTTAGTCTAATTACCAAAAAAAACAGTTATCTTTCAAAATTACAAATACCCCCTTGATATTTGTTTCTATTTTACAAATTACACTAAAATACACCTCAAGAGAGACGTATTTGTTAGGTAAATACAAACCTCAAGACAGTGTTTGTAATTTTGAAAAATAACTGGTCTTTTTTGTAATTAAGCTAAATCTCAGGTGTAGTGTCTTTAATTATCCCGGTGGTATATATCACACTGAAATACAACCGGATCCAAAGACAGTAAAGAAAGCCCACAACCGATAAATAAGGAATACGCAGTACATTTATTTACCAGAGGGAACGAAAAACAGCCACACAAAAGCGCTAAGAATCACTTTTTCTAAAGTTTGCAAACACTCCAATTATACCTTTATAATTCTATCAGCTTGTCCAACAAATAGCTTCCCATGCCAATAAAGCAGAGCTGTTGTAGTCGAATTACAAGCAATAGACCCAACAGGAGTGACGTTCACTCCATCCACATCTTCGGATATTTCCTACAGATGAGAATCTTAATTAAAAAACCAAACGAAAATTGAACTGCTTTTTTCTCGTTGAGGGAAAATTATCATTTGAATCATTCTATACACGTGTCATTCATCCGATTAATAGAACATGAATGGAATAGAAAAAGTGGAACAAAAAATCTCAATCCGTTCGGCATGATTCAATTTTTTTAAGCCCAAGTCAATACATGTGATCCCACGAGAAATCCCCACAAAAGGAAAACGAGATGCAAGAATTTAGGTACAAATTAAGGTATGATAGGGGTTTCAAATTTGCAAAGGTAATATAGTTTCCATACCTGCAGAATTTTAGAAAGTCTCCAAGTATCGGTGCCATAACTTTTTCCAATTTCGACACTTCGGACAAGACAACGAATCTTCCATAAACCAAATGTTACCATATATTTCTGCGCCACGTCCAAGAGTCTTTTAAAACCTTTTGGGCTCATGTACCTTTTTGGTTGGAATAGGAAATGCTTGATAAAATATAAAGATAATTACAAAAACATCCCTTAATCTTGGACTAATAAAAACAAAAATTTGATTCTGTCATAAATTTCATGGGATAAATGTAATGTTTTTATAAATATTATGGGGTTTTTGAATTTTTTTTTTTGTTTATGAAGGGGGAAATATAAGAAGAAATCAAACCTCAAAGTTTTATTTTTTTCTGCAATCTTCAGAACTGTGGGTTTTTATTTTATTTTTGTAATTAGTCCAAATCTCAGGGGTTCCTAAAATATATGATAAGTTGATGGATCGATGTGGATTGAATATTGATTTATAAATAAATATAACGTTTTCTCAAAAAAATATAACGTATACTTTGTTGGATTATAAGAACGATATTTTTTTGTTGCCGATAACGATATATTGAGAAATTCCTCACTTCTCCCCTCGCATTTCTGGCTTGCCTCATTCCCAGTTTCTCAAATTGAGAGAGAATGATTTAAGAAACCAATAAGGGGTAAAATCATACTTTTTTTTTAAATATTTAATTTTTATTTAATTCTCTTTAATTAATTATTAGCCCATAAAAATTATCAATTGGGTCAAATCAACAAAAAAGAACCATGAGGCCCAGTTCATCGCATCAAGTCCACGAGACTCAAATCTTAATATCAGGCCCTAAATGCTTAATTGATTATATTAGGCCCTTGAGGCCCACAATCTCAGGTATAAATAGTCTTTCTATTATTATTTTTCAGTGAGTTGAATTGACTGTTGAATTTTTCTTAAGCTATGGATTTTTAATTGTTTGCTTTACACGTGGTTTGGACGAAAAGAGAGAATATTTCTGATGACGATGAAACTGAAATCCAAGAGTATAAACATAATTTTGTTTTCCATAATTTACATAAGTTAGTTAACTGCATAAATTATGACTTTAGCAAAGTCCCTTCTAGTTATAACTTGACTCATGTAAAACTTAAAACAGTCGATAATTATTTTGTTTCCCAATTGAAACGAGGAGAATTCGAGAAAATTTGATCATCTGTGCCTGCAGTAGATGAAAATTGAAAATCAAATTGAAGCTCTAATTTTCAAACAAAGGCTACTATATAAATCACTTTTTATGCAATATGTAACTTGACAGACCCTTAATATATCGCCAGTTACCAAACAAATAACTAAGAATCTTTATTGATTTCGATTAGAGACAATTTGAAGAGTAAGAATGGATTAGTTCTACTATAAGAATCGCGGATGAAAAGCCCATAGACAAAGCCCCAATTTGGAATAGCCTTGGTCGTTACAATCAATATAGTAGAGATAAGCCTCGTCAATTAAAACATTCTAATTAATGTTGAATTCACAATTGTGTGCATTGAGCAAAAGTTCTTTATTTCGGTGAAAATTATTTGCCTTGAACTTAAGGTAAACAATCATTTCTCAAGTTAAAATTCAAGAATAGGTGCAACCATCACAATGCATGTAGATATAACAATAATTTCATGAGATCATTATGTAAAAACTAATAGTATTGAACAATATATAAAAAAAAAGACGTGACAAAAAAATTAAAAAAAAATAGAGCTAAGTTTTAAGCTGGATCCACCTCTGGACACCATATCAAGTCCGTGAACAAATCTGGAGTTGGTGCAGGCGTTATCCAAACGGCAGAATCCCATCTCTTAAGAAGACAAGAATTGTTGCTCGAGTTATAATTCTGGTCAAGAGATTGATATTTCCCACTACTCAAAGAGTAATAAACTACAGTATCACCATGGAACCTAGGAAAATAAATCCTATTTTCCATGTTTTTTAGATAAGCAGTATCTCCAAAAGACGATACATGACTAAGATACAATACCTTATCTCCTATATCCTCCACTAACTCCCATTTCATCTCTGGCTCCAAGAGCTTAAACATATTGACTTTTCTTTCCTCATGCATGAGGAACACAGCAAACAAGTTTTCTTCCCCTTTAATTTTGAACAAGAAATGCTCTTTAATTTTGCTGCCAATCCGACGTCGCCTTAGGCACCTGAACTTGATGACGAAACGCAACTTACAATCACGTTTACTCATATCAAACGTCGCGATATTTCCTTTCACATCCAAAAAATATAGAAGTCCACGGTGCAAAACGGGGGCCCCACGCGACACCAAAAATCGTTTTCCGTGACGATATTTGTTTACCTCCCATTTATTCTCTCCATGCCTGAGCACAACTATTTTCACCACGACTTCTCCGAAATATGGGGTAGCGATCCCAACAACAACACAATCCGGAGAAGTTGGTGGGTGGAAAAAACAAATTGTGGTATAGCCCAAAGGGTGTTTGCATGGTAATTCAATTTTTCGGTTATTAAAAGGATCAAAAAAGAACAGACTGTTGTCGTACCGAGACATCAACAACCATCCATGCTTGGAACACCGAATTTCCGCATTTTCTAGTTCGGGGAAGCTCAGGCAGAAAAAACTATTATACTGGTAGAATTTCCACATATGCTTGCTCCTAAGGTAATACATCAGGCATGGTGAATATCGATATGGTGAGGTTGCGGCGACCGCGTTCCAAAATCGACATACTAGACTAAAAGTATGTCTGTCTTTACCAAATATCTTTGACAATATCACATTCAGAAGATCACCAGGGAGATCCGCCCATTTACTCATAGTCGTAATCTATTCAAATCAGATCAATAAAAAAAATTATTACTTGTATAATTTATTAAAACCAAGTCGTATAAAAGAAAACAATATTAAATAAATAATAGACCATTGCCCATAAAGTATCAATTGGGCATCATCAGTACTATGCACTATTACAATTATTTACAGTCGATTTTTTGTTAGTCATTCTCATTAAACCATTTAATGAGAATTGAGACATAACTCAATTAATGTTTTTTTGTCATTTTGGGGCGTGAAAAACTCAATTTGCCCTTGAGTCAATTTAAGACCACTAACTGGACATCTAGTTCTCTCACTTATTATAACCCATTTATTTTAATTTGTTTTTCTCCAAAAAACTTTGAATTCACATAACTTTTTCGTTTTAAATCTGTTTTGCATATATAATATATCAAATTAATCATCTTTTCGATATCTATAATTCAACACTCATATTGCATATTTAAAAACGAAAAATACAGGTTCGATTTTTTTAAAAAAAATTTGAAAAAAAGAGTAAGAGGATACATAGAGATAAATAATACAAATATCAAACAAACATGCTAGAAGGGTATGAATATCATTTTATTTTACACTCCAAAATGGCTAAAAAAAGATGTGTCTACAAACGATGGCTATTTTTCATCTTCACATTTTATAAATTGCTATTTTGTACCATTACCACAATTATTTACCGTAAACATATGGTTTGAGTGAAATTATGTATGTTCACAGAGATGATCAAAAAACCATTACCGTCCACCAAACCTCAGATTAATTAATATTCTTCCCTCAATTTAATTATTGCCTGATTAGATTTGTAAACAAGTGAATGTAAACATGACATGAAAATAATAAATCGAGACTTAAGTAAACATAAATATCGACAAAATCATGCAACCAATTTGGATTAAGTTGGACTAATTGAGAAAGAATAGCGTACCTTTGATGAATGAATTAGATGAAATCCCTTTGAACCAACTCTGTAAGTTTGTGGAGAGAAAAGAAGTCAGCCAACTCACAAAAATTTTATTTAACAAAGATATAAAATTGTGTATATATAAGACTACACGAAACCCTAAATAAAGCCGGTGAAACACCATCCTGGAATAGAAAATTTAAAAAAAATAATATAAGGAAAGAAGATAATTTAAGCAGATAAAAAAGATGGACTTTCTGATTCAAAAAGCAAGTAGATATTTATTACCGTCAATAAAAATAAAAAACCAACTTTCTGATTTTCCTTTTAATTATAATCTCTTATTAACTGATTTTTCTTTTAATTATAAACTCTTATTAACTGACCGACCTATTTATTCAATGTGAAAGATTTACAATTTATAACTATATATATCTACATTCCTACCAAGACACGTTTTTATGAGTTTGTGTTGTAGCAAAACACGTTCTGATTCCTTTTATTTCTATAATTAAATATCTTAATAATCATTCTATTTAATATTTTTTTGCCTTTCTAATGAGATATATTATTAATTCCCAATCCTAGTCCTTGTTGGAAATTGTTTTCCTAAGAATCGTACAA
This sequence comes from Rehmannia glutinosa, assembly GCA_016081115.2. Classification (NCBI taxonomy): domain Eukaryota; kingdom Viridiplantae; phylum Streptophyta; class Magnoliopsida; order Lamiales; family Orobanchaceae; genus Rehmannia; species Rehmannia glutinosa. The sequence goes on from JABTTQ020001270.1 coordinate 226,387, forward strand.
ATATCTTCTTGTGTAGGTCATGTTTATTTATATAAACACATACACACATTGATTTACGCAAATTGGCTTTCTCCTAAGACTCAAAATTTGCAGAATAAAACAGAAATTAATTGCGTTTTCTCTTCTTCACCTCAACATTAATTTTCGGTATGTTTATCTAACTTTTTGCATGATTTTTTCTGTTTTGGTGTTTAATTATTAGGGTTGTTTAGCTATTATTAGGCTTTAAGGATTTTGTGTATATGTCAGTCGTACTTGAATTGATTTATATATTTTTGTTTCTTTTTTTCTATAATCTTGTATATTGCTAGAACTTGCAGTGAATTATATAAAATTGGGATAATTACAAAAGACCCCCTGAGGTTTGGGCTAATTACAGAAAAACCCAGAGATGTTTCAAAATTACAAAAAACCCCCTCAAGTTTGATTATGCCTTAATTTTAAGGGGTTAACTGAAATATTTCTAGAAGTATCATGGGTTTTTTGAAATGTTCGTTGTTTATGAAAGGAGAAAATGTAAGATGGATTCAAACCTCAAGGAGTTTTTTGTAATTTTGAAACATCTCAGGGTTTTTTTGTAATTAGCCGAAACCTTAGGGGTGTTTTCGTAATTATCCCTATAAAATTTCTTTGTTCTTCTTTTTTTTTTTTTTGTTGAAATAATCTGCATTCCAACTTGATATGTTATCTAAAATAATCTTGTCATTGGACTTGATTAAATAACCAAGTGAGTGAATAATCTAACCAATTGATTGTTAATGCAGGTTGAAATAATGAATAAAGAACAACCACCTGTGCTTTTGACAACACACCGGAAACTTGAGATGCATTATTTTTATAGTTTTACAGAGAATCGATACCACGCAACATTTATTCCACTTTTGTTGGACAAACGCGTACTTGCTTCAACTCATGGATGGCTAGTTTTAGTGGACTATTTCGATGGTGATTGTTGCCTTTGGAATCCATCATCTACGGAGATAATCGAACTTCCAAGATTGCAGATTAAACCATATCTCTACAACAGATGCGTCTTGTCCAAACCTCCAACCGAACCCGATTGCCACATCTTGTTCAATGCTCACACATTGGAACAATATTTTTGCAAGATTGGGGATGATGAGTTTGCGCATCATTCTCTGAGAGAAGAAAAATACCGATTAGTGACAATCGCGTCCTTCCAAGGGAAGATTTATGGGGTTATTGATGATTGTATAAATTACAATTCTTACAAATTTGTAAGTATTAATCTTATTGGCACTAGTCTTGAGTTGATTCCAATGTTTGAGATTAATGGACAACATTGGACAGTTCCTCAACCATCGCCAAAGCCAAACTGGATTTCATGGATGGAAGGCTACTTGATCGAGTCACCATGTGGTGGCGAGGGTGAGCTATGGTTGGTTATTCAAAGTTTCAAGGAAAGGTATTTCAAAAATTGTGATTTTAGAGTTTTCCGCGTGGATATTAATGGAACCAGGTGTATTGAGATAGAGAACATGGGCGATAAAACAATTTTTATTGGGTACAATGGAAGTGGATTTTGTTGTTCTTCATCTGCAACCAATCCTAATTCCATATACTATACAAATAAGGAAGGCAGTATTGTGTATATCTATGACTTGGAAGAAAGGAATACATATACGATGTTGGCATGTCCTCCTCTTAGTCGCTCTCGATCAACTAATTATTGGGTGGATCTCCAGGACGTCCTCCATCAACTCATTGATTAACTGTTTATTCATTGTTTCGTTTGGATTTATGCCGTTAGTAGTCTACATTTGTTTACTGTTTTGTCTAGGAACAGTTTTTTTCTGTCTCTTTAATTAGTCTTTCTTTTGTCTTTTCAAGTATGAAAGAATTGTCATTTTTTTAGATAATTGATCAGAAAGTTTCATCAAATTGTTGTATGCAGCTTGAAGATACAACTCATGAATTTTTAAGTGAAGGTGTGGAATATAAATAATATTGAAAAAATATGAGTTTTTCTTATGAGATTTGATAAACATATAAGATCCATCTCATGGACTATATATGTCTATGGGACCATCTCGTACAAGTTTTTTGCCTAAGGTGAATTGATTTAAGAAGACGAATTCACATAAGCATTTTGCTTTTCAGGCAAAAACATGATATGTAAACAAAATCAAGTTTGTATTTCGTATTAAAAGGTGATATTATACTTTGCATTAACCCTTAAAGAAATATACTTTAAGGCATATGCATCTTTTCAACAAAAAAAATTAAAATTAAAATGGGGATACCTGACGAAATCACAAGGGAGTTAAATAGTACACAATTGGGTAGCATGTAATTAACCAACAAAAAATATACATTTTAAATAAGGGGATGAGATGGAATTTCTTCATGAAAAAGATGTTTACAATTTTTTTTCAGGCATAAGGATTTAAAAATAATAATTATATAATTGTACCTATATTATTTTGACTGTTATAAATGAGTATAAGAAGTATCAGCTTCTTCGATTCCGGTTTTCATGTTGTATATCTTATTTCAATAGCACTTATACAATGATAATTGTGTTGGGATAAACTCACAAACGCAGTGGAAAAATAAATTATCCCTCTCTTGTGTGAACCAAGTAGGAAATAATAACAAGTAATTCAAACGACCAAACCACAAGTGCAGCAAAAATTCAACGCAAAATATAAAAACGACACGATCAATTTTTACGTGGAAAACCTCCTCGGTGTGAGGAGTAAAAACCACGGGACCGTAGTCCACCCAAATCTCCACTATAATCAGAATATGGGTATAATAAGTTCAACAACAATCTGCCACAAGTGATACAATCACAAACACAAAATATACACAATCTTGTTAATGAAAGAATTAAAAGACCTCACTCAATACCCTGCTGTCCAAAATTTAATATATGATCGTAGAGAACACCAATCATGATCTTCACCAATCATAATCGATCCCAGGTTGTCCCGAACAACATATCCAGATTTCAGCTCGATCCAACGGTTAAAACGCCCGGTACAGCTTCAACACTGAACCTGCTACAGTTAGATCCGAAAAATAGATACATCTGTGTTCTTCGTCTATTATTCACAATAGAAGACTCAAAACCCGATATTCACCGTTCAAACGTAAGTTCAATGTGTTAGAAACAATACTTCAAAGTTTCACTGTGATCCAACGGTCCGATTTCCGGCGATCACCACTGGAAGTTTACTGCACAGGTGACTTGCGGGATTCCTTTCTTTTTTCTTTCTCTCGAAAATGACAGCTCACTTTTCTCTCTTTCTCTTGGACTGAAAATGACCAGCTACAACTCAGATATACAAGGGCATAAGAGACTAGGACAATGTCAAAAATGTCCCCTCAAGTACATTGATAAAAATGACTTTCAATGTGGTATTTATCCCACATCCTTATGTTGGTATTTTGGGACATCTCCACAAATGAGGAAACCCAACCCAACAAATTGATACATGAGTTAATTAATGACGACCATGTTTGGTGTGTATAGATACTATTTAGACAAAAAATAAATCCATATAAATTATCATCATTTTACAAAAAAATTAAATTACATGGTAACATAGTTAAGTTGTAACACAGCCACAGGATGTACTCGAAAGAGAGAAGGCTGATATATATATATATATATATATGACAATTGACAGAGTAACACAAAAGGACTCTGAAAACAGATTGATGAGCTTTCTCAAACAAGTCTTACTTGCATTTTTGCATCTGATAATGAAAAACTAGTCTGTCTTCTGTTGGATATAGAGATATTTTACACCTATTGTTCGTATAGGTAGAGTCGTGTTTTGGGTATTAGCACTTTGACAGTTATTTTCTTTTTCTGTTGTTCTTTACCTCTATAAATAAGAGGTGTTGTAGCTTGATTTCTTCATGCAAAATATACTGAATTCAATAATAAAACAACAATGGTTCTTCCAATTCTTCATGGTATCCAGAGCGTGGGTTAATTTCTCTTCTTCCTCTTCTCAAGCTTGATTCCATCGTTAATGGCCGACGAAGATACTGAGCTGCAACTAGCTGCGATTCCGATCGCACTTCGTGAGGATGATCCGTTCCAGCTCCATGGATCAGATCATCCTGGTCTTATCCTTGTTTCCAACATTTTGAATGGAAATAACTTCTTATCGTGGAGTAGATCGATGGTTATTGCTCTGTCAGCTAAGGCGAAGCTTGGCTTCATCAACGGGAAGGTTATTCAACCAGCTGAGGATTCACCTCAATTCGAACATTGGAAGAAGGTTATTTTGCATGGTGGTTATTTGGATTACGAACACTATATCGCGTGATATTGTCGATGCATTTATATACGCTGATTCCGCACGCACTCTATGGGAGAACATTGGGCAACGTTTTGGAGAGTCCAATGGTCCTATGATATATCAAATTCAGAAAGAAATTGCGACTGCTAGCCAAGGTAATCAATCAATTGTAGCTTATTTTACGAAATTGAAGAGGTTATGGGATGAATACGAGTTGTTTAGTACCAAAATCGATTTGCTCTGTGAAAATGGAAGGATTGCGGTGACAATGAGAGATGAATACGAGACTTATGCAATTTCTTATGGGGTTGAATGATTCCTATGAGCATGTTCGCGATCAAATACTACTTATGGAACCTCTACCTTCCAGTTAATAGAGCCTACTCAATGATTCTGCGTATTGAGAAACAGAGAAGTGTGCGGTGCATTTCTAACATTCGGGAAGATGTAGTTATGGCAGCCAATTCTTGAGGAAGTAATGGTCGAGGGCGTGGATTTTATTCGGGAGAGCAAGAGGACGCGGTGGTAGAGGATTTCCACGGAGATCGAGGAGGAAAAGCGAAGTTGATCGTGATCATTGTAGAGTTCCAGGACATGAGACAAGTGAATGTTTCAAGCTTCATGGATATCTGAGTGGTATAAAACATACAAAGAGCAACGTGATAGATCTATGGTGAATATGGTGAATCTTGCTCCAATTGAGTCCAATAGAGTTGGAAATGTTGATAAGAATAAAGACACATGACTCTCTCCCGATCTCTCAGGAATCATACAAAGGAGATTGCTAAATATCTTTTTGCCACGACTTCGGGAGTAGGACCTCGTGGTGATTCACTGTGGATTTTGCTCATTATGTTGGTCATGCGCAGTCTTCACATTTTGCTTTATCTAGCTTTGATAATGTGAAGGATGGAGAGTGGATACTTGACAAAAAGTCTTTAGTAGGCATATGTGTATGAGCAAGGAATGTATGGTTCATCTTTCACTTTCTCTCTTCTCCTGTCTCGGTGTATCTTCCGGATGGTTCTGTCAAAATTGTGACTCATACAGGGAGTGTGGTCCTTTCTCCCTTATTAACTCTCACAGATGTGCTTTTGGTTCCCTCCTTCAAATATAATCTATTATCTGTGTCTCAACTTATTCAATCCACTCATCTAAAGTGCATTTTCCTTCCTACACATTGTCTCTGCGCAGACCTATGGGTGACAAGGTGCTTGGCATGGGGAAGGCTAATGGCAGGATTTACATACTCTCTGTCAGCAACTCTTGTTCATCTGATCATAACCTTTCCTCAGCTTTGGCTGTTTGTAACTCTGTATTAGATTCCTGGCACATTAAACTTGGTCATGCATCTAGTTCTGTTCTTGCACATTTGGATTTTATCCAATCTTCTTGTAATGACTCTTATACATTGAAACACTGTGATGTTTGTCATAAAGCCAAACAACCTAGATTTTCTTTTCCTGTTAGCACTTCTTGCTCTTCTTCCAGCTTTGATTTGGTGCATGTTGATGTGTGGGGACCTTATACAAGGCAATTTTACTATAATACTCCATATTTTTTGACAATTGTTGATGATCATAGTAGAGCTACTTGGATATATCTTATGTCTAATAAAAACCAAGTCTCTAAATACCTTAGTGTTTTTTTCAACATGGTGCACACTCAGTTTGGGAAACAAGTCAATGAGTTGATGAGTGACAATGGGGGTGAGTTTGTGGGGAAAGAGTGTCAGGAGTTGTTGTTGACACAAGGCATCATTCATCAAAAGGTGTGTGTTTATTCACCTCAACAAAATGGGATAGTGGAGAGGAAACATAGGCACTTGCTTGAGGTTGCTAGAGCCTTGATGTTGCAAGCCTATCTACATGTCGGGTTTTGGATGTTCTGCATTACATTCGCCTATATTATAAATAGGTGCCCACAAAAAGTATTGAAATGGAAGTCACCTTGTGAGGTGCTTTATGGTTCTAAACCGGACTATGGTAGACTCAAACCATTTGGATGTCTGTCATATGCTTTACCAATGTGTTTCCTCACAAGGACAAATTTGCACCTAGAGCACATAGGTGTGTCTTTTTGGGTTATGAACCTGGTACAAAGGGGTACAAGTTGTACAATTTGGATACAAGTAAGATTCAAATTTCTAGAGATGTGCATTTTGTGGAGGATCAGTTTCCTTTTAGCATCTTACACTCTCATTCTTCTGTTCCTTCTCACTCTCACTCTCCACTCTTTAATATTCCTGTTGCTGAGTCTGATTCTTCTAATTCCTCTTTGTCTGAATCTTCTCCTTCATCTTTACCTTCACCTTCCTCTACTGTCAATCTTGCACCTGTTCTCAGAAGGAGTACCAGACAAACCAGGCCTCCTGCCTGGCTTAATGATTTTGTGACTAATGTTGCTTCTTGTGTCTCTACCCATGCCACAACACTCTGTCAGTTCCTCATCCTGCAGGTATTTCCTATCCTATATACACTTATCCCTATCAAGTGTCCTCTGCTTTTAGTCCTTCTTATATTTCATTATTGGCTAATGTTTCCACCTTGAAAGAGCCATACACATATACTGAGGCATGTAAACACCCTGAGTGGAGAGAAGCAATGGATAAGGAGCTAGAGGCTCTAGAGCTCAATAACACTTGGGAAATGACTGCTCTACCACCAGGCAAGAAACCTGTAGGTTGCAAGTGGGTGTTTAAAATAAAGATGAACTCCGATGGTACAATTGAGAGGTATAAGGCTCGTCTTGTGGCTAAGGGATATGATCAGGTCTATGGTGATTCATACTTGGATAGCTTTTCTCCTATAGCAAAGCAAGTGACAATTAGGATGCTCATTGCTTTAGCTACTAAGAGACAGTGGATTTTAGCCCAGTTTGATATCAATAATGCCTTTCTCCATGGCTATTTGGAGGAGGACATCTACATGACACCTCCAGAGGGTTATTCTTTGGGTGAACCGGGCGGGTGTCACCTTAAGAAGAGCTTGTATGGCCTCAGCAGGCCTCCGGCAATGGAATCTTGAGTTGTGCTAAATTAATTGATTTTGGTTTCTCTCGGTCACCTAATGATCATTGTCTATTCACTAAGTCCAGCTGCATCCTCTTTTATGGCGATTATATGTTGATGATGTGCTTATTCTTGGATCTACTCCTTCGACATTGATGAGTTGAAGTCTTGCTCTGCACAAGATGTTTACCATCGAGGATTTGGGACATGCTAAATATTTTTGGGATTGGAGATTGCTAGAGTACTAGTGGTACTTATGTGCACGGAGGAAATACATCTTGGATATTCTCGAGAGATGTTTGGGCTCTGGAGTGCAAGCTGCATCACCCCATTCCTCGGGCCTAAAGGCGGTGGCGGGCAAGGACACCCTTACACGATTCCAATGTATACGAGGAGATTAGTGGGAAGGTTGTTGTATCTAAATATGAGTAGTAGGATGTGACTCATGCCATCCAACAGTGAGTCAGTTCATTAATGATCCTTACTCGGCTCATTGGGATCTTTGCCATACATGTGCTCATGTACTTAAAGGTACTCCTTCCAAAGGTCTTTTCTATGCGGCCACGAGAATTCATATGACTTTAAAGCCTTTTGTGATGCGGATTGGGCTGCTTGCCTTGTGAGTAGGAGGTCTTTATTTGGGTATTGTGTATTTTTGGTGGAGCACTAGTGTCTGGAAGACAAAGAAAAGCAGTGTTGTGTCTAAATCTTGTGAAATTTGAATATAGATCAATGAGCCAAAGCGTGTGTGAGTTGCTTTGGCTTTCTTATCTTGCCACTGATCTGCATATATGCTACTCTCTACCTATTCCTATTTGGTGTGACAATCACGCGGCCCTCTATATTGTAGCTAATCCGGTTTTCCATGAAAGAACCAAGCATGTGGAGATAGATTGTCACATTGTCAGGGACAAATACAAAGCTGGATTTGTGCTACCTCAAAAGGTGTCCACCAAAGTGCAACTGGCTGACTTGTTTACCAAGTCCTTGGGGGTTGGTGTGTTTTATTCTTTATTGTGCAAGTTGGGAATGCAAGATTTCCATGGCATTCCCACTTGAGGGGGGAGTGTTGGATATAGAGATATTTTACACTTATTGTTCGTATAGGTAGAGTCGTGTTTTGGGTATTAGCACTTTGACAGTTATTTTCTTTTTCTGATGTTCTTTACCTCTATAAATAAGAGGTGCTGTAGCTTGATTTCTTCATGCAAAATATACTGAATTCAATAATAAAACAACAATGGTTCTTCCAATTCTTCATCTTCTTGTTCATTGATTCTCATGACATTTCCCCTGTAGGATTGTAACCCTCATTTCATGATTATCGAAAATATCCCAGTTTTTAAAATTTGAAATTTATCGACCTATATTTTAATTATATTATGCAAGTTATTATACATTTAATATTTATGAAATTTGATTTCCCCTGGATCATACTAGGCATGTACAAAAAATGTTATTGGAAGCCGTGACGAAATCACGTCTACCAATTTACTTTAATAATTTTGTCATATTTTGAATTAGAGACATTAGTATATGTTTTTAAGGTATGGGCCCTTGTAGTTGTAGGATAGTAAAGCATCAACTTAATTGGGCCAATACAAGATGAATAACTCTATTATTTTAGGTCATTCGTGACCCAGTAGACATCTTGGCCCACTCATTTGGTCCGAACCTAATGGTGTCGATTTTGGTTTGATCACTTCCAATTTTGTATGGATATCATATATTTAACAAAATGTATTGGTTTGTCGATTACACTATATATATATACACACACTATAACAACACATGTGTGTTACACGGGATTTGTCCAAAATTAAAATTTTAGTGTCACAAATTTATTTTTAATAATTATAAGAGATCCAAAATACTAATTATAAATATTAAAAAGAAATTCAAAAATTAGAAGAGTATCATAAAAATAGTTCACTTCAAATTCTGGAAAAAAAATTTAACTACACTATTTGTTCTATTTCCAAGTGTGTCGTTTTTGTCACAATAAAGAATTTCCAAACCCCTTCAACTCTTAACTCTGGATATGGCCACATAAAATTGACTGTGAGATTGTGATAAAATCCTTTGTATTTGGGATTATAATATATCTTTTAGAGTTGATATTGTGAGAAATTCCTTTATTTTGGTATTATATTTTATCTTTTGTAGTTGAGATTTGAATCTTGTAGTAGCAAAAAATTAGAAACTAAATGTGCATATAAACCAAATATATTTTTGAAAGATAATATTTTCAGATGTATGTCAAAACCCAATTTCTATTAGTTGTTAGATTTGTTGATGTGTTTCTGAAATTTGTTGAGAAAAATAAAGATAATTAGATAGGATCATGTAGTATAATGACTACTCAGCCTTATATCGATAATTGAATAAATTAGTTTATTTTAATATTAATTGTTGCAATCGGCTCATTTATATCTATGATGAGGTTATTTAATTTGATTATAATTTGGATTGAATTATTTATTTAATTGTGAATATAATTGGTTAGTGGGTCAAACCTAGATTTAATAAGAGTAATTTAAAATAGACGTTGGAGTTGGCATAAATAATAAATTAAAAGGTGCATATAACCAAATATATTTTTAAAAGTGATAATTTTAAAATGATACTGTAGATAAATCATTGATATTTAGATTACTTCATATCTCTTAAAGCTGTTATTATATTTTAAATTTGTAATATTTTGAATTCAAAATTTCAAAAATATATTATCAATTCATCTTTAATTTGTAGATAACAAAGCCACATGGATAATTATAAAGTAGCCACATGGAATACACATTTGTCAACTTTGTTTTATCTTTTACTATATGTGGTTGATATACATATATAAATATATTAAATATCTTAAATTAATTAATACATTATAAGAAAAATTCCTCAAAAAACGTGTTGGATAAACATACATATACATATATAAATATATTAAATATATGATTTTGCAGTAACATTGATTTTTCCAAATTGATAACTTTGTTGATTAAATGTTTGATTGGATTTTAATTGTTATAAACGGAAATAGGACATTTAATTATTAAGTTGATGATAAATTGATAGTAAATTGATATAGTATATCGTTTATAATTGGAAGAATAAGGTGGTGGCATGGTTTGCCACGTGGCTAAATATGAAGGTGACACATGGATTTAGAAAATAAGGTGTTGACACGTGTACTAAATTACTCAGGTGAAGACATGTGACAACTTGTTTTTTCTTTTAGTATATAGGTTGATATATTTAATTGATGATGGAGCTAAATTTCTATATTTATAATAATAATTTATTTTTTGGTAAGGAAATCTACTAGTTTGCGTTTAAGTTACAATACTAAACCATCTTTCACTAGAGGGAATAGTATTTGGCCTAACCCATATTTCTTTTTTTTTTTTGAGGGTATTTGGCCTAACCCATTAGAGGTTAGGTCAATGGTTCAAACTATATAAATCACTTCTTTCCTCTTATGATTGGTTGAATTTGCACTTAAAAAAATTACAATACTAAAAATCTGAAGTAATTTATTAATGAAATTTATACATATTATGTTTTATGTTTAAAAAATATATACCATAACAAATTATTCAGATAAAATTGTAGAATAAATATATTGGGGGAGGATTTCAAAATAGGGTCCAATTTTAATAAAATATGTCATTTCAATACTCAAAATTACAACTTTCTCAAATCAAGACCCAATATTTAATTTTTTTTTTCTCAAATTGGGGCCTCCCTCAAATTTTGGGTTCTCACTTCAAGACCCAAATTTTCAACCTTCTCAATTCAAGACCCATTTTTTTTTATTTCTATCTCAAATTGGGCCCTCCCTCCAAAATTAATTCCACATGGATATTAGAGATTAAACAAATGCATTTTTTTCCACCTAAGACGGGCTTACTTGCTAAGCTGTCAAAATTGGCTGGAAAAATAAAAAAATCCCTAAATTAGTGTGGTCACGTGCATCTTTCCGGCGAGAAGTCGAAATCGCAGATGAAATTTAGACTAAAATTACCATAAATTATAAATTAATGTACTTAATTTGCTATACCCCAAATTAGTGGACTACATATGCCAGTACCCATAAGATAATGAAGCAAGTATGCATTTTAGCATAAGTATTACTTCTCTCTAATCTTATGTATACATTTCAACAAATGAATAATTTTTTTTGTAAAATAAATAATACATTTCAATTCTACGTGTAATACTTTTCAATTCAACGCGTAATACTTTTTAAATCCATGTGTAATACTAAACTGTAATATTTTAAATCCATGTGTAATACTTTTTCACTTAAACATGTAATGTTTTTCACTTAAAACTGTAATATTTTTTAGTCCCACATGTAATACTTTTCAATGTAGTTACAAGAAATCTTTTTTATTTTTTATTCTCTTTTTCTTCTCTTCGTCTTCTCCTTCGTTTTCTTTTGTTTTTTCTTCTTATTTTTCCTTCATTTTTGTGGCAAAACCAAAGCTTCAGGGTGGTGAAAAAATGGTTGTTGTAGCTTTTTGTTGCATATAAGTGTTGGAGATATATTACGTGCGATATTATATTCGAGAACTAAATCAAAAAATCTTACTTGAAATTTCATAAACGAAATATAGAAAGTTTCGGAAAAGAAATGATAAACAGAGGCTAGAGTACGACTCTACGTCTTTAACACGAATTGCTCCGCTAAAAATATAAAGCTCGTCTTGAGCTCGACTCGGTTAGTAAAGAACTTATAATCATAAAAATATCAAGATACTCGAGTTCGATTCACATTCGGATCGAGTAAAGCTCGGCGAGGGGGGGCAGGTCTAGGTATCTACTCCACCTTGTAGGTACTCGCCCCACCTAAAAAATTTATTTTCTAAATATATTTTAATATATATTTTATATATATAATATATATTATAATATATTTTTATGTATATTTATATTGTATCTAACTTTTATAAATTGATATTAACAATTTTTTGTAAAGAATATTTTATAAATATTTTTTTCCTTTGTTTATTTAATTTAATTTAAACTGTGGCAGAACGGGTCGAGCCAACCTGCCTAGTTCTAAGAACGGGACGGATCTGAATATTCATGTGCAATCCGACCTGATCCAATGCCATCCATATACTGAACAAAATATCAAGACAATAGACAATTAAGATTCACATGCATTATGTTCCTACAGATAGAGACATAGAGTTGTAACTTGGGAATTAAGGAAAGTGATTTGTTTTTCATGCGAATAAAGTTTAATCTATTACAAATAGGATTGTGCAATATAGACCTAAAAAAAATTGGAGGGTAGCATTAAAATGTGGATCGAGTACTACAAACAGTAATTTTTCTTTTTACTTTTTTTCCCATTGCCCATTGAATAATTAATCAACAAGTAGGTTGTCAGAAAAAAACAAAACAATAATAATAATAATAATAATAATAATAATAATATTGGTCTATTTTTTGCATACTTATCCAGTCTAATAGACTTGGAATTTTGAGAATGAAGTTTGAGAATTTAAAATGTTGATTATGAGGCTGCTAAATATTCAAGAGTAAATGAAATAGTAAATCAATTACGAGCCTATTAAGAATCTTTTCCACAAAGTAAAATTATTTCTAAAATTTTAATTATTTGAACTGAAAAATATGATCCCATAATTGCAGCTATTGAGGAATCTAAGAAGATAGAAAAATTAACTGCTACAAAATTAATGGGATCACTAGTGGCTCATGTTAAGGATAAGAAAGGCGTGTATGTAGTCTCAGAAAATTAAGAAAAATTGGAGAAAATCTAATTAAGTAAAAGAAACAGATAATAATGGCAAGTTTCCTCCATGTGGTATTTGCCAAAAGTAAAGTCACTTGGAGAAAAACTGTTGGTTCAACGGAAAACCACAATGTCAAAATTGTAAGAAGTTTGGACATGTAGAAAAGTAATATTGGTTAAAGCAAATATACCAAGCTAATTTCCTGAACAAGGAAGAAGAAGATGTATTTAAATGATGTATTTTTACAATTAATCTTACAGACAAGGGTAGACAAGTCATTTCACAGATAAATTGAAGGGCACAATCGAAATTTGACTAACCTGGACAACTTGGAATTATCTAATACTACCTCATTGGGTAAGATTGTAAAAGAACTCAGAAATATGATGAAACTTTCATTGATCAAGAACTTGTAAATGAATTCAGAGTTTATAATCTGAAAATATGAGTATAAAGTGAAGGAGAAGAGGTCCTTTTATAATTGAAAATACAACTAACATAACTAACTTTTCCTAACTAATTAACTGCTATATTCTGTTTTACCAGCTTCTAGATTATAGCTTTTACACCCCCTTCCCCGCAAGTGGAGCATGAATGTCTATCATGCCCAACTTGGAGATAAAATAGTTAAACAAAATAGGTGGAAGAGGTTTTGTCATTATATCAGCCGTTTGTTGTGTAGCAGGGATATGAATGATCTTGATGAGGCCTTCTAGGATATTTTCTCTTACAAAGTGGCAATCAATTTGGATGTGTTTTGTGCGCTCATGGTGGCAAGGATTCTGAGAGATGCAATATCCTGAACGACTATTTGTGTAGATAGTGGCATGAGATGTTGGCTTTGTATTAATATCCTGAACGACTATTTGTGTAGATAGTGGCTAGTGAAATGGCTCGTATTCGACTTGGTGATGATCTATTAATTGTTGCTTTTTTGCCTTCCAAGATATAAGGAGTCTCACAGGAATATGGCATATCCACTTATGCTTCTTCTTTGTGGTAGGACATTTAGCCCGATAAGCATCGGTGGATGATTTCAACGGAGAGCCGGATGTAGTAGGATAGAAGATGCCTTTGCACTGGATTTGACTTTATGTATCTTGGACATTTGTTAGCTGCATTCATATGAGATACGAGTGGGATTAGACATAAAGCGACTTAAATGTAGACAATAAGATAATTCAGGTCTAGTGATGGTTAGATATAATAATCTCCTATGAGCCATACGTATACGAAGGATCGGGTAGAGAAGTGAGTTGTCATTTGCTTGAACATCAGGTTTAGCTTCCATTGGAGTTGAGCTTGGTTTACATCCAAGATAACTAGCTTCGTAAGGATGTCAGAGCATATTTCATTTGGCATAGACTAATGCCTTTGGCAGACCTTGCAACCTCTATTCCAAGGATATATTTAAGATTTCCAAGATCTTTGATAGTGAAAGTGTTGTCTAAATGTGCCTTAAGATTTTTGATTTCCTGCAAATTGTTCCCTGCAAGAATGATATCATCAGCATATACACAAAGAGTTGTTATGGAAACAGTAGATGACTTAATGAAGAAAGAACTATCTGATTTAGATTGAGTAAAACCATAAGCTAAGAGACATGAAGTTAATTTACAAAACCACTGTCTTGAGGCTTGTTTGAGTCCATAAAGACTCTTGTTTAATTTGCAAACTCTTGTGTCACTTGGTGTACAATATCCTAGTGGTGGTTTTATATACACTTCCTCATTTAGATCCCCATGAAGAAAGGCATTGTTGACATCAAGTTGGTGAAGATGCCAACCTTTGATTGAAGCCATGGCTAGAATGAGTCTTACTATGGTAATCTTAGTAACAGGGGAGAAGGTATCAAAATAATCAAGGCCTTCTTCTTGTGTGTGGCCTTTTGCTACAAGCCTCGCCTTGTACCTTTCTATATCTCCATTTGATTTATATTTGATTTTGAAGACCCATTTACAACCAATACAATGTTGACTGGGAGGAAGATCAGTGTGAGGCCCCGAATTTTAACAACGTGAGATACGGTGTTATGTAGTGATTATTTATTCGACTATGTATCACAAACCTATTATTAATGAAACGCGACTCTACTTCTATTTAATTCTTCCAACGTCAATTACGCATATCGCATTTTTGAGCTTAGCAATTTTGTATTCTCCTCTAATATTAATACTTGATCGAGTGACTACGACTTTAGAATTTTTGGACCCTCGATAATTTAGGAGTCTTTTCCAATCCTTAACCAAATATTTCACCTTATTCTATAATACACTCTCAATCAACTTCCAATTTATTTTGAGAAAGATACACATTTTTTTTATTCTTTCACATCCTTATTATTATTTTTACCTCCTAAATATTTTTTTACACATATATATAAACCTACACATTTCAATCTTAATAAAAAAAAATACTTATTTTCCCCCAACTTTCGGCCATATGCATAAAGGGGGGAACAATCTTTTCTTTCAACCAATTTTAGTGAATAAAGAAATGACAAGACAATGATAATTATTCCAACTTTCGGCTCATTGTTCTTAGGGGAATATATCAATTGTTTTTTTACCATCCTACAATCTTAAGCCTAATATACAAAAAAAAAATTGAAAATTGCCAAATTTTCGGCCCTTCTAATTAAGGGAGTCAAACCCATTTTTTCTTATCTTGTAACATTACTTACCCAACACTTCCAACACTCTTCATTTCATACTTAGCACAAAAACACAAAACTTATTCCCATTTTTCCTCTCTAAAGGATCAAATTCATCAAACATAAGGTAAGAAATTGTGTTCTAAAAATCATCTTGTATCCTCTAGCTCATCATCTTCACTTCTTAACCTAAGTTTGATTTTTGGTTTGAGGTATACTTAGAAGACTTGGGAGACACTAAGAGCCTTACCATTATCTTGAAAAGGACTTCAAGACTTTGAAGATTTTGAAGAGAAATTGGACTATAAGGTAAGAAATGGGATTTTTAGTACATTTTCTTCTTCTCTTCTATTTTCCAAAATTTTGATACTCCATTTTAATTTTTGGACTTTTAGGGGCTGACCTTAAGAGTTAGTTTAAGAGTGAAGAAGGAGACCCATTTTGAGACCTCTACTAGTCTCTTTTCCTCTACTACACAAGGTAAGTGTAGTTTTACCAATTTTCTTCACCTCTTTCTTCTTTCCTTAAATTTTCAACCTCATTTCATAACTCCTACATTTTTTTTGGTATTCCTTGACCTATGGGGCTGACCTAAGTCACTTCTCCTTCAAGAGTGATTTATTTCATCTTTCACCAACAAGTTCATTTTTAAGGTGGGTGGAAAAATTCTTTCAACTTCTAGGTGTTTTAAATTGACAATATGCATGTAGTATTTTGTTATTGAGCACTTGAGATATATATTATGTATTGTATACTATTTTCTTGTATCAAGATGGAAAAATTCTCAAGTGTTGCTCTAAAATGCAATTTATCGAAAAATAGGACATACATGCACACTTTATTGTTATACTTGATGAAATTTTTTATGAGAAGGATATGTATGTGTATGACTCTTGAAATATATGTTTTGAATGATTTATAACCTGGATAAGTCGAGCATAATTGATTAAATTTCAACTTTTGGACTTAAAATGCAAAAAATGGAAAGTTGGTGGACTTAATTGCAAGAAAATAAAACTTAAGGGACCCCTCTGTAATTTTCGATTTTTGGGACTGAACTCAGGTTCAAAAATTAAGTTTTGACATTTTAATTAAGTTTTAGGAGTTTTTAGATAAATAAAATCAACCCTTAAAAGCCCAAGGACTAGATTGTAAAATTTGAGAAGTTTAAGGGCTATTTTGCAAATTTCGAAACTGTACCAGACCCTAATTTTAAAATTTGAAATTTTAACTCTTAAGGGACTGGAAATAACATATTTTAAGTGTATTCCAAAAATCCAAGTGTTTAGAGCTTGGAAAGTAATTTTATAAAAGTAGAAGGACTAAAGTGTAAAAGATTAAACTTGAGGACCCAAATGAAATTTCCAGGACTTATGCAGCCCATGCACCTGGAAATACTAATTTAACTATAACTTAATTATATTTTGGACCCAAGGTTTAAACTTCATAACAATTGGACCCCTAAAAGCCTTAAAGGCAATTATTTCAAAATGGGACAAAAATAAAATTTTCAAAGGTTAAAGGACCTAAACTTATTTATTTTTAAAACTGCTTTTGTCCCAATATCCCACTAACCATAGTGACATTTTCCAACTAGAATCACATTAAAATCCCTTCCGGTTTGTGAGTTCCAATTATTTTAAACTTAGAGCCGAAATGACAATTTTAACAAATTTGGGGCCAATATGAGAATTTTATAAAAACTCGACCTCAAAACTTCAAAAACCTGAATCTCTGAACAATTTGGAGAATTTAGGAACTGACCTCATAATTTTTCAAGGTCGGGATATTTATTATTTAATTTTAACCCCAAAAGTATTGGTTTTTACAAAACGGGCTAAATTGTAAAATTTCTTTTTATCAAGGACCTAACTCAAATTATTTTTCTTTTACTAAAACAACCCTGGACCCTCTGATTTCAATTCTTAATTAAAATATTTTATTTTCTCAAAAACCCTTTGACTTATTGGATCGCCTTGACCGATTAATACCCGATCGCGGGGCGACTTCCTCGTCTTGCGATTTGAATCTATAACGGGACTTATGTTCCACCTAATCTTTCAAGATATAGAAGATTGATTATCCTCCCGATAATCATCTTCATCCAAATAACTCCACCAACGCCATAATTACCTTACGCAAATTTTTGAAAACTTTTCATGAAGCGCTTCCCGAATCAATATATTCGATTTTGCTGGTTGACTACCCGAAGCGTGTATTTAATTTTTATGCGAGTCAACTTGGTGTGTCGAGCTCACGATCGGAATGGATACGTTGGGGATGGGGCAAGGCAACTCGGCTGCTATTCCACTCTTAGGCCCCATCGCCCTAATCCCATGGCGAGGGACGGAGTTTGTCGAGGAAGCGGGTCGTAGTACTTGAGGTATAATCATGATTATGACGAATCCGAGCCTTGCTAGCTCAACGTGGATTTTGTCTTTGCCTATGGAGCAATAAGGTGACAAGTCTTGGACCATCATGAACGGGGAGTTACAAGGAAGAACGAAGGAATCGTTATGCGATCCACACGATTAGGAGTTGAACGGAACGTTTGGTTGGCGCTACACTTCGATGACGCAACCGCTACTTGTAATGCATGGGTTGGCGCTACACTTGATGACGCAACCACTAATTGTCTTGCATGGGATTGGCGCTACACTTGACGCAATCCTCGTCTCGCTTGAATCATCATGCTGTGTGACCACGAACTATTTCTTAAACTATATAAATATATTACTTAATATATATTTATCACGATGCTTGTGGGCTATGTATGAAAACATGCATCATACCTCACGCGTTTTCATACAATCGTTTTCTCGCATTAACTATATATATCGCCACACATGCACACGATCACCCCATCCACTGAGATTTATGTCTCACTCCCTCATGTTTTCTAACCTTTAGATGAAGAGTACGTTGAAGATGTCGAACCTACCACAGATTGAATTCCTACCGTTGATGTGGAGCGACACTCCTTTTACTTTGATTATTGTAAGTTAAATTCGGATAATCTATTGGGTTGTATTCGGATTCCGTCGGACCTTAAGATGTAATTTGTACTTGTGTGTATTTTATTCCGCTACATTAGACTCTATTTCACTTGGAGTTTGTATCATTGGTTTAGACTATTGAATTATTCTGTTTAAGTGATTGATCGTCGTCGCGTCGCGTTTGGGGCGTGACAATCAGTCAGTGTCCAAGTATTATTTTTCTCTAAAGCTGTTATTTCTGCCTTCATAGCATCTCTCCACTCAGATACTTTGCTTGCTTGAGCATAGGTTTTAGGCTCTATGTGTTGAGTAATGCTTGCAGTGAACACTCTATGATTGCTAGAAAGCTGATCTACAAAGATAGACTTTGCAATGTCATAAGCTTTTCCTGTTTGAACAACCTGAGAGGAGGATTTATTCTGTAGAGATTGTGGAAGAACACACTTATATGGCTGCAAATAATGAGGCATAACTCGAGTTCTAGTGGATCTCTTGAGATCAGGAGAACTAGTATCATGCCCTGTAGTGTTATGAGGGATAGAAACAAGAGAATTAGTGTCAAGAATAGATGTATCAGTTGTATTAGCTGTATTATTAACAGGTATATTAGGACCTGCAACAATGTTAGTAGGATTATCAAATTGCATTCTGATAGGCATATGTGGCTCAACAATATTATCAGAGACAGACTGAATAAGAGGCTCAATATCATCATTGCTATTGTTACTAACAGATACATATGCAAAGGGAAACATATGTTCACAAAATTGAACATCTCTGGATAAAAAAACTTTATGACTTTCAATATCATACAACTTATAACCTTTGGTTCCCATAGAATAACCAATAAAAACACACTTTGTGGCTCTTGGATGAAATTTGCTCCTTTGTCTAGATAGTGTAGAAGCATATGCTAGACAACCAAAAACTTTAAAATGAGAGTAATCAGGAAACTTATTAAAAAGAATTTCAATAGGTGTTTTGTTTTGTAAAGTAGGAGTTGGAAGTCTATTTATAATATGAGCTGCTGTGAGTATACACTCATCCCAAAATGTTAAAGGTATTTTGGATTGAAACATTAGAGCTCTAGCCAGTTGAAGTAAATGTTGATGCTTTCTCTCAACTAAGCCATTTTGTTGAGGTGTTTCTACACAAGATTTCTGGAGTATAATGCCATGGGTATTATACATATTGGTTAACATGAACTCAGTGCCATTGTCAGATCTAAGAATTTTTATCTTCTTATTGAACTGAGTAAGAACCATATTGAAAAAGTTTATGATGGGTTAGCGCACCTCATGTGTGCGCCACCCGTTGAAAAATAATTAAAAAAAAAAAAGAAAATTGTTGGCGAAAATGTGTAGTGCACCAACAGGTATTCAGGCGCACCTGTCATCTGCGCCAACGAGTAAAATCACAATCCGCTTAAAATTTACCGTATTTTCACAATTCAATTTAGTTTTTGCAATATTAAAACAAATTGCCCTATTTTTCTCTCTCTTTAATTAGTCTTTCTTTTGTCTTTTCAAGTATGAAAGAATTGTCATTTTTTTAGATAATTGATCAGAAAGTTTCATCAACTTGTTGTATGCTTGAAGATACAATTCATGAATGTTTAAGTGAAAGTGTGGAATATAAATAATATTGAAGTGATCTTATATAAGACTTTTCTTGAACTTTAACTTAATGAATCGGATCCTACAAATTACAAAAAATATGAGTTTTTCTTATGAGATTTGATAAACATATAAGATTCATCTCATGGACTATGTCTATGGGACCATCTCGTACAAGTTTTTTGCCAATAACGTGTAGATGCTTAAGAGTCGGTGAATTGATTTAAGAAGACGAATTCACATAAGCAGATTACTTTTCAGGCAAAAACATGATATGTAAACAAAATCAAGTTTGTATTTCATATTTGCTCAAAAAAAAGTGTGTATTTCATATTAAAAGGGTGATAACTTTGCATTAACCCTTAAAGAAATATACTTTAAGGCATATGCATCTATGTTTTTTTCAACAAAAAAAAAATCAAAATGGGGATACCGGCAAAATCACAAAGGAGTTGAATAGTACACAATTGGGTAGCATGTAATTAACCAACAAAAATATACATTTTAAATAAGGGGATGAGATGGAATTTCTTCATGAAAAAGATGTTTACAATTTTTTTAAGGCATAAGGATTTAAAAATAATAATTATATAATTGTACATATATTATTTTGACTGTTATAAATGAGTATAAGAAGTATCAGCTTACCCGCAAGGGTAGCCAAGTTGGTGGAGTAGGTGAGCGCGGGACTGAAAAGGTCACGAGTTCGATTCCCCCTACCAACACTTTCTTGGTTGAGCCTGTCACACAGGGCTTGCCTAGTGTGGTTTACCTGGTTGGCGTAGTTTGTAGGCTAGTACGTCCAGCCCGAGGGTTTATCCGATCGCATTTCGAAGAGTAGCGGTGCGGGTTCCCCGTCATCAAAAAAAAAAAAAAAAAAAAAAAAAAAGAAGTATCAGCTTCTTCAATTCCGGCTTTCATGTTGTATATCTTATTTCAATAGCACTTCTACAATGATAATTGATACATGAGTTAATTAATGACGACCATGTTTGGTGTGTATAGATACTACTTAGACAAAAAATAAAAAATGTTATTGGAAGCCGTGACGAAATCACGTCTACAAATTTACTTTAATAATTTTGTCATATTTTGAATTAGAGACATTAGTATATGTTTTTAAGGTATGGGCCCTTGTAGTTGTAGGGTAGTAAAGCATCAACTTAATTGGGCCAATACAAGGTGAATAACTCTATTATTTTAGGTCATTCGTGACCCATTAGAGAACCTTATTGGTAGACATCTTGGCCCACTCATTTGGTCCGAACCTAATGGTGTGGATTTTGGTTTCATTTTTTTTTTTTTTTTATAACTCAGTTTCAGGCTTACGCCTGACTATGCCTGAGGACAACAGCTCCGGCTCCTCATTGCTGCCGCCAAGGTAAACCGCGTGATGTACACGCACTGGCGATGTTACGGCGGGTCTGGCGGACGTACAACCGATTCTCCAGGTAAAGAGAACAAATTATGTTCGACCCCCCAATCTACTAATAACGATCTCTCCCCGAATCGAACCCACACGGATGTTATTCAGTATGAGTTTCCACCAAATCTTCACCAGCTCGCATATGCCCCGGGGAGCAATTTGATGGAGTAGGGATATGAACTCCTAACCTCCACCCCACAAACAATTTGATGGAGCAGAGATTTGAACCCCTGACCTCCATCCCACAATTGCTTGTGGTGGCCAGGTGGGTGGATTTTGGTTTCATCACTTCTAATTTTATTGTATAGATATCATATATTTAACAAAATGTATTGGTTTGTCGATTACAGTATATATATTTAATTGATGATGGAGCTAAATTTCTATATTTATAATAATAATTTATTTTTTGGTAAGGAAATCTACTAGTTTGCATTTAAGTTACAATACTAAACCATCTTTCACTAGAGGAAATAGTATTTGGCCTAACGTATGAGAGGTTAGGTCAATGGTTCAAACTATATAAATCACTTCTTTCCTTTTATGATTGGTTGAATTTGCACTTAAAAAAATTACAATACTGAAAATATGTGGTACTTTAATAATGAAATTTATACAGATTATGTTTTATGCTTAAAAAATATAGACCATAACAAATTATTAAGATAAAATTGTAGGAAAAATATAGTGGGGGAGAATTTCAAAATAAGGTCAAAATTTAAGAAAATTTATCACTTCAAGAACCAAAATTTCAAAATTCTCAAATTAAGACCTAATTTTAATTTTTTTCTCAAATTGGACCCTCCTTCAAAGGAGTCTCACTTCAAGACCTGAAATTTCAACATTTTCAATTCAAGACCCAATTTTGTTTTCTCACATTGGATCCTCCCCCAAATTTTTGGTTGCCACTTCATGTTTTAATATTTGCACAGAAAAATATGATCCCATAATTGCAGCTATTGAGGAATTCAAGAATATAGAAAAATTAACTACTACGAAATTAGTGAGATCACTAGAGGCTCATGAGAAAATACAAGAAAGGTGTTACGAAAAAGACATAGATAATGCATTTCAATCTAAATTAAGTATACAATCTCAGAAAAATTAAGAAAAATTGGAGAACATCTAATTAAGGAAAACAAACAGATAATGCAAGTTTCCTTCATGTGGTATTTACCAAAAGAAAAGTCACTTGTTGGTTTAAAGAAAAACCACAATGTCAAAATTGTAAAAAGTTTGGACAGGTAGAAAAATAAAGTCGGTTAAAGCAAAGACAACAAACTAATTTCTTTGAAAACATGGAGTCAGAAAATAATTCCTTTTATGTCTGTCAAGCTGCATCAAAAGAAAATAAAGATATTTGGTATTTGGACAGTGGTTGCAGTAACCTTGTGAGGCTACCACGAGCTTACAACTCAAGTGACATCGCTTAACCTTTGTAAGGTGTTGACCGGGGTTCGTAGCCGATATCTTTCAGTTTTTTTTATAATTTATCCCCTCCCCTCCAACCAGTACTCTCAACTTATTAAAAAAAGAAACCATGTGAGGCTCATTTCGTTATATCCAGCCCACACGTTTGGTATTGGGTCCCTTGGCCCATTTTATCCTACAAGGCTCATGTGGTCCATCAAACCAAGTATTAAAAGTTCTATCCGTCTCATTTGTAAGTATTCTGGACTATTCTCATTTTTTGTTTTTGAGGAAAAAGTATTTTGGACTATTCTCAATTAATTACTCTCAATTGTTGTTTCTTTTGCTCTAAATTTTCCCTCCTATCGATACTGACATGACCGTCGGAGGCACATCCCTGGAACAATCTCATGATCATGTCTAACATTTGTTGAATTTCGCGCAGTAAATTATCATCTCAAGAATTATTCACTCGAATAAGTTGGATTTTTATGAAAAATCTTGACTTGAAGTGATTCTGATTTTAGTAGCATCAGTCGTAAATAAATTTATATGCAACAATACGTTTGAAATACATTTATTATGGGAAATCACAACATATATAACATGAAAAACGTAAAATTTAAACAGAAAATTCAAACAAATTTGTCCTATTCATAAATATAACTTAGGACAAACAAATCAAAAACGACACGAAAGTCGTCTCCATATATATATGATCAAATAATTTCGTGCTTTCTTCATGAAGAAATCGAGTCCGTGTAATCGCGCCTTAAAGTGCAACACCTTTATGTTTTAGAACCCCATACTCAATTTGTAGACTGGATAAATTTGCAAAAATAGACCCATTTATCGTTATTATTATTATTATTATTATTATTATTATTATTATTATTATTATTATTATTATTATTATTATTATTATTATTATTAATTTTTTTCTGAAAACATAGTGTCAATGCATATTTTCAGATTTACTGATTAATCATCAATAGGCAATGGGGAAAAATATATAAAAAAAAATTACTATAAGTACACAATCCACATTTTAAAGATACCTTCCAAATTTTTTTTTTTTTAAGTCTATGTTGCACAATCCTATATTTTGAAATAAATATGTTTTAGAAACCCGTACTCATTATGTAGACTGGATAAATATGCAAAAATAGACCAATTTTATTATTATTATTATTATTGTTTTGGTTTTTTCTGAAAACATGGTGTGAATGCATGTTTTCGTGTTTGTTGATTAATTATCAATGGGCATTGAGGAAAAAATGTTAAAAAATAAATAAAATTACTATGTGTATATAATCCACATTTTAATGCTACCTTCCAAATTTTTTTAAGTCTATGTTGCACAATCCTATTTGTAATATGTATGTTATAGAAACCCCTAGTCAATTTGTAGACTGGATAAATATGCAAATATAGACCAATTTCATTATCATTAATGTTTTTGTTTTTTTCTGACAACGTAGTGTGATTTATGTGAATGCATATTTTTGGACTTGCTAATTAATTATCCAATGGGCAATGTGGTAAAAAACATAAACAAAAAGAAAATTTACTGTGTGTACACAATCCACAATTTAATGCTATCTTCCAATTTTTATTTTTTAAGTCTATGTTGCACAATCCTAGTTGTATCCTAGTTGTAATAGATCGAACTTTACTCACATGAATAACAAATAAATCATTTTCCTTAATTCCCAAGTTACAACTCTATCCAATGACATAGCCAGTAATTATTATGGGGTGGACCAATACATAAAAATGGAGTGAGTCAATGAAAAAAACTTAAAAAAAATACACATAAATATTAACTAAAAAAATTTACCTAGTAAAAATTTATTTTTTTCAAAAGGGAGGGGAGGCCGGTAGGCCCCTTACCTCTGCCATTGACTATATCGCTAGGAACATAATGCATGTGAATCTCTTAATTGTCTATTATGCGGAGATTTTGTTCGATTAAGGATGACAATGGGATGTGTTGGGTCACATATATGAAGGCTCAAACTCGTCTCGTGCCTAGAACTGGGCGGGACGGGGTGAGGCGGGTCAACCTTGTTCTGCCACAATTTAAATTAAATTGAATACAGAAAAAAATAAAAAAAAATGAAAAAATATATTTGTAATATATTTAAAAAAATATTTTTTACAAAAATTGTTATTATCAATATATAAAAGTTAGATATAATATAATAATAGATAAAAATTATATTATAATATATATTATATATGCAAAATATATATAAGAATATATTTAAAAAATAAAAATTCTAGGCGGGACATATGCCCGCAGTGCGAAGTAGATACCCAGCTCTGCCCCTCCCCGCCGGAGTAGATTACTAAATTTTAAATTTTAATCATCACTTTGCAAATGTTCTTTTTATATCTTCGTATTTCCGCATTAGTTGGTTCAAATATTTTGGGAAAAAGATATATATCCTTTGCAAATTCGGATTGAAAGGAAAATTGCAATTTGGATTGATTGGACTATATTTTAGACTAATCTTTGGACTGATTGGACTATATTTTGGACTGATTGGACTAATCTTTGGACTAATAGATTAATACCTGTGCAAATTCGGAGTGCAAGAAAATTGTCAAGGCCTTATAATAAAAACTTGAACAATTTTAATAAATTTGTTCTTATCGTTTTATTCCGATTGATTGATAGAAGTGCTAAACTTCTTGTTTTATTTATTTTAGAAATGGCATCTGAATCAAACAGTGGTGGGTCTAACCCCGTTGTGCCGAATCCAGTTGTTATCCCAGTTGTGCCTCGGGTAGCAGCCAACCCCACGCTTAATGTGTCGGTTAATCATGGCGAAAAATCGGAAAAGTTTAACGGTTTGAACTTTAAGCGATGGCAGCAGAATATGCTCTTCTACTTGACCACCTTGAACTTGGCTCAGTTCTTGACAGAAGATCCTCCACAGCTTAGTGAGGATGAGACTGATGCACAAACAGTTAACGCTTTAGATGCTTGGAATCATCTTTGATTTCTTGTGTAGAAATTATGTCATGAATGGCCTTGCAGATTCGCTTTACAACGTGTATAGCTCTAAGAAAGCGCAAAGAAGGCGTATGAGTCTTTGGACCATAAGTATAAGACTGAGGATGCGGGTGCGAAAAAATTCATCGTAGGCCGCT
Source organism: Rehmannia glutinosa (assembly GCA_016081115.2). Classification (NCBI taxonomy): domain Eukaryota; kingdom Viridiplantae; phylum Streptophyta; class Magnoliopsida; order Lamiales; family Orobanchaceae; genus Rehmannia; species Rehmannia glutinosa. The sequence continues at coordinate 252,705 of JABTTQ020001270.1, forward strand.
TCTTGGATTATAAAATGGTGGACTCAAAAATGGTCATCAGTCAAGTACAAGAATTTCAGGTGATCATACATGATATTCATGCCGAGGGAATGGTTCTTAGTGAGACTTTCCAAGTGGCTGCAATCATTGAGAAATTGCCACCAGCTTGGAGAGACTTCAAGAACTATTTGAAACATAAGCGAAAGAAAATGAACGTCGAAGAACTTGTTGTTAGACTTCGTATTGAAGAAGACAACAAAAGTTCTGAGAAGAAGTGGTTCAATCCTGAAGTGGCTAAAGCCAATGTTATTGAACATGGGCAAAGTTCCAAAGGCAAGAACAAATCTGGGCCAGCGGGAAAAAGGTTTAAGTTGGGACCCAAATGAGGCATTTCCAAGAAGAAGTTCGAAGGAAAATGCTTCAATTGTGGCGGCAAGGGTCACAAAGCTTCTGATTGCAAGAAACCGAAGAAGAATCGAGAGGCTAACATAATTGATGACATTTCTAAGGAGGTGTCCGATTTGAATCTTGTTGCTATGATTTCAGAGGTGAATTTGGTGGGTTCAAACCCTAATCAGTGGTGGATTGATACTAGCGCTACCAGGGATGTGTGCTCCAATAAGGAGATGTTCAGTACCTTTGAAATTTGTTGAGAATGACGAAAGTCGTATATGGGAAATTTCGCCACTTCGACATCAAAGGTCAAGGAAATGTGGTTCTAAAAATAACGTCCGGAAAGGAGCTGACTCTCACGAATGTGTTATACGTGCCAGATGCCCGGAAAAACTTGGTATCCGGATCGCTTTTAATTAAGCATGGTTTTCGTGTTGTATTTGAGTCTAATGTTGTAACTTTACTCAAAAATGGAATGTTTGTTGGAAAAGGGTATGTAACTGGTGGGCTTTTTAAGCTCAGTGTAATGGTTGTGAAACCAAAAAAAAATAAAATGAAAAATGCTTCTGTTTACTTGCTTGAGTCTTCCAATTTGTGGCATGGTAGACTAGGACATGTTAATTATGATACTTTACGTAGATTAATTAACTTGAATTATATATCAATATTCCATATTTATTTCAAGCACAAGTGTGAAACTTATGTTGAGGCAAAGTTAACAAGGACGTCATTTAAAAATATTGAAAGAAATAATGAACACCTGATATATGTGATTTAAAATCGACACAAACACCTCGTGGCAACAAGTACTTCATTACTTTTATTGATGATAACACAAAGTATTGTTATGTGTATCTTCTTAAAAGTAAAGATAAAGCTCTGAGAGAAATTTATTCTCTATAAAAATGAAGTTGAGAATCAACTCAACAAGAAAATTAAGGTGCTAAAAAGTGATCGTGGAGGTGAATATGAATCACCATTTCTTTGAATCTTTGTGCCCAATACGGAATTAGACACGAAACAACAAAGACCTTATTCACCTCAAAATGAGAATGGCATTGCGAACGGAAAAAGCGTACACTTAAAGAAATGATGAATGACATGTTATTAAGTTCTGGCTTGTCTCAGAACATGTGGGGGGAAGTTGTCTTGCTAAGGTTGCTATACTTACACCAAAGAAGGTGAAGGTAGGTCCCAAAACTTTTGACTGCATATTTATTGGATATGCATATAACAGTGCAGCTTATCGGTTTCTTGTGCATGAATCTAAAGTTGAAGATATACACAAGAACATAATAATTGAATCGAGAAATGTCTCGTTCTTTGAAAATATATTTTCGTGCAGATCGAGAGAAGAAAGAAGCTCTTCTAAAAGGATACATGATTCAATAGAACAAGAGCAAGGAAATAAAGAAGAAGAGATAGAACTTAAACGCAACAAACGAGCTAGGATAGAAAAATCATTTGGTCGCATTTTCTAACCTACATCTTTGGAAAAGTGAACCTCAAAGCTATAAAAAGCTATCAATTCTTGATAGACCATTATGGAAAGAGGCCATAAAAAGTGAAATTGATTCCATCTTGCAAAACCATACACGGGAACTAGTGGATCTTCTGAAGGAAGTAAACCACTAGGTTATAAATGGATTTTCAAAAGGAAAATGAAGGCGGATGAAACAATTGATAAGTACAAGGCTCGACTTGTAATTAAAGGTTACAAACAAAAAGAGGGCCTTGATTACTTTGATATGTATTCTCCAGTTACGAGAATAACCTCCATTAGATTGGTACTTGCAATTGCCGCATTGCGAAATCTTGAGGTACATCAAATGGACGTAAAAAGCGCTTTTCTAAACGGAGATTTAGAAAAGGAGATTTACATGGAACAACTTTCGAGGATTCTCGCACTGGGCAAGAGAACAAAGTTTGTAAACTGGTCAAGTCATTATATGGCTTGAAACACGCACCAAAACAATGGCATGAGAAATTTGATAATGTCATTAGGGAATTCTATTGTTTAGATTTTGATGAATGCCATGTAAAACTTAGAATAGAAAGTTGGCTCCCAATTCTTGCTTTGAAATGTATTGTAACAATCGGTGGCCAAGCGGCCGAGTTAAGTCACCTACGCTCCAACTTTAAAGAAACATGAAAGGCTTGAAGGAAAACTTCTCGTGAGACAAGTGAGTACAACAAAGAAGATGACGGAGAACTCGATCAAGAAGAAGCGGTGAGATGCGGTGAGTGGAACATCGTCAAGTCAACTCAAGAGAAGCCAAGTCTCAGTCAAGTGGTGTGAAGAGTCATCCAATGATTGGAAGGTCGACTCTAAGTCACCTGGGGGAAAGCGAGGAAATGCGATCAAGTCGAGATAATCGTAAAAGAACCGGTACGTAAATCAAGAGATTTACTTAAACAAGTAATATCTCCATACTACCTTTCTTGGAGTGCTCGGTCGAAGCGTGCAAAAGAAATGAACCAATGGGAAGCACTACACCGTGTCGAACTCACGAAAAGGTGATAAAACATTTCATACGAGGAAATGGCAATTCCAAGAAGCGCACACCAACGACGCAAAGTGATTTTCAAAAATGAGCCTATCTCTTCAACGGGCAAATTTTTGAAAGTTCACTATAAAAGGCCGAGGAGTTTGATTGAGAAAAAGGATGCGTGAATGAATGATACACGTGAGATATACAAGCTTATCAATAATCGAAACATTCTCAATCCTCAAGCCTACATCTCAAGTACATCAATCCAACACTTACCTCGTGAAGGAAGAGAACTTCAATCGAGTTGAAGAGGAAAATACTGAAAACAAGGGTCTACATTCCAAGAAGGATTGTAGAAAGGTTCAAGGCTGAACCAAGTCTTAAGCTTTTGGAGGGCTTCGTGATCAAATCCAAAAGTGCTTGAGCAAGTGAGTCTGTAGTAGCAAAGGCAGTGCGCCTGTGAAGAAGAAGCGAGTCGAGTCGCACGAGAAGCGGTGAGTGATCAAGGCGTCTCCGGATCGAGTCCCAAAGGATCAAGTCTAAATTTTGTTGTGATCAAGACTTGTATATGGTATTACCACTTTGTAAAGCGATCATTACTTAGTGGATTCCTCCGGGAGTTGGAGAAGAGAGGAGTAGAAGAATTACCCCATCTTCGAACCTCTATAAAAACTTTCTTGTGTCATTTACATTTCAAACATTTAAATTTCTGCACTTTTAATTTCTTATATCTCCGATAAATTTGCTATCCATTTGATAATCTATAAGTACTAAATCAAGTGTAAAAACTTGTTTAATCAAACTTAAGGGTGTTAAGTCTTCCAATAAAAACAAAACCACAAGTTGAGTCAATTTATAGCCAACAATTTGAGTTACTTCTATTAATAAATTTCAAATTGAGTCTGTTGAGAGATTAACCCTACTTGAGGGACTAATTCGATTGTCCATCAAGGACACATTGTGTAGAACTCTGTAGATTTAAAAGGCCTAAATCGAAAATTTGGTAAGGTTTATTCAACCCCCTTCTAAACCTTACACTTACACCCCTTGGGACCTACAAGTGGTATCAGAGCGGTTGGTTCATTGAACCCTCCACACCGGTTCTTGAACTAGATCTCCAAACTTTTCAAAAGTCCGCTTTAGTACTTAAACTTTCAAAACTCTTTTCTATCATTAAAAGTTATTATCATGGAAGCAAATCTAACACGCATTCCTATGTTCACTATTGAAGAATTTGATGATTGGAAAATTCAGATGCGAGGCTCACCTATCGGCATTACATGATGAGATGTGGATAGTGATAGAAGATGGGCCTCTGCAAATATTAAAGGTGAACACAAATGCGAAAGAGTTGCGGTGAAGGGGAAGATGATGCAAAGACCGGACCAGTCATGGTTGAAAAACCAAGAATCGAGTGGACAAATGATGACAGAAAAAGATACAACCTGGACAATGTAGCCAAGGATATTCTCTACAAAACCTTGGACAAAGCCATGTTCAATAAAGTGAAATCTTGCAAAACCGCTAAGGAAATTTGGGACAAACCGACATTGATTTGTGAAGGCTCGAGCAAATCAAAGAAAACAAACTATCAGTGTCTGCACAAAAATTTGAGAACTTTAAAATGATCTCGGGAGAAAACCTGGATCAACTGGATGCTCGTTTCTGAGAAATCACAAATGAGTCCGTTGTCTACACTTGGAAAGGAATATACACAAAAGGAAATGTGTATGAAGATCCTAAAAAGTCTTCCAAATTGAATGGGAAATGAAGGTCATGGCATTGAGACACTCCATGGACCTATCAAAGACATCCAATCATGAGTTATTCTCGGACCTCAAAGCCTACGAGTTTGGTGAGAAGGAAAGACCGAGGAAGAGACAACTGCACCCAAAACAATGGGGCTCTAGTTGTCAAAGACGGAAGGAGAGCCGAGGTCAAAGAGGCAATTGACCCGAAGAAATAGCCCTGATGGTTAAAAGATTTAACAAGTTCTTTAACAAGAACTACAAGAGAGGAAAGGGTGAATCCTCCGAGAAGACACTCGGCTCCTCCAAATCAAGGGATGATAGGCCAACCAAGAGAATGATCATCAACAAGTTGAGTATCAAAGGCGACAACTCAAGAATAGAAAAGAGTGATCAAAAGGCTGAATATCTATGTTGGAATTGTAGACAACCAGGTCACTATGCCATTGATGCTCATATCCTCGTAGTCAACAAGCACGTAAACGAAGAAGAAAGAAAGGTCTTGAGAGAAAGAAAGACAAGAGAAAGAAAAGGCAATGATGGGCAGAGATTGCCGAGAGACCAAGTCAAGAGAGACGGTGACTGCAGAGCAAAGTGAAGCCGACTACTCAAGTGACTCGAAGAAGAAGCTTTGATCCGCTTAATGACCAAAGAACAAGATCAAGAAGATGAGGTACAATCTAACTCAACAAGCTCGCACACTAGTGATAGTGATCGTGACACACACACTTCATCACCCACGATCTTTATGATTCATTAGGCAAAATGATGAAAGATTTTGAGCACATTAAAACCTCACACACACTATTGAATGAGGAAAACAGCCTACTCAAAAATCAAAACTCAAAGCCGACTAAGAGCCGAGTACTACTCTAAGTCAAATAGTGATGAGAATAAAAGTTTAAAAATTTGAAAATGCTAAATTAATAAAGCAGAAATTGCCGCTATAGAAAAGAGGAGAATGACCTCAAAAATGTTATTGCCTCATTCACTAAGGCATCTAAATCATTGGATGATCTTATTATGAGTCAAAGAGAATGTGGAGACAAGATAGGCTTAGGATTTAATTCCTTTGTACCATGTCAAACCTCAAGAGTAATTTTGGAAAAAGGATCTTCAAGTCATGAAGAGTCCGAAAAATCCAAAACTCTAAATGATGCACACACTTTCAATCCAAAGCACAATACTAAGCAAACCGGCCTTGGTTACAAAGGAAAAGGAAAAAAACCCGAGTTGAGAGTCTTTGAAAGGACAATGAGAAGAGATTCAGTGAGTCCTCGCGAGACTCCAAACAAAAAAATACTCAGAAAGAAGAAGCAGAGCTACCAAAACCCTTAAAACTCATAAAAGAAATACATATGATGGGAATGGTAGAAAATATCCAAGCCAAGCCGATGGAACAATGTGAACTATCGCCTAGACTTATGGAATACAAGCCCAAATGGCAAAGGCCTAGAACTCAACAAAGGCCATTCCAAAAGCATAAGAGCTTTCATCAAGACACATATGCACCTAGGCACTACACTCAAAGACACCACAATTACCCAAGAAAGGCAATTGCTAAAACACATATGCGGGCATACGGACAAAAGAGACAATTTGTATGAACCTAGACTCCCAAGCAATTTGCCAGATTGATTATGAGTATGGCACCGATAGATGGCAACCTCTTAGAGTCAAATCATTTGGCTATAGGTTGGTTGGATCATCTTATAATTCTAACCCCTCGGGACCCGGACAAGAATGGGTACCTAAAACTTAATTTCCTTGATTGCGGGTTCAAGGAGCAAAGAGTGCCAAGGAATATGGTACATGGATAGTGGCTGTTCCGCACACATGACAGAAAATAAGAAATCTGTCAAAATTCAAGGAAGTCAAAGGAGCAAAAGTCATATTTGGAGGAAATGAAGCTCTGGTGAAATAAGAAAACTCGGATCCATCAAAAGGAATGGTTTAGAAATCACAGATGTTGCATATGTTGAAGGACTAAACTTCAATTTACTAAGCATCGATCAACTCTGCGACAAGGGCTACAACGTTGGATTCAACATGGGAATATGCCAAATCAAAAATGTTGAATCTAATGAAGTTGTGCCGCAAGGATGTAGACGAGAAAAATATGTATGTAGTGGATTGGTCAATCGCAACACCCAAAGACTGCCTTGTCTACTAGCAAAAAGAGTTGAATCAAGTCAAGTCGTCGTGGCACAAAAAGTCGAGTCACCGAACTTCAAAACAATTAATAAGCTAGCAAGAAGTCATCTTGTAGAAGGACTTCAGGACTCGAGATACAAGAAGGAAAGTATATGTGATGCATGTCGGAAGGAAAACAAATCAAGTCGTCATTCAAAGAAAAGACATGCCCATCCTCAACAAAGAATATTGCATCCGCTTCATATGGATCTATTTGGCCCAAAGTGGAAAACAAGCATAAGTGGAAAGAAATACACCTTGGTGGTAGTAGATGACTACTCAAGATATACATGGACAATATTCATGTGCAAGAAGAAAGAAACTCTACAAAAGCTACCACACGGTGATGAAGAGAATACAAAATGAGAAGAGTCAAACCATTATCAAAATAAGATCGGATAGAGAAACCGAGTTTGTCAATGGAATAATAACTCGATCTTGTATTGAGAATGGTATTGGTCATGAACTATCACCGCAAGGACTCCACATGTGAGAATGGAGTTGCGAGAAAGAAGGAACAAAACCCTCAAGAAAGCGGCAAGGACCATGTTAGTCAAGCGGGGTTACCAAAAAGATTTTGGGTCAAGCAATCAACACGACTGCTACACCCAAAACAGATGTATGATAAATAGGCGGTGACAAAGACTCCTATGACATCCGGATCGGAAGAAAACCAAATGTTGCATATTTTAATATTTGGATGCAAATGCTTCATCCACAATAATGGCAAAGACAACCTAAAGGCTTTTGATGCTAAAGTCGATGAGGGTATCTTCTTAGATACTCGGTGAAAGCAAAGCCTCTGAGAATACTCAACAAAAGAACTATGGTTACGGAAGAATCCATTCATGTAGTATTCGATGAGCCAAACATAAATGGAAAAGACATTGAAGAGTCGGTGACAAGTGAAACATCCAACCTCAAGAAGAATCCCTATCTTTGAAGTCAAGCGGGGATTATCAATTTAGAAGAAGATGAGATTTGAATCTCAAAACAAAGTGGAAAATCTAATTTGAGTGATCACGAGAGAGTCGACCACAAAGAACACGGTTGCAAGTCGATCAATCCAAAGCCTAACTTACTTCAACCTGACGTAAGATGGTGAGAGACCATCCACCAGATCTTGTCATTGGAGACATGAGAGAAGGTGTCAAGACAAGATCCGAACTCAACAAGAAGCAATGTTCACATGCTTCATCTCGCAGATAGAGCCCAAAGATGTGTCACAAGCATTGGATGACACACATTGGATTCAAGCTATGCAAGAAGAGTGAATCGGTTTGAGAGAAATAAAGTATGGGAATTAGTACAAAGACCCATACATCAAAATGTTATTGGAACCAAATGGGTATTCGAAATAAGATGAACGAGGAATGTTACGTGGTAAGAAACAAAGCAAGACTGGTAGCCAAAGGATATTGCCAAGAAGAAGGAATAGATTTTGATGAGACATTTGCTCCTGTAGCAAGATTGGAAGCTATAAGGATGTTTCTTGCCTACGCAGACTCACAAAAATTTCATTGTGTATCAAATGGATGTAAAAAGTGCATTCCTAAATGGATTATTGGAAGAAGAAGTGTATGTTGAACAACCTCCAGGATTTGAGCAGAAGACTCTTGGAGACAAAGTGTACAAACTCAAGAAAGCCCTATATGGATTGAAACAGGCACCTGAGCATGGTATGATACCTGTCACAATTCCTAATCGAAAATGGATTCACTAAAGGAAAAGTAGATAGAACACTTTTGAGAATTCAAGACAAGAAGAGTATCTGCTTGTTCAAATATATGTGGATGACATCATTTTTGGATCCACTAACAAAGAGTCGTGTGAAAAATTCTCAAACCTCATGCAAAGTAAATTTGAAATGAGCATGATGGGAGAGTCGACATTCTTCCTTGGACTTCAAGTGAAACAGTGAAGGATGGAACCTTCATAAGTCAAACAAAATACACCAGAGATTTAATGAAGAAATTTGGTATGGAGGAGAAGTCTTCGTAAAAATACCAATGAACACATCGGTCAAAATGGACATGGATGCGGATGGCAAGCACAGTAGATCAAACAAGATCTGAGCACTTATTGGATCACTGCTCTATCTCACGGCTAGCAGCGGACATCACCTTTGTTTGTAGGTGTATGTGCAAGATTTCAATCGCTGCCAAAAAGAGAGCCATATGATTGCACTAAAAGAATATTGAGATACTTAAAAGGAAACCAAGAAGTAGGGCTATGGTATCCAAGGAAGGTGGATTCAAGCTAATTGGCTATTCGGACTCGACTATCTTTGGATGCAGAGTGGACAGAGAAAAGTACTTCGTGCACATGTCAAATGCTTGGAAACAGATTAATTTCCTGGTTTAGCAAGAAGCAAAACTCAATAGCCACTTCTACGGTGAGCAGAATACATATAGCGGGCACTGTTGTGCCCAAGTCCTATGGATGAGACAAAGCAGTGAGAGATTATGAAGTTGAAGAAAAGAAATTCCAATCATGTGTGATAACACAAGTGCAATTGCAATCACTCAAAATCTGTGTTGCACTCAAGAACAAAACATATAGATGTCGGATATCATTTCATAAGAGATCATGTTGAAAAGAAGGACATTATCTTGGAATATATCTCAACCGATAAGCAACTAGTGACATCTTCACAAAACCATTATGTGAGTCAAGATTTGAAGAACTCAAACATGAGTTGGGGCTAATTGAGCTAAGCCGAGTCACGGAAGAATCAAAGAAAAGAAATGGAACAGGAAAGAAGGTGAAAAAAGTGAAAACAAAAATTAGCTCAAGAAATTTGTATAAAAAACAGACCAAGTCACGGTGATAATGAGTCACTAAGAGAAATGTGAAAGGCAGAGTTAAACCGCCTAAGAGATAAGGTGAATAACTTATGAGCAAAGTGACAAATATGCAATCGTTTTTGACTTAGCGGGGAATGTTTTAAGAGACACGTCAAAGATAATGATGATGTGTACGGACATAAAGCCGCACACCAAGCCTATGATTGGATATAAATCTTTGCCGCATTAAATACGAGACATGAATCGCTCAATATGCGTGCGAAATCAAGCCGTTGATTTCGATCACGATTCAAAAACCGTCTGCACGCCCTTTCATAAACCATATTTAAACCATTTTTCGTCCGTTTCTCTCTCACACTTCTAAAAACTGTTCAATCTCTCTCTCAAAAAGCAAAGGCAAATACTCTCAAACCCTATCAACCTTCAAATCAAATTTCCGAACTTTTCCTTGAAATTATTTCGAGAAATGGCACCAACGTATAACTTTACCAAGTTGGGAAAACAAATCCACAGGTTCGACCGTGGATTTCGAGTTTTGAAGCGGAATGGTGAAGCGAGGGGTCCGACACCCTGGTGAAGAAAATCGTGGAGAAGTTAGAAACGTCGGGATCAAAACCGTTTCTAACACGGAGTATCCTATGACCTATGTGGAGGAGAGGTCGACAATTCTACGTGAATGCCGAGATTCACGATGAAGGAATCAAGTCATCTGCATTCACGGGAAGCGGTGACTATCACTTCCAAAGATTTGGTGAATATTGCTCACTACCCCGTGAAGAGCAATCGAAATTAAGGAAGTGATGTAAACACCGACGACGCATGGAAAGAAATAGCCAAGTCCGACGCGTCGACAAAATAATATACACAAAGCAAACAAGAGATCTGGCCAAGGAGGATTATCACAAATTGTTGGATATTGTTGCCAAGTGTATCGACATCAAATTTGGCGCTTTGACCAACCGTCAAAGGCAAAATTGATTGTGATGGCTGCAATAATCGAAGAAAAGAAGATAAATGGTGAGTTTATCTACAATCTGCCCGAACGTAGGGAACAAGTCCTTCAAAGAAGATGGGTCATTTGGAGGATCTCGGGATATGGCCTGGTGATTGGCCGGCTATTGGAGGTGAAAGGAGTACCTCTTAGACATGGGAAGGCCTTCCATGTTAACAAGAGGATGTTGAGCTAATCTCTCGGTGCTCGAAGCGTCGTACGCCAAGAGAGCCGACACAAAGTGAGGGGAATCAGTGACCCCAAGACACACCGCTTCCTCTCCAACCAAGAAGAAAAGCTGCCCTGCGGTGCCAAGAAAGTCTCACGCCCCCTGCAAAGAAAGAAAACCAAACATGCTCCCGCCCCGCAGCGAGAGTCACCGCCCCGCAGCAGAGTCACCGCCAAGCGGTACCGTGTCACTGCCCCTGCGGCAGGTCGAGAAGGACTCACAAATTCCTTCTCTCGATCGTCAAAAAAAAAAGGAGATCCGACAAGCCAGACGGCCGCCTCCTCGTAAACAAACACAAGCACCGGCCCCCACCGCCCAAGACTCGAGAGAGGACCGCCTCTCGAACCGTAAATCCCTCCGGTACAAACTAAGAGACGAAGAAGACTTGTAAAGCAATCCGAACAGGAGAAACCGGTGAGTCACTACTCGGCTAGCACAAATACAGGAGACTACCGGAGAGTAGAGTCTCCGGATGTAATTGATGAAACAACCAAGTCTCTTTGAAGGTGATCACAGAGGCAACCCGAAGACACAACAGTAGCTCACACTGGTGAAACTCAAAGAACCAGCCCAAGCAGATAGTGATGTAATGATCCTATCTCCACCTTACCCGACATCCAAAATCGTCTGCGTGAGTGGAGAAAATGGAAGCTGAGCAAGTCAAGGAACAGTTCCAACGGCTTTGAATTCATAGAAGAAGAAGAGGAATCGCTAAATTTCCTCGATTATCTATGTGCTCCCAACTCTAGATGAAGACAATCGCATGGTTATTCTCGAGATCTACAAGGACAAAGAGAGAGAAAAGCAAGCTGAAGAAGCGAGAAGACGCGAAAAGGCAAGTATCCGCCCTATCTCCGGCACCCACGTAACACTTCCATCCTCTCCTCGACGCCTTCTCCGAAAGTGACGAGGAACGTGAGAATCTTTCACGCTACGGAAAAATGCGGATGCAGCAAGCATTGCATGAATCAAGAATCCTTCACGAGCAAAGACCGATGGAGGGACCAGGAGAGTCCTCCGTAACACACCTGAAATCGATCCAATGGGAGTGGTTCACAAATAGCCACCGATGTTGCCGCTACCACTTCCCCAGCCTAACTCGGAAGAAGGCAATAAGGAAGATGGCGATGAACCGGGCTAGTGGGGACCCCCGGTCGAGCCAACCCCTATTGAAGGTGTGCCACCACCGCCCCAACTGAACCATCAATTGCAATAGCCGGGAGTTTGGAGACGAGTAACCCCACTCCAAGTCACTCACCGGGTGCGCCACCGAGGGGGGAAACTCCCTCCACCGCAGCAAGGTCGGAGGATGTCGCAGATGACTCCACAAAGAATGTAGGAGGCGAAGCAAAGAACACTCAAACACAAGAAGAATGACAAGTTGCCATCAACGAAGCTCAGGCGATTGAGATCGTCTCGGTGAGGTGCCAACCGCTCAAAGGCTAATGACGCCGCGATGCGATCGAGGCACGAGGAAGGAATGTACCGGGAGTTAACACTGGGCGATGAAAGTGCAATCCATGGGGTTGAGACTCCAATGGATGCCATCGCCGAAGACCTAAGACGGTGACATCGTCGAAAGGGAGACCAAGGCCTCGCGCAGAGAGCTCTTTGGAGGAAATGAAGGCCCACGGGAGGTTGAGACTTCCGGGGTAAAAGAGGCTGAAGTAGGGAACATTCCTCCCGCAATCATTGACCCTCCGAAAAGGAGATCGCGACTTCATGATTCCCAGGACAACCCCGATGTCACCTTTCTCGGGATCGGGCGAAGCGAAGAAAGTCGAGTCAACCCCATGACAAATCCAAAAGACTCATTGCGGATGTTCCAGGCACGAGCAAGTCCGATCCCAAGACTACTCGTCGACCTTTAATTTTGATGATGAGCCACCAATGGAAATCTCATCATCGTCCGATGACGCTCGAGCAAGGCCGAGGACCATCTACTCAAAAGGAGAAATCACCGAGACCAACGGTAATTAAGACATACCGAGGCTCAAGCAGCCGAGTCATCGCACCACAAAACCCAATTGCATGCAGCGACCACCGCTCCGCTCCTCAAGCTACACTGGATCGATTCCCAAAAGAACTTCACGCCCACCGCTTATCATCGAACAAATCCCGGATGGCGGTGATGAATCCTTTGTGGAATCTTTCCTTTCTCACTTTGGAGATACTTAACTCCACGAAGAGTCGAAAATGAGCAAGCACGCTATCACGGACAGCTCCTCGCTTTTTCACTCGGGCACCATTGTTCGGCCCGATTTCGATTTCGACGTTTGTATGGCCATCACCGCAATGAAGAATCACCAAGTACGAAGTGTTCAAGGCACTCTTTTTTGAAGTTGAAAAGATGGAGAGGCATCGAGCCTCCTCGATATGCGCTGGACAACAGAGATGCCAACCTTTGGTGACTTGAGAGGCATCACAAGGATAAGGGAATGGTGGCAACAAAAGAAGAATCAATGCGTGTGGAACAGTGAGATACTTGAGACAATTATTCAACAAGTCTGGTATGGAGAGTGAAAATGTCGATGCGAAAAACGAAGTCTGCGGGAACACATTGAACATATGCACGAAGCTCACACCGCCGAGATCAAAGGCGCGCGTGAGCGTAATGCAAATGATATACGGCGTTTGGAAGAACACATGACAAGAAAATTCAGCCTTCTCATGGCCGAGATGAAGCCGATTTGTGAGAATCCAACGCTACTTCGGTCAATTCCTTGCAAAGATACAACGCAGCAGACTTGAAGCAAAATTCAACCATCGAGACTCGACTTCATGCTTGCCAAAGATGTTCCCTGGGGTTCCTCTATCCTTTGATGATGCCAAAAAGGGGGAAGATGAATACCTTAAAGCAAAGAAAATCAAGTCGAAAAGAAAGGAGCGGTGACAAGGGAACAACGAGAAGGGAAAATCGAGGAAATTTTGAAATCAAGAAAGGAAAATCACGAGGGGGAAGGATCAAAGAATATGACCTTGATGATTGCACAAACCCCAACAGGTCCTCACGGTGACATTATAAGCAAAAACTCCCGGTGACTCGCCACTCCAACACTCACCGTATCTATGGCCGAGAAGAGAAAAGAAATTGAAGCGAGGGATGAAGGAGGTGGAAGGAAGAATGGATGCCAGGGTGATGAACATTTTGAAAGAACACGGAGGCATTCCAGGTTGACAGAGACACGTATGCCATCTCGTATGTCGGGGACAGAGCAAGATCGGTTGACGAATTCAAAACGCTCGAATCAAGGTTATTTTGCAAATCATCCTTGGCTCAAGCTTGGGACTCAGATCGGGAAAAAAAGTCTCACATTATGTGAAGAAGCCGACGCATGCCAGACAACCGGCGATCACTCGGGTCACTCGCTAGGCACTCACCGAAAGAAGAAGGCCCCAAGACAAGATACGCCCAGGAGTAGGAAAAGCGTAGATGGAGGAAGAAGCTTCGCACCAGGCCTCTCGCCCAAGAATATTGAATACGTAGATCCGGAAAGAAAGGAGGATCTACTGGGCTGGGCTTGACCATGTGGCGAACTTGCAAGTGGCTAAAACCAACGATGAGTATGCAAAAAGGATAGAAGAAAACAAGAGACAAACTCGGCTATGGCGGGGAGAGAGACAGAAAGAATAAGGAAAGATGAAGCCGGGGAAGGCATATGAGAAGAAAAAGAAGGCAAAATTGATGACGAGAAGAAGAGAAGAAGAGAAGAAGATCGATCAAGATGAAAGAAGGAGACAAGGAGATGAAGTGTTCTTTGTCCAACCCTTCGTGTATTTTATATGTAAATACATACAATGTAAGTCTTCCGTAATAATGCTAAATTTTTTACATACTACGATACACCTTGTAAACAAATGCTTGATTGTGTTAAGTACAAGAATGATATGATCAATAAAAAGATTGATTATGCGCATACATTCTATGTCAATACACTATCCGTATGATCTGTGTTATTTGCATCTTTGTATGATTTAAGTTTTGGCATCATCAAAAAGGGGGAAATTGTTAGGAATTCTATTGTTTAGATTTTGATGAATGCCATGTAAAACTTAGAATAGAAAGTTGGCTCCCCAATTCTTGCTTTGAAATGTATTGTAACAATCGAGTCGGCCAAGCCGAGTTAAGTCGCCTACGCTCCAACTTGCAAGAAGACAATCAAGGCTTGAAGGAAAACTCACTGTGAGACACCAGTACAACAAAGAAGAGCAGACAGAACTCGATCAAAAAGCGGTGAGATGCGGTGAGTGGAACATCACCAAGTCAACTCAAGAGAAGCCAAGTCTCAAGTCAAGTGACAAGAGTCATCCATGATTGGAAGTCGACTCTAAGTCACCTGGGGAAAGCGAGGAAATGCAATCAAGTCGAGATAATCAGAAAAGAACCGTTGCACGAGTAAATCAAGAGATTTACTTAAACAAGTAATATCTCCATACTACCTTTCTTGGAGTGCTCACCCCTAAGCGTGCAAAAGAAATGAACCAATGGGAAGCACTACACCGTGTCGAACTCGAAAAGGTGATAAAACATTTCATACGAGGAAATGGCAATTCCAAGAATCGCACACCAACGATCGCAAAGTGATTTTCAAAAATGAGCCTATCTCTTCAACGGGCAAATTTTTGAAAGTTCACTATAAAAGGCCGAGGAGTTTGATTGAGAAAAAGGATGCGTGAATGAATGATACACGTGAGATATACAAGCTTATCAATAATCGAAACATTCTCAATCCTCAAGCCTACATCTCAAGTACATCAATCCAACACTTACCCGTGAAGGAAAGAGAACTTCAATCAGTTGAAGAGGAAAATATCGAAAAACAAGGGTCTACATTCCAAGAAGGATTGTAGAAAGGTTCAAGGTCAACCAAGTCTTAAGCTTTTGGAGGGCTTCGTGATCAAATCCAAAAGTGCTTGAGCAAGTGAGTCGTAGTAGCAAGCGCACTGCGCCTGTGAAGAAGCCGAGTCGCACGAGAAGCCAGGTGAGTGATCAAGGCGTCTCAGACATCGAGTCCCAAAGGATCAAGTCGGTTGTGATCAAGACTTGTATCCGGACTGTTACCACTTTGTAAACCGATCATTACTTAGTGGATTCCTCCAGGAGTTGGAGAAGAGAGGAGTAGAAGAATTACCCCATCTTCGAACCTCTATAAAAACTTTATTGTGTCATTTACATTTCAAAGATTTAAATTTCTCGCACTTTTAATTGCTTATATCTGCGATAAATTTGCTATCCATTTGATAATCTATAAGTACTAAATCAAGTCAGAAAAACTTGTTTAATCAAACTTAAGGGTGTTAAGTCTTCCAATAAAACAAAACCACAGTTGAGTCAATTTATAGCCAACAATTTGAGTTACTCTATTAATACTCACCGAAATCATTGAGAGATTAACCCTACCGAGGACTAATTCGATTGTCCATCAAGGACACAAATGTAGAACTCAGAGATTTAAAAAGGCCTAAATCGAAAATTTGGTAAGGTTTATTCAACCCCCCCTTCTAAACCTTACACTTACACCCCTAGGGACCTACAATGTCATGAAAGAACGTGGATTTAAAATAAATGAATGTGATAAATGTGTCTATGTTAAAGAGACTGGAAATGACTATGTCATTTTATATTTTTATGTAGACGACATGCTTATCATTGGAAGTAATGATAAAATAATTGAATCCACTAAAGATATGTTAAACTCGAGGTTTGACATGAAAGATATGGGTTTAGCTGACGTGATCCTCGGAATAAAGATTTCTAGAACTTCAAATGGACTGACACTTGATCAGTCACATTGTGTGGATAAGATTCTAGGAAAATTTAGTATGGATGACACGTCATTAGCTAGAACTCCAGTAGACACAAGCAAACATCTATCGAAGAATAGAGGTGAGGCTGTGTCTCAAGTTGAATACTCACGAGTCATAGGAAGTTTAATGTACTTAATGAGTTGTACACGACCAGACATTACCTATGCAGTGAGTAAATTGAGCAGATACACGAGTAATCCAGGGCATGACCACTGGAAATGTATAGTGGGAATAATAAGATATTTAAGATATACTCGTGATTTTGGGTTGCACTATACAAGATATCCTGCTGTTATTGAAGGATATAGCGATGCTAATTGGATATCTGATATTAAAGATTCTAAGGCTACAAGTGGATTTGTATTCACTTTAGGAGGTGCAGCAATATCATGGAAATCTTCTAAGCAGACAGTTATAGCAAGGTCTACAATGGAGTCCGAGTTTATTGCTCTGACAAGTGTGGTGAAGTAGCTGAATGGCTTCGAAATTTCTTAGAAGATATTCCAAAATGGCCTAAACCCGTGCAAAGCAATTTGTATACATTGTGACCAATAACGCATTGGCGGTGGCACGCGGGAGCAATATATACAATGGTAAGTCTAGACACATACGTCGTGAGACACAATACCATCGACAACTACTCTCAATCGGTGTTATCTCTATTGACTACGTGAAGTCAAAAGATAATTTAGGATCCGTTAACCAAAGCGGTTGAATCGAGAGTTAGTTATGAAATCATTAAGAGGAATGAGACTTAATCCTCTAGAAAAATGAGTTGATACAATGGATACCCAACCTAGCCGATTGGAGATCCCAAGATCTAGGTTCAAAGGGACAACCTAGTTGTAAAAAAGACTCTATGATCACCGTGGGGGAGTTATCCTTTCCGTCCATTCCTTAACAGTGATGCCCGCGGAGAAAAAGATAAGCAATTTGGCTTTTAATGATTCTTGTGCGTCGGTAAGTCGAGCAAGGTAGTACGGGCTATCTTAAATGAGAATCACCTATGTGAGAGAGAAGTGGGGCCGCTTCAATGCATTGTGTGAGGCTCAATTCTTAGAACCTCTTTCGTAACTGGCGTATGTTCAGGGCTATGAATGAACGTAACCATGAGAACTGAAGTATGTTGGGAAGAATCTTGTGTGAGGTATATCATCGTTTACACAAAAGGCATAACAGTTCAAGGACATCGCGTCTACTGATCAGCTAGTAAGGTAAATATGCTTTTCATACTGGAATGTTCAAAGGGTAACACCTATCTATCCTATGCAGGATTCAACTGTTGGAATTTATCACCAAATCTTTGTATCTTAGTAATTTTCTTCATGTGGGGGATTGTTGGACAAGTTGTTGAACAAGTTGAGTCCAAGTTGAAGTAAATTACTAATTGTGACCTTTTGAATAGTAAGAGATAAATTTATTTGGCCTTTTCAATAGTAAAAATCAAATATTTTACTTCATGAAAGGTCATATTTTTGCCTATAAATATGGCTTATTTCAACATTTGAAGACACACAAAATATTTTTCAAGAATTTCATCTCTCTCCTAAAGCTCTTGCAATTTTAATTTTTGGTGATAATTTCCAAGCATAATTTCAGTTCGCCGGAATAGGTAATCCGGTTTTCTCGTCTTGTCCTGGGAAACAGACGTCCAGAATAGGGGACAAATCTGTTTTAAGGATAGTGTATTGAACACACGATTCGAGCAATTTTTATTTTGCTTTCTTTGAAAATTTTATCGATTCGGGTTTTTCGATTCATATAAATTGTACTAGAAGAAATACTACTATTTTCCAACAATAAAGGTAGGGCACGATAGTACCCTAGTAATTATGGGTACGATCGTGCCTTGAAATTACAAGGGTGCGTTAGTGCAGCACATAAAGGTAGGGCACGATAGTACCCTAGTAATTATGGGTACGATTGTGCCCTGGAATTACTAGGGTACGATAGTGCAGCACATAGAGTTGGGCACGATAGTACCCTAGTAATTCTGGATACGATCGTACTCAGTTAAAGTTCAACATGGCACGATAGTACCATGTTGACAGCCCGATAGTGCCACGTTAAACTTTCCAGATCTAAATTTTTTTCTAGTTACGAAAATCAAGCAAATTTTCTATTTTTATACATAAATATTTGCATAAAGTACTACATTATATTGGTTCAAAATGTATCTTGAATCATTTTCGTAGCCTTTAAAAATCGAAAAACTAGAGTATAATTTGTGGAAGGAAGAAAAACGAGGAAGAAGGAAGGAAGGAAGAAAAGATGAAAAAGCTGGTGGAAAACTTTTATTTAAACAAGAAAGAGAGAGTTGAAAGGGGCATAAATGACTTTTCATTGTAAAAATGGGCATAAAAGTTGTTTTTATCAAATTTGGTCAAAAAAGTGTTTTCTTAAAACAAAATGGGTAAAAAGACCCATTTTCCCTTTTTTAATTGCGCTGAGGTAGCCTAGCTCTGACTGATTTTTAAATTTCAAATTCTCAATGTGGTCGAGTTTGTTGTTGTTAAAATTCTAAATTATTTTTTTTATAGTTGTCTTATTAACAAAGACAAGTCCACTAAATTTCTATAATTGTTTTTGCTTGGTTACTCACATTGTTTGTACAGAAATAAAGTCAAAATACATAATAACAACTAATTTTTGGATTATCCAACCAATGATTGAAATATTCAATTATATAATCCGACTTTATATGTTGCGAAGAAAATTAAGAATTAGAACTGATATGACTGAGTACAAAACTGTAGACTAGATAAAAATATTAATATTTAGACTTAATTTAATGTATATGGCGGGTCCATAAGACCTGCTACCCGCCTGCACACGGCGAATTTTCTTAAAGCGGGTCCAAGAACTGTCCCGGGACCCATTTGACCGGGTTTAAACCTGCTCCGAGTGGAACGAGTTTAATGCGGAGTCGGGTTTTGACCTGCCTCATTGCCATCCCTACATAGGATCTGGTTAATCTATAATGCCAAACGAGTCCTAGACTCCTAGTAGTACATGTTTGGACTGTGGATGTTTTTGAATGAGTCACCAATATCTTGGGTTATTTTTTCAATATGTGGCATTTGCCACATATTTTTTTGTTTTTATGGTGGATTTGGAGTGTTTTGAAAAAGGGTGCAGGCGCCTTAGAAAGTATGCTTACCAAGTGCGCTTTGTATGAGAGCGCGTCACGACCGCCATGTAGTGTTTGATACATGTTTTTATCTTAATTTTGATGATTTTATTTTGTCACCAAAACAATGCTTTTAAAGGTTGTCCAAATACTCCTAAATGATTTAAAATGGTTTTAATATTTTAGGAGTATTTCCTCAAGTCTATTTTTGATAATAATGGACAACACTTTTAATGATTTTATATCAATGGATTTTTCACTCCTAAACAAGGTTCCTAAATGTTGTCTAAATACTCTCGATTGGTTTAAAATGTTTTTACTAAATTTTCTGAGTATTTCTTGGGTTTTATTTTCGACAAAAATTGGACAACATTTTGCCTCGTGGTCGACCGGCCGCCCTATAGGGCAACCCGCACTCAAGATGTTTTTAGAAACAGAAAATGAGACGGAAGGAAAAACAAGCAGGTCGTCGGCCGGCCGCTCAAGGCCGGCCGGTCGGTCGCCGGCCGCGCCAATGGCCGGC
Source organism: Rehmannia glutinosa (assembly GCA_016081115.2). Lineage (NCBI taxonomy): Eukaryota > Viridiplantae > Streptophyta > Magnoliopsida > Lamiales > Orobanchaceae > Rehmannia > Rehmannia glutinosa. The sequence continues at coordinate 272,998 of JABTTQ020001270.1, forward strand.
CAGTACTGCAAGTTTCATTGTTGAAACAGATCGAACCCTTCGTATTTTTGGTTGGGGAGACCGGTTGAGACAGGGTCGACCGGTCAAGCCTACGTCGGCCGGCCGCCTGTTGTAATTTTCAAAGTATTCTTATTTTCTCGTATTTTTGTGCGACCGGTCGCCACTGTATTGACAAACAAAAATATGACCGTTTGAAACAGACACATTTCCTTAAATTGTGGGATTGATTTCTAACTATATTCTTGATTTTAATTGTATTTTTCTCAGAGATTTTCAATCCCCAAGAGGAGCCTATGCTTGATCAATCATCTCCTATAAATAGAGGAAGTTTTGGAGCAACCAACACAACAATTGAGATACAACACAACAAGATACACTTCAAGCAAACACTTGGTCTTTCATTGTTATTATTCTTGTTGTAAATTTGCCTAGCTTATCACTTTCACATCCTCGAGGTCTAGGCTATTTTTGATTACACTTGCACTCAATTGTATTATTCATTATCGAGTTGTAATCTTGAATTTGTGGTCGCCATTCAAACACAAGATATCCTTGTGAGTGTTCTTGTGGTAAGAACACACTTGAGTGAACTAGGTGTTAGGTGTAAGAAGATTGTGGTAATCTTCTTATTGAGGTGTTGAAGAGTGTGGTGCTCTTCAAGGGTGAAGATTGTGGTAATCTTCACAAAGGTGCCGTTGGAGATTGTGGTAATCTTCAAGAAGAGATTGTGGTAATCTCAAAGGTGGTGTTGAAAAAGAGTGTGGTGCTCTTCAAGGTGTTGTAAGTTGAATTTGTATTAATTTTGGTAATTAATAAAATTCTTTTTCTTTTGAAATCCATCCCGGATATACTGGGGTGGTAGAGGATTAGGCCCTAGGTGGGTTGAACCTCTTTAAATCGACGTGTGTTGTTTATATTCCGCACCTTTATTATTGTATTTGAGCATTCGGTAATAAAAAGAGGGCGAAATCGAAAAGATGGAGATAATCTATTCACCCCCTCTAGATTATCGTAGCCGCTTGGACTTACAAGTGGTATCAGAGCCAAACTCTTTGGCAAGCTCGTTTCACATCGCGAGTGAAGAGAAACGATCGACGGCTACGAACGAAGCTCATCTATCCGGCACCTCCACCACCAAGCCACCTCGGTTTGATTCCAAAAATTTTATATTTTGGAAAGAAAGAATGGAATGCTATTTACAAGGTTGCGGGTTCGATATTTGGAACACCGTCATCAATGGAGAATCCATTCCGATGAAAGATACACCACACACCTCAAAAGGCCTCAAAAAGCTCAATGATGAAGAGAAGAAAATCATCTCCTTAAACGGTAAGGCTTTAAATAATTTGTATTGTTCATTTACTAATTTAGAATATGAACATATTGTAGGAATAAAGTCGGCACATGAAGTATGGCAAAAATTAGAAGCCATCTATGGAGTATTTGCAAATGAAAGGAGTCAAACAAAAGCATCTACTTCTCAAGGTCATACAAGCTCAAATCTAAGGAACAAGCCTCCTACAACTTCCAATTATGAAGAAGTTGAATATTGTTTTATGGGCATCAATGAAGAAAATGAGGTACATCTTAAACCCTCTACTTCCTATGATATTGTCATTCAAAATGATTATAGTGATTTACAAAATGATTATGATGAACTTCAAAATGAATTCCAAAGCCTACTTGTTAGATACAAAAATTTGAAAAAGGAATTCAATATTTTGAAAAATGATAAGGATAGTTTATTTACTTCTTATGAATCACTATCATGTGCTCACACCACCACTCTTGACAAGGTTAGAAACCTTGAGAAAGAAAATAGTACTCTTGTTGAGGATATGAATTGCTTGAAAAATGATTTATCTAAATCCAACTTGAGTACCGATAAGATGACCAATATTGTTGATTGTTGTGATAATTCGAAACAAGGACTTGATCATAAGCCTAATGTTGTTAATCATATGAAAAATGATCAAGTCACTATGCATATTGGTCATTATGCTCCTAGAATTATTACTTGTTTTTATTGTGGCAAAAAGGGTCATACGGCTAATTCTTGTCGGGCTAGAAATAGCTCTAAATATTGTTGGAGACCTAAAAGTCTCAAAGCTAATCTTAAAGGACCCAAACACATGAGGGTACCACAAAACAATGTGCTATTAGGTACCCGGCAAAGCAAAAATCGGAGAAAATTCATGCCACCAAGAAAACATCAAATGAACGTTTCATTTGATCAAAGAAGGAGAAACTACTCTCAACAAAGCCAATTTCCAAGAAGAGCGTATAATCAAAAATGGGAAGAACACAATCCTTGAAATGGCAAAGACATCATCAACAAGATGATTTTCAAAGAAGAAGAAACCATCAACCATGGGAAGGTAACCAAACTTGGAAATGGAGAAGTCATCATCAACAAAGTGACTTCTCAATGGGAAGATATCATCAACAATGGGAAAGACACAACCCATGGAAACGGCGTAATTGGTAAACCGTATCTCCCCATTTGTATATGCATTTTATTTTTAAATCTATACATACTTTTAATTGTGTCTTAATTGCAAAATGAATCTTCAAGTATTTATTTTTAATATAGGTCTCTTATATATTTATGAGTTTCAAAATTTTTAAAAAGAGACCTTGCATGATTTTCTAAAACTCTTGAGCATTTTATTAGACTTATGTGGCTTATTATCTCTTATGAAATCTTATAGCATAAGCTCTTTTTGATATCTCATATTACTTGCCTACACTTGAATTTTCTATGAAAATATTGTCTAAGAATTGTGTAGGATACATATTTCATACTCATTGGCCATTACGTCATCAAGTTTCTTAAACCATCGAGGTATGTCTACTCGTATTTTTCTTTAAACTCGATTTTATGCTTATGCACATATCTTTCAAGATATTTCATTTTGATCCCTTAAGTGCCCCTAATTGATCTTGCAAATATTTTCTTTTAAAAGGCACTACGTGTTTAGTCTCGATTTTATCGTTTATATGTTTTCCCAAAACCCATATTTGTTGGATATAGTCCAAACTTATATTTTTTGCAAAGTTTTAAAACTTTTGGGGTGAAAAATCAAATTTTGGAAAACTCGGGAGAAAGAAAAATCACTGGACGGTCAAAGCGGGGGCGGCCGTCGCCGCTCGCACCTCGACCGGGTCGCCCCTACCTCGATCGGTCGCCCAGGCCATTTTTTTGCAACTTAAAACTTTCTGTCTTCGTTTCAAAATAGACGCAGATAAAATTCTCAAAACCCTTATCAGCGAAAATCATCCCCTTTTCTTCAAAATCTTCAATTCTTCATCATTTTTCACGATTCTTGTTGCTAATCGTCTTATTTTCACAAGAATCTTACATATATGGCTCCCCCAAAGAATTCCACAGGTCGAAATCCCATCTCCAAGCGTAGAAGGGACGGAGAGGGTTCGTCAAGAAATCGGCAAGAGGAAGTCGAACAAAGGGATATTCGAGCCGCTCAAAGAAACGTGGCTCAAGAAGGTGATGATGTTCAAAATCCCATTCTCTCTCGGGCCCAAATTACCGAGCTACGCGGAACGATTTCGCTCCAAAATTGTCGTTGGGCGAAAGGTAAAAAATCCTTTGTTACTCAAGCCCCTAATTCCCACAATGTTCTTAATTTCATTCATAAATATGCGGAATGGTATTATGAGGACTCGGGAATGGGAGAAAAGTCGATTGCTCGGACTAAAATGTGTCGTTTTAGTTCATTTACAAATGAGTATCCTACGATTAGAGGATTTTTCGAGGAGCAAGGGTGGATGTATTTATGGGAACATGCTTATGTCTTGTATGATGATGATATTATCCAACTCTTTTATGCCAATATGTGGGTCGAATATGATGTTGAAAGGAAGCCTATAGCCGTAAATTCTCTTATAAGGGGACGTCATTTTAGATGGACTCCCAATGATATTTGCGGTTTTTACGTGTTAGAGAAGGTGGTTGGGATTATTTCTCTTGTGGGACTTGGAATGATGATATGTTGGGGGTGTCAATGAAAGAAGTAAAGACGTATTTGGGAGTATGGCCAAAGTACTCTTTGTTGGCAATGACACTTGAGCATCGTATTTTGTCGGTCATTGTCGCATATTGCATTTGTGGTAAGTCGGGAAAGATGCCTAGCAACATGGATTATTTTTTGACGTATAAGATTGCTAGGAGGGAACCACTTAACTTTGGTGCCATACTTATTCAATGTCTAATCGAGTCCATCACTCAAGGTAATAAGAAGTTAGTTATGGGAAATTGGATTTGTAAACTTCTTATTCAATCGGGACTTCCTTCGTCGGAGTTTAACTCGGAAGTTTTTCAAAATGACTTCGACATTGATAATATCTCCCAAATAGTCACGATGCGCAAGAATATGGACATCCGACCAACCAAAATGGCTAGATGAAGAGGTCAAGAGTCCCCTGATCCTAATGACTACTTTGATGACACCGAGGCCGCAAGATTGGCGGAAGAGGGTGAACCGAGCAATCCGGAAGGCAATACCGGTGCTCAACCGCCTAAGAGGTATACTCAAGCCGAATTTGATGAGATGAGGGCTTTCATGAGACGAGGTATGAGGCTTTGGAGCAAAAGACCTCCAAAATGCAAAAGTCTATCGGCAAGTTAAAGAAATTCATCAAGGACTTAATTCCCGGATCTTGCTTCTCCTCGGATGAGGAATGATGTTACCCCACCCCTTTACTTTCTAGCATTTTCATTTAAATTGCTTTGTACTTTTATGAACTTTTGTAAAACTCATTTGTACTAATGATATTTGCTTGTTTTTCTTAAAAGGGTTAATATTGCAAAGTTGATAATGACTTGTGGATGATCATGGAGTATTTGAGGGTAAAAATACTCTAAAGCATTGTTTGATAATTGGTATGAAGTACTTGATGGTAAAAGTGCTTCTCTTATTGCTTTGATCATTATGCTTAGTTGGATATGTTGGGACATTTGACATTTGATACATGGCTTGACTTATTACTTGGTAGATGTTCAAATTTTTGGCATTTGTAATGCCTTGATCATTCTTAGCTTATCTCAATTGGGTTGAACCCTTGAGAATCTACTTTGAGCTTATCATTGATGAACAAATTGTTGCATATGGTGCATATGATTTCTTTGAACTTTGGAATGAGGTTGATTGATGATATGAAAATTTTTTGGCTTGAAAACTTTACAAGGACTATATACAACCTCTTTTATTTTTCAAGCGCACAAGGTGTTCGATAAAATGTCGCAATGAAACTTTCAACTTCTACATGACTCTCTTGCTTCAAAATGTCGTAAAATCTTTTTGAAATCATGTTTTTAGCATACTAATGAGCTTATGGATCTTTTATGTTTCTATTCTCCAATTTTCCTTGGATTACTATGCTTTAATAGCTCAACGGTTATTAAACCGTCCCTTTGGCGCGCTTTGACATTATTACATGGTGTTTTCACCATCCTAACATTCTTTTTGATGATTCCAAAGGGGGAGAAAAACAGGATATTGGCTCATTAGCTCAAAGAAGCTAATAAAAGCTTGTCATAAAAGCTATAAGCTATGGCTCATAAAAGCCATAAGTTGTGATTTGTTCTTAGTCCAATTGTTGCTTGATGGACTTATAATATTGATTAATGATGTTTTGTGACAGGGGGAGCTTATAAGCTCTTGAGCAAAATTGTAAAAGCTAAAGTTTCTAGCTTATGGATAATTGCTTTTACATTATTCTTGATATGCTTGTTGATAGAGGGAGCTTGTGCTTATTATTGAAAAATATTTACTCCCTACTTGGTTGCTTCCAAACGGTCAAATGTTTTTACCGGAAAATCATTTCTAAAATTGCTCTCTTAGTTTGTGTAAAAATTGTTTTGGTTTGTAATCATCAAAAAGGGGAGATTGTTTGATACATGTTTTTATCTTAATTTTGATGATTTTATTTTGTCACCAAAACAATGCTTTTAAAGGTTGTCCAAATACTCCTAAATGATTTAAAATGGTTTTAATATTTTAGGAGTATTTCCTCAAGTCTATTTTTGATAATAATGGACAACACTTTTAATGATTTTATATCAATGGATTTTTCACTCCTAAACAAGGTTCTGAATGTTGTCTAAATACTCTCGATTGGTTTAAAATGTTTTTACTAAATTTTGGAGTATTTCTTGGGTTTTATTTTCGACAAAAATTGGACAACATTTGCCTCGTGGTCGACTGGCCGCCTATAGGGCAACCCGTGCACTGAAGATGTTTTTAGAAACAGAAAATGAGATGGAAGGAAAAACAAGCAGGTCGGCCGGTCGCTTCGCGTCGGCGCCGACCGGTCGGTCGACCGGCCGCCAAATCAATCGGCCGATCGTGCACTGCAAGTTTCATTGTTGAAACAGATGAACCCCTTCGTATTTTTGGTTAGGGAGACCGGTTGAGGGGGGTCGACCGGTCAAGCCTACGCCGACCCGGTCGCCTGTTGTAATTTTCAAAGTATTCTTATTTTCTCGTATTTACGTGCGACGGCCGCCCTGTATTGACAAAAAAATATGACCGTTTTGACAGAGACACATTTCCTTAAATTGTGGGATTGATTTCTAAATGACTATATTCTTGATTTTAATTGTATTTTTCTCAGAGATTTTCAATCCCCAAGAGGAGCCTATGCTTGATCAATCATCTCCTATAAATAGAGGAAGTTTTGGAGCAACCAACACAACAATTGAGATACAACACAACAAGATACACTTCAAGCAAACACTTGGTCTTTCATTGTTATTATTCTTGTTGTAAATTTGCCTAGCTTATCACTTTCACATCCTTGAGGTCTAGGCTATTTTTGATTACACTTGCACTCAATTGTATTATTCATTATCGAGTTGTAATCTTGAATTTGTGGTCGTCATTCAAACACAAGATATCCTTGTGAGTGTTCTTGTGGTAAGAACACACTTGGGTGAACTAGGTGTTAGGTGTAAGAAGATTGTGGTAATCTTCTTATTGAGGTGTTGAAGAGTGTGGTGCTCTTCAAGGGTGAAGATTGTGGTAATCTTCACAAAGGTGCCGTTGGAGATTGTGGTAATCTTCAAGAAGAGATTGTGGTAATCTCAAAGGTGGTGTTGAAAAAGAGTGTGGTGCTCTTCAAGGTGTTGTAAGTTGAATTTGTATTAATTTTGGTAATTAATAAAATTCTTTTTTCTTTTTGAAATCCATCCCGGATATACTGGGATGGTAGAGGATTAGGCCCTAGGTGGGTCGAACCTCTTTAAATCGACGTGTGTTGTTTATATTCCGCACCTTTATTATTGTATTTGAGCATTCGGTAATAAAAAGAGGGCGAAATCGAAAAGATGGAGATAATCTATTCACCCCCCCTCTAGATTATCGTAGCCGCTTGGACTTACATGTAGGCGCCGGTTTGACTGGTGCCTTCAACCTGAATTTTTTATTTTTTTAATTTTTGAAATTTAATTTTTAAATATAAAAATACAAATTTTCGGATATTACTGAATCAAAATATTACTCAATCGAAACACGATTACATAAAAAAATTTACACCATATAATAAAAAAAACAGTCAGGGAATTGCATATTAAAATACTGAAATAAGATACAACATGCTATTACAACATAAGTACGCGAAATCGGTACGCAAACAACATGAACATTCGCCAGTTTGACTGGTGCCTACAACCTGAATTTTTTTATCAAAATTTAATTTTTAAATATAAAAACACAATTTTCGATTGAGTAATATTTAGATTCAGTAATATCCGAAAAATAGTGTTTTTATATTTAAAATTAAATTTCGGAAAAAAATATTAGGTTGTAGGCGACGATCAAAGCGGCGAATGTTCCTGTTGTTTGCGTACCGATTTCACGTACTTATATTGTAATAGCATGTTGTATCTTATTTCAGTATTTTAATATGCAATTCCCTGACTGTTTTTTTAATTATATGGTGTAAACTTTTTATGTAATCGTGTTTCGATTGAGTAATATTTTGATTCAAGAATATCCGAAAAATTATATTTTTATATTTAAAAATTAAATTTCAAAAATAAAAAATCAGGTTGTAGGCGCCGATCAAACCGGGCGCCTACGTGGCGTCGATAAGAGGCTCTCATCACAGCGCCGCTTAGTAGCGCCTTTCTAAGGGCGCCTACACCTATTTTTTCAAAACACTCCCAATCCACCATAAAAACAAAAATATCTGTGGCAAATGCCACAGATTGAAAAATAACCCCCCGTTGGCGCCATTAGGGAGGGCGCCTACCCTTCTATAAAGGGCGCCCTCCCTTTTCCTCCTCCTCCATAAACCAGCAAAACCACCTTCTTCCTCCTCAATTTCCTTCTTCTGTGAGTGAGTGGTGGTGGTGAGTGTAGAGTGGTGGTGAGTGGTGGTGGTGAGTGGGGCGCGTGTTGGTGGTGAGTGGAGGCGCGTGGTGGTGGTGAGCAGCGGCGCGTGGTGGTGTTGACAGGCGGCGCGTGGTGGTGGTGGCGCGTGGTGGTGGTGAGCGGCGTGTTGCGGTTCCGTGCGAGACACATTCCGAAAATTTCAAGTAATTTTCAACTATTTTGAGCAATATTTAATTTTTCTAGTTTATTTAGTTAATTGTTTATTTTATTGTGAATGATTGTTGTTGGTAGAATTATTTTGTTAATTGTTATTTTTAGGTATTTTTATAAATTGCTAGTAAAATTTGTAGAATAATAAATTGTGTATTGGTAATTTGTAGGTATTTTTAAAATGTTAGTACAATAATATAGTAAAAGTTTAATAATGTTAGTTTACTTTTAGGCATTTTTATAAATTGTAATTATAATTATTTGTAATAAATAATGTGTAGCCCTTTTTAAATTAATTAATATGTCTGCTTTTTTTTTAATTGATTACTGATTAAGCATATTATAAATAATAATTTTGTATAATTTTTGAAGATATGTCAGACAAAATTGGAGTATTTGTGCATTTTGGAGGACAAGTTGTTGGAGCAACACATATTGACCGTAATATCGACCTATCAAACTTAATAGGCCTTTTGTATGAAATTACGGATTTGGATCAAAACCGCCACAAGTTGCGGTTTAGCCGTAAATATTACGAGAATGATAATTCACGATTGGCTCCAATTAAAAGAGATCGGGAACTTAGATTTTTTGGATCCGATAATCGGTTTAAAATCTATAGATTTATTTGTTAAATCGAAATTTTGAATCAAACTGTACCACCACCAATTCCACTGGAAAATGAGTTTTACCAATATGCATCTTATATTATTGGTGACTCTGAATTACCTTCGGTTACCCAAGGAATGACAAATATGGGTTTGGGTAGTACATGTAGACCTAGTCCGAGCAATTTGGATGGATTGATTCTGCATGTTGAGAAGCGACCTACGATTAGGGGTGATGGTTGTCTTTCACGATAAAACGGGACCTTGTAACCAGTGATAATAGCGAGCGTGGTGATGATAGTGATGATCATATTGAGAATAATGTTGTACATGAAGAGGATCATCCTGTCCAGCGACATGTTCCTTTGATAGTTGGACCTCCTATTGACATAGTTGGACCTTCTACTTATACACCTCAGATGCACTATGGTACGAAATTTATTAAATTCATAAAAATGATTTTAATAGCAAATGGGTATTTTAATTGATCATTTTCCATTTTATATGACAGGTCCATCTACATCCACTCCGGGTTATTTTGCCTCTCAGTGGACATCATTTTCATCATTATTAGAGACTGATTATAGTGCTACGAGACCTCTATATAGTGCCCATGATCCGTCCACATCCGAGCGTCCACATTTTAACATATCGCCCGTCTCATTTCCGCCTACACTCAGTGCATATCGTGATTTGACCGGAGAGTCTACATCATCAGCTGTAGATGATCAAGATGATGAGGACGCGCCACAACATTCTGCACATGACGACTAATGGGAGGATCTTGGTAGGCGTAGAAGTACTGGGACGAGGAGGGTAGCGCTAGGTGTGGCACTGGGGGTCATAGAGTTTAGGATTTTTCATAGAGTTTATTGTAAAACAACTATTGAATCAACTTATTTAATATTAGGTCTGTATCTTTTTATTACATTTATTATTATACATTTATTTCATATACATTTACTACATTTGCATTGATACGTCTTATCAGTGTAAGCTTTATACACATGTCTAGTCTTGTCAACAAAGCTTTATCAGATGCCAGTGTTATCCAGATGTCAGCTTTATCAGATGTCAACTTTATCCAGTGATACATCTTGTCAACATAGCTGTATTAGTTGTTGGGCCTTGTTTGAATAACTTAACAAATTTACAAAAATGTCATTATGAATACTTCACATCGCCTATAAATACATGATTAAAATTTCATTTGAGTGCAACTTGAACTGGTCCCCTCTAGCAACCCAAAAAAATTATATTATTTCTATTTTCACTCCAAATGGATGAGTTCAACTGGTCCCCTCTCCCCACAGAAGCCTAACTCCCAGTTATTGATGAGTCTCTATAATGCGAAAAATACAAGGTGGACATTGCCGATGGACATCATTCTCGTTGATTCACTACTAAACGAGAAGAGTAAAGGCAACTGGGTAGTTGGTAAAACGAACAATAGTGTGGCCATTCTAGAGGCGAGAGCAGTTCAGAAATTTGTATTCCAATGCAATTTTAAGTTCGCCGAGGTAAATCAACGAGTTAAACATCTTCAAGCCTGCTATAATTTGTTCGCCAAAATGCTAAGTACGCCGGGTGTACATTGGGATCGTAAACTCAATTTCGTGCACGCAGCGGCAATTCACTGGGTCACTTGGCGTTCGGTAAGTTAAATATTCTTATTTTCATCATGCGAGTTGTATTATATAATATTATGTAATGTAAGTATATTAATCATTCATTTTCTTTAATTTTTAGGATGATGACACTGTTACTCCGGATGCTTATATGATGGAGGGAGAACCTTTATTTGATAAGCTTCAAATATTGTTTAAGGTACCAGAGCCAGAAACACAAGGCTCAAGCAACTTGTCGGGTCACCCTAAACGCTACTTGCCATCACAATCTAATGCTGAGCAAGGAAGTTCTTCTTCATGCCAAGATTGATCGTGCGGTGTTTTTGTTGTTTGCGTCTTGATTTCGCGTACTTATGTTGTAATGACATGCCGTATCTTATTTGGTATTTTAATATGTAATTTTTTCTTTTTTTTTTTAATTATGTTTACTTTATTATGTAATCGTGTTTCGATTGAGTTATATTTCGATTCAGTAATATCCAAAAATTATGTGTTTTATATTTCAACTTTCAATTTCGAAAATAATTAAAAAAAATCGAGTTGTAGGCGCCGGTCAAACCAGCGCCTACGTGGCAGAGAGCGAAAAAAAAAAACAAAGGACAGCAGCAGGCGCCCTTTGTAAGGGCGCCTACACCTAAATACTCAATCTCTCCCATTTTCACCACAATTTTGCAAATGTTTGTGGCAAACACCACAAACAGAAAAATAACCCCGGTTGTCAGGTGGCAGCAGGCGCCCCTTTGACCGGCGCCTGCTGCAAAAAGCTTCAAAAAAAAAAAAAAAAAAAAGACGGCCCATCACGGAAAGAGGGCGCCTTGGTAAGGGCGCCCCCCTGGCATGCGCCTAAACATATTTTTTCAAACCCCCCGGTTTTCACCCCAATTTCGCAAATTTGTGTGACAAATGCCACATTCTGAAAAAAAAACCCCAATATCTTCTTGATTCACGCCAGCCGGGCTCATTTTCTTAAAAAAATTTATAATTAAAATTTTAATTTTTAATTAACTCTCAATTCTATTCTAAAAATAGAAAAGAGTCAATTTTAACCCAATAACGTAATGGAGGTCTAAAACCAGTCACGATTTTACCCAAACCCAGTGGACTAATCTGGATTTCCCTTCTCTTCTCTCACTCACGTTTTAGTTATTTCCGGAGAGATATATTCAAAATAGCACGTTGATTAGTGATTATCTTTTTATTTTTTTGGTGATGGAAATGACTGATGAGTCTTGAATCTCCTTCTGAAAAAATAGTTCTTTTTAATCCACGATTTTTAGTTTGAGATGCTCGGAAATTAACAAAAAATGGCAATCGACATAAATGCCCCATTTTATGGTGACGTCTTTTATGTTTCCCGGTACTATTTTATCCAAATTTACGCTCCCGCCCTTTTTCTTTACACAACTTTATGCTCCCGCCAAAATTTTCGGACTTTTTTTACCCTTTGTTTCTAACATGTTTCAAACATGTTTCTTTTAATAAAATTTCAGTGAAAAAATAAATATTGCCCTCATTAAATAATTCATTTTATACTCTAAATCTTATAAAAAAAATCAATAAATATACACATAAAACAACACATATTAAAACCAAATAAATTAAAAATGTTACAGAAACAACAATAATAATAATAAAAACCCAATTCAATTTTTAATCCAATGCATGAAAACATAAAAAATATGGAAACAACCAGGAAGCAATATAGAAACAAACCAAAAACAATATAGAAACACCATATGAACAAAAAGAGTTAAAAATAGGTAAAAATTGTATTTGAGCATCGAAAACTACATGGAAACAACAAAGGAACATCGGAACAACATTAAAAACAGTATGGAAACAACTCAAAAACAACATAAAAATATTAAAAACACCACATGAATAAAAAGAGCTTAAAAATAGGTAAAAATTGTATTTACACATTGAACACTACATCGAAACAACAAAAATTATTAGAACAATATTAAAAATATTATAGAACAACACCGAAATAATAAAAACAATGTACAAAATAATACATGAATAAAAAACAACATAAAAAATAGTTAAAAGTTGTTTTGAAATATCGAAAAAACATAGGAATAAATTTAAACAACATCGAAACAACATATATAACATATAAAGCAATACCAAAACCAAAAAAAAAATCAAAAAAATGTGCAAAAGCGTAAAAAGAGGAAAAAAATAGGTATAAAAGTGATAGAAACATATTTTGTGGTATGTTTACTAAAAAAAGAGTATTTTATGTAATTTCCCTAAAAAAATGGCGTTCCAACCAACCTAACCCGCGACCCATTGCGAGTTTTAGTTTGAGATGCTCAATGAATACTGGCCCCTTTTGGTTTAAACTACTACAAATTAAAAAAAAAAAAAAGTCTAAATAGATTTGAACATACATTCACCCACAAAATTCATCTGGAGATGAAAATTTCATCTAGATTCATTCTTCAATATGGGATAGTAAAATCTCGCTTACATCAAATGTAGTATTTCAAGTCACTTTAGGCAACAATTTCTCATTACCAAATTCCATCAATTATCCGGATAAAATTAGCAATGAGACACGTCCAAGCTTCAAAGCTCTTAAATACAGAGAAACAAGTAATTATTCATCTATTTACGAAATCGAGAAAATAGCATTTTCTGGGCACGAAGGAATCGGAACACTAACCTTGTTCATGTACATTTCAACAACCGATGGAAGATGAGAGCGCGGTTTATAGTTCCCAAAAGAAAGTACCCTTTAGAGTCCTCTCATTCAAGAAATTCATTGGAGGAGTCTTGAAGATGGCATCTTTATGAGGCACACCAACAAGAACAGCAACACCCCATCCCTATGACAAAACACATTTTAGTCACTAAAAACTGCATCACATATTGCTTGATTATGATTTATTTTTCTGGATTATCTTATAGGAATTTTAGCATAATTACAGAAAAAAATCAATTATCTTTTAAAACTTCAAAAACCCCATATGCATTACAAATACCCATAAGAAATATCAAGGTAGTTTTAAAAAATAACAGAGTTTTTTTCTTTAATAATTAAACTCAAACTCAAGGTAGTAGTTTTTAATCTCTAATTCTCTATATTATTTAGTTTTTGGAAGTTAAAAGTTTAGCCAAGATAACGTACATCATGAACACATTCAAATGCAGAGATCATGGGGTCAATGTTTCCGGTACACTCAACGCTTCGATCAACTCCTCCATCAGTCATCTCAGCTATGACCTATTTACACAATTCAACACAAAAAAGGGTTAACACACATATTACAGAATTAAGGGAACAAAATTTATGTATAATTCCATCAAGGCATCAACCTCTTGAACTGGCTTGTTATGGTCTTTTGGGTTCACAAATTCAGTCACACCAAATGTCTTTGCTGCATAAACAAAATAAGAACATTCAGCTTGATTATTTGTTAGGGATAATTACAAAAACACACTGAGGTTTACGCTAATTACAAAAAAAAAAAAGGAATGCGCTATTAATACCCCCAAAATCTATTAATACACCCCCTTACTTAATACACCCCACCCCCTTTTTAAAAAATAATCTGTTTACTTAATACACCCCCAATATTCCTAATTTACCCTTCCCCCAATTACAATTCCTTCCCCCAAAATATAAATCCACCCAACACATACACCCATCACAATAAGTATTATTAACAACGATATAATTTGGAGTAGATGATGGAAATAATTTATTGATATTTGCTGATAAAAACAACATCAGAAAGATGCAAGATTCACATCATGCTACTTAATTTAATTCTTGTTCTTGGTTAGAGCAATTAACGGTCCAAGTATTATTCTGGTTTCTTTCAATTCTTTTTAACATTTACATGATGGATTTTCGTTAATTATTTTTTCCTGGCTTAGTGCTTTGAATATGTACATGCGATATTTTAACAAACCCCGTCTAAAAAGAAAATTGTTAAATTGATTGTATAGCTTTTCGGATTTCGTTCCTCGTAATTTACAACATAAATGACATTAGGTAACACAAATTTTGTAGCACTTTTTACATAAGGTACATAGGTATCACATGTTTGTAACACTTTTTACATTATAATATTTATGTAACATTTTTGTAGCACTTTATCAATATGTAACGCTTATATGTAACACTTTTAAATAAGTAACATTTTTTAAGTATCACTTTTTTTGTTATTTCTTTTGTAATGCAAATAAGTATCACTTTATTTGAGAAACAATTTTGGCAACACAATATTTTATTAATTGTAACACTTTTAGGCTATATTTTAGTAAAACACAAAATTATATAACTACCATTAAATCGTGTCAATGATTTATTTAATTAATTGATGTCATAAAATAGGTGAAGACAAAAAAAATTACCAAACCTAAAAATTGTAGACATCATGTACTCTGTTTTTTTTTACTGAATTTTTATATTTCTTTTATAAGTATTTTAGTTTTGCTTTTATTTTTTTATTTTTTACAGATGTAATTAATTCCGTCGTAATACCGATGGAAAATGCACATGTATGTATTTTATTATTATTATTTATATTTTTTTAATTTTTACTAACGGAGACCAATTTCATCGTTAACCTTTTTTTTTACTTTTAAAAAAAAGTTACCAATGAAAATTGATGTTGTCGGTAATTACTTAGGAATTTTTCCATCGGTAAATAATTTTTTCATTATTTATTTATTAATTTTTTTTTTACTGTTAGAACTTTTTTATCTTTCAGTAAATTAATTTTATATTTTCATATATTTTTTATTTTTACCTATTGACCAGTCGATAAATTTATTTTTATATATTTTTGATATTTTAAAATTTTTGTGTCCTTTAATATATAACATAATATGATTTTCAAACTATAGACTATATAATATAAAATTTGATATATACAGTGTGTATAATATAAATTAATACATATATTATATAATACAATCTTTATTATATAAAATATACTATACATACATATAATATAACTTTTATACAATTTTAATATATATATATATATATGTGTGTGTGTGTGTGTATGTGTGTGTATGTATATATATAAAACAAAGCAAAAGTGGTAATAAGAATCAACTTAGCTTAGTGGCAAACTGTCACTTCCACACATAACAGGTCGCATGTTCGAATCTACTTGGTGGCAAAAAATAGTATTTCTATGAAGTGTTACAAAAAAGTGTTACATAAGATTCATATCTAATACCTTTTTTAAAGTGTTACAAAAGTGTTACAAAAAGTGTTACATAAGATTCATATGTAACACTTTAGAAATATTACTTCGAAGTGTTACCAATAGAGAACTTATTGTAACACTTAGAAAAAGTGTCACTAAAAGCTAATAAAAGTGATACCTTAGACTATAGGTAGCACGGGCAAGTGCAGCACCATAAAAGTGTTACCTATTGTTTATAGTAACATTTTATGGCTATTAGGTAACATTTTTTGGGTATTATCTAATATCATTTATGTTGTAGTGATATAATCCTTCAAATCGATTACACTTAGTTTCTTTATTTATAGGATCAATTGTAATTAACAGTTTATTGTTTTCATTGTAATTGGTGTATATATATACTCCGAAAGCATGGAACATGTTGGGTTGTTCATGTTCATCAACTTTTGATTGTGTTTAGTCGATTTTTTTTGTTGTAGGTTTTAGGATTTTGGAATGAAAAAGAAAAGGACAGGAGAAGAGAGAAAGAGAGAAAGAGAGAAGAAAGAATGGAGATGTGAAATCATGGGAGAGAAAAAAAGAATGTGGGTGGGGGTGGGGGTGGGGGAAGAAGACTATATGTTTAAAATAGATGGGGTATATTTAGAGATTTGGTGGGTGTATAGAACATGAAGTGCATTTTAGTCTTTTCAATTGATGATATTTTTATAATTAAAAAGAGAGGTGTATTGATAGATTTTGGGGGTGTTAATAGCGCTTCCCAAAAAAAAACAAGAGATTTCTGAAAATTACAAAATGCCCCTTGACTTTTGATTTTGTCTTACATTTTCCCCCTTCATAAGTAAAAAATTATTTCAAAACCCCATATGACGTTTATTGAAATATTACAGATAATCCCTTAAATTTAAGACAAAGTCGAACCAGTAGGGGTTTTTTGTAATGTTAAAAAATGTGAATTATGCTGATACCTTCTTCAAATTTGCTAGGATTCAAGTCCACTCCAATTACTCTTGAAGCACCAGCCAAACTGGCTCCTTCTGCATCCTGAAAAATAAGAAAATAATAAATGATCAATCACTTCAATTTTTTTCTTTTCCTTTCTTATAATTTTGTGAACCGGCAACACAAATTGGAAACATACCGCAAGCCCAACGGCTCCAAGTCCAAAAATAGCAACCGATGAACCCTTCTTCAGTTTGGCAATATTCAATGTAGCACCAAGGCCTAACAACACAACCAGCCAAATTAGTTCATTCAAATTATAGTTAATTACAAAAACTACCACCGAAGTTTGGCCAAATTACAAAAAAACTCAATTATCTTTCAAAATTACAAATAGCACATTGACATTTGTTTATCTTTCTCAAATTGCACCATCAACGGGTGTATTTGTTAGGCAAATACAAACCTGAGTGTTATGAGTATTTTTAATTTTGAAAGATAACTGGAGTTTTCGTAATTAGACTATTTCTGAAATCATTCATCAAATTATGCATCAAGAAAGTATAAAATCCGAGCCCCTCCCATATCGACCCGATCAATACCTGTAGAGCTGTCAAAACGGGTCAGGCCCGTCAGGACGGCCCGCCCCGTCCCACCCAAGGTAGGGGGTGGATTAAGTATTTAGTAGCCCGCCAAGGGGCGGGCCTAAACGGGCTAACCCGCCAAGGGCTTGGCGGGGCGGGCGGGTGGGCCGGCGGGCTAGCCCGCGCAGAAATTAAAAGAAAAAAAGAAAAATTAGAAAAATAGATAAAAAAAATAGTATAATTGATATTTTATATTTTTATCTCTTATAAAAGTGTATATAATATTTTTATAAAATATGTACTTATTATCCATTAGTATATTTAATTCATTAAAATTAATAATATGCATAAAAAAAAAATTTATTTTTTTAAAATTTTTGGCGGGCCGGCCCACCCAACCTGCAGCCCAAGACGGGTGGGTTGGGCTGAGGTTTTCTCGGCCCACCACTTCGGCGGGCCAGCCCGCCCGGCCCATTTCGACAACTCTAAATGCCTGTAGAAATCCCGCAGCTTAGTACACAAACTTTATCCAAAGTAGCAAGAGGATTGATTTTGGCAACACAACCAGCATGAACCACATTATATTCAATAAATCTGGATGTCCCAACAAAATGGTAAATCGGCTTTCCGTTGATCGAAAATCTCGGTTTTTCGTCGTGAATCATAACTCCCCTATCAGTGTTAATCCTGAGAAGGCTACACATATTGCTTTCTTCAGATTTGCAATGAGCACAGTCTCCACATTCCCCTGTGAATACAGGAAGTACATGATCGCCGGGCACGAGTTCCGTCACACCCTCTCCGACGCTCTCCACAATCCTATAATAAAGCCAGTACCCATATAGTCAATACTAAACTCTTCCACTTTAGGCCTCAAAATGTAAAGGAATAATAACAACAAAGCCCTTGCGATTCGGGCTAATTACTGATAGAATATGTAAATTATTCTTGTAAATTATATTTAGACATGTATATCTTTTATATATGGTTAGTCATTATTAGTTTGTAAAGCCAAAGATTTTACCTAATCATTAGCCTAATTTGTAGCCATAAGATTGGCATTGTATCTTGTACATATGACGTGATAGATCAATGAGAATGCAAGACATTCAATTCAATTCTTACAATTACAAAAAAAAAAAAAAAAAAAAACCTGAGGTTTGATCCATCTTACATATTCCCCTTCATAAGACAAAGTATTTCAAAAATTCCCTGACATTTATATAAAAATACTACACTTACCCCCTTAAAATTAACATACCGGCTGCTTCAGGTCCGAGAATTCGAGGAAACACAGAATCTTGAGCCTGAAAAAACCAAGAAGAACATAACAGGGGAGCCCTCATGAGTATAAAACCAATTAGTTGAGGTAATGCAATTTTACATGACTACATGATCGAAAAAGACATACTAAGTAGACATCAGTGTGGCAACAACAGCTACAATTAAAAAAAAAAACAATCAAATTGTAGTTTATTTCTTGAATGGTCATTTTTGGGGGAAAAAATAAAATTACACAAGAATGTAACCCATTCACTGTAGTTGAAACCATTTTTACTTGCAATTTCACCTTGGAATTTTAACTAGATTATGAGGAAATTAAATAATGAAGAACAGGTTCAAGGTATAAAAATCATTCGCTCAAAAAAAAAAAAGAGGTGTAAAAATCATACCGTTGCATTTGATGACTTGACCTGCAGTGCTTGACATCTTGTATTAGCTTTTCTTGATCAAAGTTATAAGAATATTTGGTTTTGTATTTGGAAATTTTGTACGATGAGATGTTGTGTTGTAGAGGAGAGAGACTATGTCAAGATATATCTAATGTAACAGTTAGTTAGTTAATATAGTTAGAATTAGTTTCAAATTCTGTTATCAGATTAAAGCTTCTATCTTTCTTATATATACTTGTAAATCATATTGTACAGATCACTTAATCAATTCATTTTCTTTCTTCCATCTTCAATGGAGTTTTCCATTCTTCACATGGTATCAGGAGTTCATTGAAGAGCACTTCTGCATTTGAAATATCTCATTTGCGATCAACTCTGTGATCAATCTCATTTTTTTTCCTGATTGAAATCTGTGATCAGTTCTTGATATATCTTTTACATCTTGATATCTTTACACATCATTCTTGAAATATGGTTATCAATCATCAAACGGATGATCCTTCTTCTCCTTATTACCTTCACCCAAGTGACAATCCGGGAGCGGTTATTGTATACGAGCCATTCACCGGTGAGAACTACCTGTCTTGGAATAGAGCAGTCTTAATGGCACCTAGTGTTAAAAACAAAAATGGTTTTGTTGATGGTTCCCTTCCAATCCCTCCTGCTTCTTCCGTTAATCTTCATAATGCGTGGAAACGGGCCAACAATTTGGTATTGTCTTGGTTATTAAATTCTATTGCCAAGGACATTAGACAAAGCCTGTTGTTCTTTGCCACAGCTCAAGAAGTATGGGATGAGTTGAAGATAAGATATGCCCGCAGCGATGGCCCTCAAGTCTTTCACTTGGAGAAGTCATTAAGTATGATAACTCAAGGTAACAGTTCAATTACTACATATTACAACCAGTTCAAGAGCCTATGGGATGAGTATATTAGTCATCGTCCAATTATGATATGTTCTTGTGGACTGTGTACCTGCAATATGTCATATGTTATGGATAATTCTCAACAAAATGATTCAGTCATGAAATTTCTCATTGGTTTACATGACTCTTATGCCCAATTAAGAAGCCAATTGTTTCTTAATTCTCCCCTACCTTCTTTGTCCAAAGTCTACTCCTTATTATGTCCAAAGTCTACTCCTTATTACTTCAAGAAGAATCACATTGTGGCTTTCTTGGTCATATTGTGGATAAGTGCTTCCAACTAATAGGCTATCCACCAGGTTGGAAAGGGCCAAAGGGACCTAGAAATTTCAAAGATTCAGTTGTTGCAGCTGTCACAAGCAATTCTCCAAATCAAGATAATTCTGGCACTTTGGATAATTCAGTTTTTTCAAAGGATATGATAGAACAATTTTTGCTTTATGCTCAAAATCATCATTCTCAAAACTCTGTTGTTGAGATAGTACACACTGCATCAACAACATACCCTCAAATAAATCCAACAATCTCAAACTCTGCAGCACATTCACAGCAGCCTTCAGGTAGTATATCTTGCCTTGCTAATTCTTTACAAAATCATAAATGGATTCTAGATACAGGAGCCACAGACCATATGATTTGTGACAAATCTTTATTTAAAAATGATCCAACTCCTGTATCCATTCCTATATGTTTACCAAATGGACAAACCACTACAACTTCTTATATAGGTGAGGTTCAACTATCTGACAACTTAATGCTTCATAAAGTTCTATGTGTGTCCTCTTTCTCATTCAACCTCATATTTGTATCCCAACTAGCAAAATCTTCCAATTATGCACTGCATTTTCTATCATCTCATTGTATGTTACAGGACATGAACAACCAGAACCAGAAGATGATTGGTTTTGCTGAGGAGAAGAATGGACACTATCATTTTAAGATTCTCACAGCTGCTTCTATAACCACTGATCCCTTGATTTGGCACTCAAGACTAGGACATATATCTGCAAAAAGACTTTCTATGATTCCACATATTACTTCAAATAGTCATGATTTTAGTTCATGTGACATGTCATTTTGCCAAACAGAAAAAACTTGCTTTCACTGATAGTGTTTCAAAGTCTAATAAAATCTTTGATCTTATTTATTGTGATCTATGGGGACCCTTCTCCACTGCTTCTCATAATGGTTTCTATTACTTTCTTACTATAGTTGATGATTTTTCCAGGTGTACTTGGATCTATATGCTAAAGCACAAGTCACACACACATGTTCATCTGCAGAATTTCTTAGAGCAGAGTTAAAGCAGGTGTACTTGGATCTATATGCCAAATCACAAGCAGAATTTCTTAAAGCAGTGTTAATCTTAGATCTCCAATTTTTTTGTTAAAATTTTAGATCTCTCTCTTCTTTTTTTATTTATAATTTTAGATCTTGGGTGTTTTTGTTCAAGTTTCGATTCTTAATCTTGAAGTAGTGTTAAAGACCAGATCTTTGTAACACTTTTATCATAGATCTCTTGTGAATTTTATAATTTTAGATCCATATAGACCACTTTGATTTTTTTTTTTGTTCAAGTTTCGATTTTTAATCTTGAATCAGTACTATATACCAGATTTTTACAATCACTCTGATCTATAAATGATATGATGTTGTGATTTGGTGAAGGATTCTTTTGAGACTTGATTTATTTCCTTCTTTAAATAAATACATGATTTTTGTTTTGAAAGATGAATCTTTCTAATATCAGTTTTGTTTTTGTGTTCTTATGTCCGAAGAAATCATTGGAAGATTTGTTATGTCTTCGCTGGCGGGTCGAATTTCGAGGGTTAGCCACTTTTAAGGTAAAGTTTTGTTTATTATATAGAGCGGTTTTGTTTCTATATTTCTTTATTGGATTTTTGTGAGAAAATTAAGAAATATATTCTTTTTAATCTTCTGATTTGTTTTTGTTTATGAAAGTCTCGTATTAGTTTAGTTTGAGAAAAACAAAATCTATTTTTTTTAACTAAAGAATCTGTATTTATCAAAATTTTGGATTTTCCCCAAATTTTTTTCTCATCAAATATCTGTATTTTGCATAATGGTTACTTTGTGCCAAACATTTATGGAGTGCTTTTTTGAAAATATTTTCACCCCCTCCATAATATTTAGTAGTTTGAAAAAATCTGTAAAACTTTTGATATGAGTAAGTATTCTGTTGTAGTGTCAAATTCTTACCTTTCTTCAGTTCATAGTCTCAAATCACAAATCCAGAAGTTTACAGTCAATACTTCTTAGTAAAGAAGTTTATAGTCTCAAAAAAAGTGGTACTTCACATAGTCTCAAATCACAAATCCAGAAGTTTACATTCAATACTTCTCAGTAAATAATTTCATAGTCTCAAAAAAAGTGGTACTTAACATAGTCTCAAATCACAAATCCAGAAGTTTACAGTCAATACTTCTCAGTAAAGAAGTTTATAGTCTCAAAAAAAGTGGTACTTCCTAAATCCAGAATTTTACAGTCAATATGCAGCAATCTTAGTGTCAGTCATAGTTTCTGCTCCTGCTGCCAACTTAATCTCATGCTTTTCATCCTTGTGTTTTTTCCTTTCAGTTTCGCATTTGAGCAGATGGGCACGAACACCGTCGTTGTTGAGGTTAGGCTTCATTGGTTCCTTTTTTATAGGTTTTACTTCTTTCTTTGGTCTCCCGATAGGAGGTTTGTTGTAGTGACTGTGTCTGTGTTTCTTATTTGCCATCTGTCAAAGAGTTATTGACAAAGGTATCAGAAAAACACTCAAAAGTATATATTCACTGCTCCATTGAAATGTCTTATATTATCTTCATGATATATCATATCATCAAACAAGTTTGATATAGGACTACTAAAATGACTGTTGTCCAATACTAATATGTCAATGGTTTAAATTCTATCTCATCCTTGCGCCTATAGATTAATCATTCTGGTTTTGATTTTTTTCCAATGTATTCTTCCCACTGATGAGGTCAATAAGCGTATAATCCTTGCACACTGATGAGTAAATCAAGGTACTATTTTTTGCTTATGTTTATTTTTTTGTTAACTTGGAGATTTTTAAAGTTGATTGGTTAGTTTCAAGAAAATCAAAAGCACTGTTTAAAAATATGTTAGACAAAAAAAAGACGATTAGGGGTCATATTCATTAGGTGCTAGGTGAAAAGTGGCAGAGCCGTCCTAGGGCGATCGAGGTGGTGCTGCCACACAAGAGCCCTCGCCCCCGGGTTTTTTTTTAATTCTAGTTTATCTTTATTTATACTAAGACAACTCTTTGACCAACGGTTAGGATTTATTTGATCTAATAGACATATTTCATTCACTGGAATAATCTGACAAAAAAAATATATAATACCACTTCAATATGTAATACTCTAAAATTTTCTACAATTTTTTTTCTCCAAATGCCACAATATAAGAATGAGATTCATTGGATAAGAAAAATTATAGAGAAGTTTAGAGTATTATATATTGAGGTGGTCTTATATATTTGTTAGACTATTCCACTGGATGAAATGTATTTACTAGATCAAATAAATCCTAGCCATTGGTAAAATAATTGTCTTAGTTTTTGTGTTCGAATATTAAAAGAATTGTATAAAAATATTCTGTACATAAGGCTAATATGAATAAAATATATTTATATCCTGCTCGATTTGATTTGTTTATGTTCTAATTGGTTGGGGATATGGTGTTGTACAGAACTCGTTAAGGGAGAGAAGCGGATTGGGAAGAAAAGCATCAGCGCTAAGTCGAATGTGTTTAATTTTTTTTTATGGATTAATTTACAAATATTTTTAAATTAAAAACTATTTACTTAATAATAAAATGGAAAAAAGAAAATCCTAAAGTAAAATAAGAAGAAAAAAAAATGTCAGGCGCAAATTGGGGTAGCGCCTCCCCAGGCGCTAATCCAACTAGCGCCTATACCCTACCTATAAAATTAACACCCCAAAAATTTGGCACACATTTACAACAATTTCTGAGAAATGCAATAAACTGTTAAATTGCCCCACTTTTTTAAAACTGATTAGGCTGAAAAAATAAAAAGTATGGCTGCCAAAAATGCTAGAACCCACGACCTCATCAGAATTCAGGGCACAAAAAATTTGCAAACGACTAAGCTGGCCAATCTGCATTTTTCATTTTAAGCGCTTGTTGTATATGTAATAAAATATGTTTAATCATTAAAAAATAAAAAATAAAAATCTGGGGGCCGAGGGCTCTTGCCGGAGGGGGCTTTATGCGGAGGCGTCGCCTCGACCACCCCAAGGACAGCCCTGGTACCAAGTTTGGTTACATCCATTCGTCAATTGGATTTTGCCCAATTGGCATCCCATTTTTAACCACAAAATTTGAACATATTGTTACATGGTATATACTACAAATAAAGATAGGGACAAGTCCATCAGCAAGTTCACCAAAACAAATGTCGAACCAAATATTACCAAAAATTGAGTCATTTGGGCAAACGTTAATGATACAAATGTAAAAAATGTAATAGCCGTCTCAGCAAATTTTTTTTTTTTTGACACCAAAGCAAAACTTGCAATTTTATTCACGCACAGGCATATCCAAAATTACAAGTTCTTTGAGCCAACTAGGAAACTCCTCAATAGTCCAAACAAAAGGACTTTGAAAAGAAGAAGAAAAAAATGCAATACCATGTGCACAGCCATTGGCCTCTCTTGGCAGATGCACAATTTCAGTATCAGAGCAAGATGACATCAATGAGCTGATAGATAGAGCTCGGGCTTCAATATACCCTTTAGTTTCACTAAAAGCAGCCACTGCTTGGGCTGCCAATAGAGAATCTGTACCCACAATTTTCGGCATCAATCCAGCTTGTATTGCGATCCGTAAACCTTGTTCGATAGCCATGAGTTCCAAATCAAGAACTGAAATTGATGAGGCAATTTTCCTCCCAAAAGCCAGGACTGGGTTACCACAATGATCTCGGACTACTCCACCAATACCAAAACTCCCAACTACATCATTATATCTTGCATCCACATCAAGACGAAAGCAACCATTCGGAGGGGGGGCCATCTAGAAACCTTCTTCTTAACCTTATCAGCACTATTACACTGTCTTGCTTGTGAGAAGCACTTTAGAAAATTATTTGCACTACTGAGAAGCCCTGTACCTGAGAACTTTCCATCATTATGAATCGCCCTTTGTCTTTCTTTCCAGCTCAACCATGTCAACCATGTGAACATTGCAAATAGTTCAAACTCTTTTTTATCCAATTTTAAAGACATCCACTCACAAATCTCCAGTATTGAACCATTCTTTGCCATTTTAAGCCAACCTGCAAAATCTGCATGTTTCCATTCCTTCGCTATAATTGGACAGAAAAATAGTGCATGAGATGATGAGTCCACACCAAAACCACATAATTTGCAATAAGCTGGAGCAGGAACATGGTGAGCTATCAAATTAATACCAGTGGGGATAAAATTATTCGAGACTTTCCACCAAAAAATACGGACTTTTGGGGGGATATTGAGGGACCACAAAAACTTCCACCATGTAGAGAGGCCCTGTGACGATTGATTTTCTGGAGGATTATAAAATCCACTTGCTAATTTATAGCCTTCTCGAACTGTGTAGCATCCTTTACTATCAAGTTTCCAATATCTAGCATCAGGGGAGGGGTTATTTGGAATGGGCAGTGCACAGATACTGTTGCAAATGTACTGCGGAAATAGAGATGAAATCAGGTTGACATTCCACTCCCCCCCGCACATGAGATCCCCAACTTTTTCCACTTGATGTATAAACTGGCCTTGGCGAGGAATATAATTTTGTAGAGAATGTACCCATCGATCTTTGAAGATACTAATATTACGGCCGTCCCCCACTCGCCAATACAATCCCGCTTCTAGAATGTCCCTACTCCAGAGCAATGATCTCCAAATAAATGAAGGATTGTTTCCCAGAGTAGCTTGCATAATATCAACATGTTTGAAGTATCTTGCCTTTAACACCTTCGCCACCAGTGAGTTTGGGTTTTGGATAATCCTCCACATTTGTTTCGCAAGTAGTGCTCTGTTAAAGGTTGTCAATTTTCTGAAACCCATACCACCCAAGTACTTTGGTTTACATAGCAATTCCCACGAGCTCCAATGCATTTTCCTCCTATCTCCATCCATGCCCCACCAAAAGTTCGCCATATCTCGTTCTATCTCATCACACACCGAACTAGGAATCCGGAAGCACGACATGGCATAAGTAGGAATCGCCTGGAGTATTGCTTTAATTAGAACCTCCTTCCCCCCTTCCGAATAGAATCGACTATCCCACCCATTTATTCTTTTTCTCACTCTCTCCTTCAGGTAATTGAACTGCAGTTTTTTATTATGGATCGAAAAAGTTGGGAGTCCCAAGTAGACTTCATGTTGTTGCACAACCGGGACTGCGAGCATCGATTTAATTGCTTCCACCGTTTGAGTCTGAGTGTCTGGGCTAAAAGAGAGCGATGATTTTTCAAAATTAATTAATTGACCCGATGCTTCCTCGTAACATCTCAAAATCTCCTTCACATTGCTACACTCCTCCTCGTCTGCTTTAAAGAACAACAAACTATCATCCGCAAAGAAAAGGTGGGAGATTGGAGGACATGAGTTCGCAATTTTAACCCCATGGATTTTCTTCTGCTTTTCGGCCTCCAAAATTAGGGAAGAAAGACCCTGAGCGCAAATGACAAATAAATAAGGCGATAGCGGGTCACCTTGACGAATACCGCGCTCTGGCTTAAGGTTCCCAAACCTTTCTTGATTCAGGTTAAAGGCAAATGATATTGATTTGATACACCGGCCAATAATCTCCACCCAGGACGAACAAAATCCCAATTTTTTTAGAACAGCTTCTACAAATCTCCATTCAACTCGATCATACGCCTTACTCATATCGAGTTTGAGGGAGGCGAATCCCTTTTTCCTCCTTCTATGATTTCTGATCCAATGTATACTCTCAAATCCCAGAATAATATTATCTGTAATAAGTCGACCGGTCACGAACGCACTTTGTGTTTCATCGATAACATGTGGGAGTATTTGTCGAAGCCTATTCGCCACCATTTTTGAAACTATTTTATAGTTGAAATTACATAAACTAATTGGCCGGAACTCCTTTATTGAAAGCGGATTGGGTACTTTTGGGACTAGAGTTACTACCGTTTTATTCCATGCTTCAAGATTAGCTCCTTCATTAAGTACTTTCAAGACCCCGTTCGTTACATCCTCTCCGATAATATCCCAAAACCGTTGATAAAAAATCCCTGGAAATCCATCAGGCCCCGGAGCTCGGTCCATTCCAAGAGCAAACACAGCGTTCTTAACTTCCATCTTTGAGAATGGGGAACTAAGAATTTGATTCATCTCTTCAGTCACTCTTGGGGTTATACAATCAACCACCTTTTGGATATTCTCTTCACTAACATTGTTTGATTTAAACAGATTCTCAAAATACTCTTGAATAATTTCTGTCATCCCAACCCAATCGGAGCAGAAGTCACCGTGACTCGACACCAGGCCTTTTATATGATTTCGATTCCTTCTGGACGAGGCCTGGGCATGGAATAATTTTGTGTTAGATTCCCCAAACACTAGCCACCCATTTCGACTTCTCTGTTTCCAGTAGATTTCATCTTTGGCTTCCAATGATTCAATCTCTTTCTCCATTTTCTGAATATTTAAATAATCCCAACAGGAGCTCATTTTAAGTGAGTTAAGCGTCTGTCTCTTTTCAGCAATTCTCCAAGTAAGATTCATGAATCTTGATCCAGCCTATCTTATAAGATGTTTGCTACAGATTTCCAATCGCTCGGGTAAGGAGCAATTTACTGGTACACAATTCCACGCATCTGCCACAACTTCCTTAAACTCATTTTCTTCCATCCAGCATGTTTCAAACTTGAAATTCCAACTCTCATGCCTCTGTTTTCCACTGATTAAGTGCTTTGGGCCGAATGACATTTTTATTGGCCGGTGGTCTGAGTTATAGAACTCCAGTGTAGTTGCTCGGGCTGCAGGGTACAAGTCTCTCCATTCCCCATTCCCCACGAATCGATCTAATTTTTCAAAAATCTTCTCTTTCGCTCTTGTCTGTCCCACCCATGTGAAAAAATCCCCTTCACAGTTCAGTTCCCTCAGATTGCAGTCATCTAATACATTTTGCATTGCTCTCATTTGTGCGTATGGGCGGATGTTCCCCCCTCGCTTTTCACTTAGTGAACAAATTTCATTAAAATCACCTCCAATCATCCATGGCAATTCTCTCATTTCTGTAATATTATGCAATTTATGAATTAACTCCCACGAGAATTTTCGTAATTGGACTTCTGGGCTCCCATAAAAACCAGTAAATCTCCACTTTTTTCCCCATCTTTGACAGTGCAGTCTATATGACCTTGGGAAAATGATTTAATTGACACCTCTATAGTTTCCATCCAAAGTAACATTAAACCACCACTTTTTCCTCGGCAATTAACTACAAAATGGCCTTTAAAACCCAAAACATTTCTCCACCATAGGCATCTCTGGCTCACCATCATCGTTTCACATAAGAATATTATTGAAGGTTTATGGTCGTTAACGAGGCGGCGAAGTTCCCGGAATGCTCGGGGGTTGCCCAGGCCCCGAGCATTCCAACAGATGCAACTCATAGATCTCGGCGAGGTTGCAACGCAACCTCCGCCGTTGGGTTCAAGTCAGACGGTTCCATAGCCACATCCTCAGCTCCTTTTTTCCTTATTTTTAGAGCCTCACTCTCTCTCTTCCGTGTTGCAAATTGTCTTTCTCTTTTTTCTATCCGTACAGGTTGCATCAATGTTATTACCTTGAGGCTTATGTTTCACTGCTCTGGCTCGTTTCTTCCATTTTTTGGGGCTTCTTCCCGTAGATATTACTGTATCAGCACTTGTCCCCTCTTCTTTTTCAGTCTCACATACGATTTTATCGGCATGTTAATTCAACATTTCCTCCCCAAAGGCCTGATCAATCTCCATCTGTATACTGGCCCAGTCCTTTAGTGGGATCTCTCCCTTCTCCGAGTTTATTTGCTTCTTGACAACTATTCTTTGAGGAGTTGAATATCCTACTGGAGGTGCTTGGCTATATGTTCAAACTAAGATCCCTCCATTTGATTGCACTTCCTCTCCCTTAGCCAGGTCTTGAGTTGTTGAATTGGTGTCCGTCTGATTTTTCACTACTGGAGTAGCCTCCCCGTCTTTTCCCCATTGAGCAGCCCGATTGGAAGTTGATGATCCGGAGGTGGCAATACGGATTGGGGTGCTTCCCTCATCCCTGCTTTTTTTGCTATTAGTGTGACTTACAGCCTTCAACCATGGTCCAAAGGAAGGATTCTCCTTATCCCCATCATCCCAGCAACAATCCTTAATAGTGTGACCAATCCGACCACATGCATAACAGAAGTCCGGGAGCCTCTCGTAGACAAGAATTATAAGAACATCTTCAGTTTCATGCTCAACTTTCACACTCACACACTTTGTCAAGGGTTTTCACAGTTCCATTCTAATATGAGCCCTTGCAAATTTACCCCAGCAATTTCCTCCGTCCCCCTCATCGACTTCGATGACTCTGCCTACCTTGCTCCCAATAGATTCCAATACCTTCCGGTTCATGAAAGCCAAAGGCAAATTGTGCAGCTGAACCCATATGTCGACATATTCAAAAGTGACTTCACGGGGGTTTTGCATCCCTCATATTTCCTGAAAAAGAACCAAGCTCCAAAACAGGTTCCAAGGTCCCTCCGTGAAGGCTCTACGTCGATCGATCGTAGATCTAAATTCCATAATGAAAAGATTGTCTCCGACAGCTTCCACCTCCACTGCTCTGGTGGTTTGTAGGATTTTAGGCATTTGTTGTTTGAAAGTTTCCCTTGGAATGGGTTTAGTAGAGAAAACTTTCGCAAGGAGACAAGATTGCATCCGATATGTTTCTCTTTTTATCGTCTCTTTATCAAGTAACACCTTATTTTCATTTCCAACACTCGTTTTCTTTAAGACTTCTACAAGTTTAGCAATGTCGTCTGGATCCATTTTGCAAACCCTCCACTAGAATCAGGGGATGATTCAGTGAACGAATATCCCGACCGGCGGCGGGAGACCCTACTCTCACAACCCTAACTCAGAAGGAAAGGGAGGGAGAGAAAAAACTATTTCGTATTTTTTTTGCCGTCTCAGCAAATTGATTGTGTTTCTTTGTGCAAACTTCAGCATGTAATTTTTTCTCTTCAAAAAAATCTAACAAAGATTTGTCCTTTGGTACAAGATGATCGATTTCATGTCCAAAAAAAGTCCACCGGCTTAAACCCGTCCACCGCATGAGATCTTCTAAATCAAAATCAAAATGGTGTATCATCTCTTATTCCAATGTATAAATAATTGACGTATTTTTTTAAGGGTTATCATTTGGCTAGTAAAAACCCACTATTTATAACTGAAAATCAATATGGTAATTATCATGCACATGACAATTATCATCTCCGAGGTGAAATAGGAGACAAAATATCATTTTAGAATAAAATATCCAATCCATCTAAAGAAGCACACTAGTATCCCATTAATGGTTTTTACTAAAGGTTGAGCCCTCAATTTTATCAAGTCTTGAGGGAAAATTGTTGGGGAAATTTATATATAGATTTTGATGGTACCATATAAAATTTACATTAAGAAGTTGGCACCTCATTTCAAGTATAATTCAACTTCTAATAGATAGGGTTGTATGAGTTGAGTTGAAGTCAACCAAGTTGAAGACTACAAGACTCGACTGAAGATTGAAGTGAAGACCCAGTTGTGTGTCAGCTGAATGAAATGAAGTGAAGACTCAGTCAAGTGACAGAAAAGTTGTTCAGTCCTAGCTAAGTCATTCCAAAATGATTGGAATCGAATGTCAAAGGGGTATGCCACAGACAAGACTCAAAGAAAGCTGAAAAAGATCCGTTGTCAAGACAAGTCAAGGTTTTGATAGAAATATGCATGTGTCAGGCTGCCAACAATAAAACTGTTTTGCTGAAATAATGCAAAAGGCAAGGCACCAATGAGAAGCACTGAAATGCGCAGAGTTTAAGTAAAAGGCCGCAGAGCATTAAACTCGGTACGCTCTCCATCAATCTTTGCGCAAGACAAGACAAATCAATAACCTACGATTGTGATTTGAAAAATGTGTATATCTCTTCAACGGATATATTTTCAAATGTGCACTACAAAAGACTGAGGAAGCAAGTGAGAGAAGATAATCAAGTTTAACACAAGCACACAAGCAATCAAGCAATTACCTGCACACATCTCTCAAGCTTTCACAGAAACCCTCAAGCCTAAACTCGAAGGAAATCAATCCAACACACTCAGTGAAGGAAAGACTACATCATTAGTTGAAGAGGAAAAATTGTTTTAAAAAACAAAACGGTCTACTCTCCAAGGTTGAAGGAAAAGTAGTGAGGCTCCAGATCGAATCGGTGATTTGAACATGTTGAAGGGCTACATGATCAAGTTCAAAGGTTTGAAGGGACCTGAAGTAACAAGACAACTGTCTTGTGAAGAAGCTCAGTCCCAGGAGCAGCAAGCTGTGTGATCAAAGCTGACTCGGATAACTACTTTGTAACCAAGTCAAGTTACGTAGTGGATTCCTTCAGAAGTTGGAGAAGAGTGGACTAGAGGAATTACCCCATCCTTGAACCACTAAAAAATTGTTTGTGTCTATTTACTTTTCAGCGCACTTTAATTCTTGCATTATTTTATATTTGTTGTTAAGTTAAATTTCTTAAGTCTTGTGATAATAATCATTACTAAAACAAGTGTTAAAAAATGTACTTAAAACTCTAATGGTGAAGAGTCTTCCACTGGTAAAACCAAGTCAACTGCATTTCTAAGTGTTAGCTGAAAACAACTAAGTTATATTATCAATGACTCGTCAGTGCTGTTGAGTGGGTAACTTTGTTGTGTAAGCCAACCTAGCTATCCCTCAAGGACATAGATGACTTGAGTTAATTCTAAAATTATTTAAAAAGTACTAAAATCGAAAAGTTGGTAAAATTTATTCAACCCTCCTTTTAAACTTTATACATCACCCTTGGGACCTACAAGCCCAAAAGTAAGAGATCATAGAGCCTCCCAAAAAGATGACGGACAATCCCAAACAGGCTCAATCCGACCACTATTGCTGCTTCCACCGCGATAAAGGCACGCTATGGAATAATATTTCCAGATGAAGAGGGAGATTGAGAAACTGATCCAAAAAGGCTACCTAGAAGACTACATAGATCAGCGCAAGTTGCGCAGGGATCCCAGACCACGTGAGCAGGACTCACCCGCACCTCCGCGTCATCTAGAGCAACATCCAGAAGAAAGACGAGACCCGAATTTTGTGAGAGTGATTAATGTTATTCATGGGGACAAACGGAAGAGGCGAAAGTGTACCCTATACTCAAAAAGAGAACATCAAGACATATTGTAGAAATGAAATCTAAAGTAGATTGATAGAGCCAGAGAAGAATAGTAGTGCTTGATTATCTTCGGGGCGGCTGACTATGCGGCTCTCACTCAGACGAATCCGAACACTATAGTCATCTCCGTTATAATAGCCAACTTTCTGGTTAGGAGAGTCTTTATAGACATATGAAGTGTTGTGGACGTCATCTTCTTGGGAGCATTTGAGAAGTTAATTACAGATCAGTTCATCCCATATCTCCCAAGTCTCCGCCCTCCTTATTGGTGTCACGGGGCAAGTAATCAAAGTGGTGGGAGAAATAAGCCTAACCTTGACGTTGGGAGCGTGATTTTCCCAATAAGTCACCAAGATGATTAAGTTCCTTGTGGTGGACGCCCCATCCGTAGACATTATTTTTTGAATTTAATAAATATGTATGTCGCATGTAATCACCTTACTAATAATGAGACACGTGGCAGCTTCCCATATAATATTTGCTTAATTTGGCATCCGCTAAGTGAGTTTACATCACAATCAATGATAATTCATCTGGAGAATGTGCACGCAACAAAACCCTTATAAACTTATGCTTTTAATAATTTCTATTGGACAAAACCCTTTTAAACCTATGCTTTTAATAATTTATACTATTCTGATAAATAAATTAATAAATTAAATGCTACAAATGAAATTATAAATCGTTAGATTATACATAATAGTGTTATTATTTAATTTTACCGTTGAACATATACATAGATAATGCCTCATAAATCTATTGAAATTGAAATAATAGTCGATGAGCTCTAGTAGTTAAATATGAGTTGAAAAAATCGTTATTTAATATGTTCGAGTATATTATGAATATTTTTCAGAAGTTGCGGTGAAAAAATTGGTAAAATATTGAATGTGCTTACTCATAGATATACGGTATAATGTGAACATAAAATAGTTATTCAGAATTAATAATACGGCTTAATGTAATACTAGTTTTTTTTTATATAGATTGTATATTATAGTGTTATTTAGATTACATAAAAAAATTTAAGGTTCTTTATTTGTTAACTTAAAAGTATAGCACAAATTTAATAAAAATTATTTAATAATAGCTAGTGTATTTTTAAGTGAATTGTATTTACACTTTAATTATTATGCAACACATTTAACAGAAAGTAAATCCTAAACACTTTAACAAGATTCATGATTTTATTAAACTAAAGAAAATGAGTAAAAAGACTAATTAAAACTAAACACGATTAAACTTGACGAAAAACTATATAAATAAAAGTCTAGGATTTCAGAATCATCTCATCAAACTCACAAGCAAAATATCAACTAACTGATCATACGGTTAACAAATATAACAAATATGTAAAAATGAGGCCTAGATCTGATAACTCACGTATTCATAGATTAAGGCTATCCCAACATAATTTGCTATTTTCATTAAGCCAGTCAGATAATGTCTTTCTGTTTCATATCTAACCTAGGGATGGCAATGGGGCGAGGCGGGGCGGGTATCTTAATACCCAGACCCGCCCCGTCCCCTCCACGAGGCGGGGCGGGTCGCCCCGTGTTGAAATTTTTTTTTATATTTTTTCTTATATTTTATATTATTAATACTTTTTTAATATTATATTTTGTATTATAAATACATATTATTTATATTACTTGTCATTATATATGTTAAATATAATATTAAATACATAAAATTACATTATTTTATATAATATACATATAAAATATACCTTTAATATATTAAAAAAAATAGCACGAGGCGGGGAGGGACCCAGTACCACGGGCGTAGGTGACATACGAGACCCGCCCGCCCACCACGGGTCATGGGGTAGGGCGGGTACCAATCGGGGCGGGTCATTTTGTCATCCCTAATCTAACCCTGAATAAATTTAGTGCAGGAATAATATCTTCTCTCGATCTCAATTATTCCCTCAAAACAATCATTCAGGAAAGCAAATTAATTAGGCAATGTTCATGCTTGTTTGTTTGATTCAACTAATCCTAACCCTAGAATAAAGAAATTAGCTCATGGAGAAATTCATCAATTCAATTAAACAAGAGATAATAATCACAAACATCGTCATGAAACACTTAATATAAAAAAAATCAAATAGATAAATAAACGTGAAGAAGAATTACACTTTTTCAAGTTTGTAGAGAGATCTCCCATGAAAACCCTAAAACTAACGTGAAAGAGAGGAAGAAAGAGAATAGAAGAATTCCAAATCTTGTTTCTAGTTTGAATGAACTCATATAGCCGAAAGGCCCTAACAACTTGGAAGAGTCCAAAATCCTAAAAGAAGTCTACAAAAATTTGATAAAATCACTAACATATATGTTCATATTTTCTGTGTTTAACGGTCATCAAACGGCATGCTACTTTGGGAACGGCCAGGGGAACGGTTATCGAATGGCCACTCTTTAGAGAGGCCTTATTGGGAACGGCCATGGAACGGTTGTTCCATGCTTTTCTTCTCATGAACGATATGTTTCTTCAGGAACGGTCGTTCCCTTTATTTTTTTCCAATAAGAACGGCATGCTTCTTCAGGAACGGGTAGGGAACGGTCGTTAACTTTATTGTTTCCAACACGAACGGTTGTTCGCCGTCCATTTGCCTAGTTTCTTCCTTGTTCACTTCTCTTAGCCCATTTTTCGTTTCTTTTCTTCATTCTACCTACATTTTTCCACCAAAAACAGGCATAACATTCACAAAAATACACTCAACAACAAAACACGCAAACACATAAGCAAAAACACTAAATATAGTATGAAAAATATGGAAATGAAATCAAAATAACCACACAAAATACTAACAAAAACACACAAAACAACTTTATGAAAAAAATTGGTAGACTTAGATCCTGCAGTATTATAAGTTTAAATTATCGCACTTTTGGATAAATACGCTTGTGGAACTTAAGTTAGAATATTCGGAGTATGTTATTCGATTAATCGAGATCTTTATGATTATTTTTGGTCTATTAAATTTGGGATGTTACATTATCAATAAAAAATATTAAATAGTATTTGATATTTGGTCTCATCTATTAGAGATTAGGTCGATGGTTCAAACCATAAAATACCGAATCATCTCTCAATATGAAAAATGTTATTTGTCCTCACATATTAGGGGCTGGTCAATGGTTTAAGCCATATCCTTCTCCCATTTCTCTTCGTAATGGGTTGAATTTGCAATTAAAAAAAATACAATACTGGAAATTTATAGTAATTTCAATAATGAAATTTATATGGATTATGATTTTTTACCATAACAAATTATTAAGATAAAATAAATACATCGGAGAAAAACAAAATTGCAGGATAAATACAACACAGAATAACAAATTTTTTAGCAATTCAACTTTTTTTGTGTATTTTTGCACAATATATTTTATATTTCGGTAATTAGAGATGTTAAATGAGCCGCAGCCCGACGAGCTGGCACGTTTAACCCCAAAAAAAATAGGGTTAGGGCCACTAAATTTTGGCCCGTCTAAAACTGGGCCTTTTTGGCCCGGACAGTTTAACCATGCAATGGGCTAAACGGACTAGCTGCAACCCACTTATTTTTTTTATTCTTTATAATTAATTGAAATTATATAATTGTGTTATTTAAAGTAATAAGAATTCACGGTTTGTGTTATTTAAAGTAACAAAAATTCTTTAATAAATTGTGTTATGTAATAAGAATTCATAAATTGTGTTATTTAAAGTAACATTAATTCATTGTTTGTTGTTTTTTTTACATATATTAGATGGAAACGAATTGAATGGTAAAATTTTATCCAAGGACGTATCAAATGTGATTGAGGATGATACTTGATTAATATTTACTCAAGTCATACTTGTATGACTTTATTAGTTATGAAATTTTGAATGTCTAAGCTTTGAGATTTTGTCCATTAATCCAACTACTACAAACTATGTGTTGACTTTTATTATTATAGATAATTTGGTTTGGATATTTAGGTTGAATTTTAATATTATATATGTTTTAAAAAATTTAGATTTACATATTATTTTTTATTTTTTATTTTAGCACATTAGTGGTCGGTTTAGCCCGAAACCCGTTAGGGTTAAGGTTAGATCTGTAATATTACCAGCCCATTTGATAGTGACCCCATTAACCCGAAGCCCGCTAGGGTTGGCCCGAAACTACTAGAGTCAGCCCATTTAACGGGAAAAAAACGTTTTATACAAATTTCGCAACAGGTCATTGGGCGGGAAAACAAAAATAGTTAGAGGTTTGTTATTATATATATAGATAATGACAAATTTTATAAATAATATGCATTTATAGTACAAAATATAAGATTAAAAAAATTATTAATAATATAAAATATAAGATAAAAATACAAAAATAATAAAATTATTTTCAATACGGGGCGATCCGCCCCGCCCGTCCAATGAGGGGACGAGAAGGGTCTAGGTATTGAAATATCGGCTTCGCTCCATTACCATCCCTACTTAAAATGCATGTACTTTTTTTAAGAACCAGAAACATACTATTTGGGTAACATTGTAAATTCTTCAACCATGAAATTTTTGGTATATAATAATTGGCGTGGTTTTATTAATTGGTCCAACAAACAGTTCAATTAAAACGGTTTGTATCTTCAGTCAATAATTAATTCAATTAATTAATGTTGAATTATTGTCATGGTGCCGGTCAATTTTTTAATGGGATAATTATAAAAAACTAACTCAATATTATAAAAGAAAATTCAATTATTTTTCAAATTACAAGTACCCTTTTAGCGTATTATTACAAAACCTCTTGAGTTTTGTTTTTGCTTAACAAATATCTCTTTTGTCTTTCATGTGGTGGCCTAATGGAGTATGATTGATTCTTAAGGCATAAAGTCTCAAGTTCGAATCTACATCTTTGCACTATTTGGTCGAAGATTTGCCTATTGCGGTTTACTTTGCTGACGTGGTTTGTATGTTATTACGTCAAGCCGAGGGTTTTGCTACGCACTCGAAAGGCGAATGATAGTAGCTCTGAATTATCAAAAAAAAAAAGAAAAAAAAACTCCCTCTTAAATGTGTAATGTAACGAAAACAAAAATTATATATCAAGAAAATATTTATAATTTTGAAAGACTTTGTATAATTAAACTAAACCACGAGGATATTTGTTTTGGTAATTAACCTTTTTTTTATAGTACACATAGTAGTTCCAATGTTATGTCCATTTTGACATTACCTTCTCCACATTATAAATCTTGAATAAGTAAATATACAACCATTAAAAAAAAAACTAGTGGCGCCTCTCCCTTCTCTCTAACCCAAAAAAAAAACTCAAACCTAATATCTCCTTTCCCTCCCTCCCCAACCACAGCCGCCACCTCTCATCCCTCCCCTCTCCCCCTCCCCCTCCCCCTCCATGCTTTCTGCTGGAGGGCAGACGATGGCGGCTCCTTGTGATACTCAGATGTGACCGATATTTTCGTTCCAGGGTGAAAGCGGGTCGGAGCTCCACGGAGGTGTCTCGGAGCTGAGCAGATGATGGGCTGCAGCAGTAGTGTTGGGTGAGGGAGAGGCAATTTCTTGTTGTTTCCTCTCGTTTTTTAGCAATAGTTGTTGTTTTCTTTTTTGTTTGTATTTTTTTTTCCGGTTGATTTGCGAAACTCGTAGGCGGATTAGTTTTTTTTGTTCTGCAGTATGTAGTGGTTGCTCGTGTCCGGTTTCTATTTTTTTAGTGTGTTACAGTCTCCATTAGGAATGCTGAAGTCTCCCGTCGTGGAGTGGTTTAGTTTAGGGTGGGTAGTTTTTTTAGTCCATGTTGTGAATCTGAATTGATTTTACCAATTCCCCGCTTGGCTTTTAGTTAGTCATGTCGGCTCTCAGCTGGCTTTAGTTGTAATTTTAGTTTTTGAGTTGTTATAATAAAACACTATCGTTCGACAAAAAAAAATAGTAAATATACAAAATTAAAAGCGTGTCTTTTTTTTTTCAAAAATTCAAACTTGTAAACTAACCCACGAGGTTTTTTTTTTGGTAATTAACCTTTTTAATAGTTCACACAGTAGTTCCAATGTTATGTCTATTTTCGACCTGACCTTCTCCACATTATACATCCTGAATAAGTAAAATGTACAATAACAAAAGCGTGTCATTTTTAAAAAAAAAAAAATCAAACAAGCCGGGGATTATAGCCGAGGGCTGGAGTTTGAACCATTGACTTCACCTCTAAATTCTAATAAATGAGACCAAGTATCATCTCTCACTAGTTATAAAATCTTGTTAATTTGTAAATATTTGTCCACATTTTCATGTGATCTATACAAGGGGTTCTTGCAATCTTACTCTGGATTACATTTTTCTTTACACTAAATTTACAAACTACACTTATCTTCACCCGTTGGTCGACCACCAGCTAGGACAGCAGCTCAACGACACAGTCGTTGGATCAAAGACGGGATCTCCAAGCACCGGCTAGATTCCATGATAGACCTGATAAAATCGGAGAAAGTTTATATATCAGCAACTTAACTGAGAGTTTGTGCATTCAATTTCGTATCATCCACAGCTTTATCCTAATGAACTTTTCGATTTGAACAGGAAATCGAGATTCATGGCGGAGAAGTTTTCACATGTTGTACTATAAATGAGGGTATGTATAC
Organism: Rehmannia glutinosa; assembly: GCA_016081115.2. Classification (NCBI taxonomy): domain Eukaryota; kingdom Viridiplantae; phylum Streptophyta; class Magnoliopsida; order Lamiales; family Orobanchaceae; genus Rehmannia; species Rehmannia glutinosa. Next base: position 312,208 of record JABTTQ020001270.1, read on the forward strand.
ACAGACTTCAAATGGTTTAGTGATAATTACAAAAACTACCCTTGAAGTTTAGTGTAGTTACCAAAAAACCCAGTTATCTTTCAAAATTACAAATACTTGATATTTGTTCTATTTTACAAATTACACCAAAATACACCTGAAGAGAGAAGTATTTGTTAGGTAAATACAAACCTCAAGAGAGTATTTGTAATTTTGAAAAATAACTGGTCTTTTTTGTAATTAAGCTAAATCTCAGGTGTAGTGTCTTTAATTATCCCGGTGGTATATATCACACTGAAATACAACAGGATCCAAAGACAGTAAAGAAAGCCCACAACCGATAAATAAGGAATACGCAGTACATTTACCAGAGGGAACGAAAAACAGCCACACAAAAGAGCTAAGAATCACTTTTTCTAGAGTTTGCAAACACTCCAATTATACCTTTATAATTCTATCAGCTTGTCCAACAAATAGCTTCCCATGCCAATAAAGCAGAGCTGTTGTAGTCGAATTACAAGCAATAGACCCAACAGGAGTGACGTTCACTCCATCCACATCTTCGGATATTTCCTACAAATGAGAATCTTAATTAATAAACCAAACGAAAATTGAACTGCTTTTTTCTCGTTGAGGGAAAATTATCATTTGAATCATTCGGTACATAATTCACCAAGAATTATACAAATAATAATAATAATAATAATAATAATTATTATTATTATGTACCATAAATTCGGGGGATGATTACATAAAAAACCCTGAGGTTTGGACTAATTACAAAAAAAACCCAGAGATATTTGAAAATTACAAAATACCCCTTAAGGATTGATTCCACTTACATCTTCCCCCTTCATAAGCAAAAAATATGTCAAAGCCACCTGATATTTGTTGAAATATTTCAGTTAACCCCTTAAATTTAAGAAAAAAATCAAACGTGAGGGGGCTTTTTGTAATTTTGAAACATCTCTGGATTTTTTTTGTAATTAGCCCAAACCTTGGGGGTGTTTTTGTAATTATCCCTAAATTTGGGGAATAAATATTGAAGAACGACAAAACTCCAGTTTTGGGAGAGAATCAAAGCAAACCTAAGCGATGCCATATGTTTACCTGTACATTAATTGTCTTGTCCCAGCCCCCGCTAAATAGCCATTTCCCATTCTTGTTGACTGAGAATATGGCACCTTTGTGAGTCTCTATGGACTTCAGAAGGACATCATTATGCCATATCTGAAGAACCAAATAAAACAACGAAATCAGCAATTCCACAATCAAAAGCCAATTCTCCTCAAATAAAAAATCACACGATCTGTTTCTACTTATAGCAAGATTGTTTTATCTGCTATTATATTGCACCAAGTATGTAAAGCACAACATCTAAAACCCACCTCTGCCCTTAATATATATGGGACAATTTCAAAAACTACCCCTCAAGTTTAGCCTAATAACAAAAGAATCCATTTATAACTACAGATGCCCCCTTGAGGTTTCTATTTGTTTTACAAATTATCCCCTCAGTGGGTGCAATTTGTAAAATAGAAACATATGTCAAGGGGTGATTAGTAATTTTGAAAGATAATTGGTTTTTTTTATAATTAGGATAAACCTCAAGGGTCATATTTGTAATTATCCCTATATATAAAGATAAGACTCACAAGAGGATAGATTTAGAACTACAAACAGTAAACACGCAACGAAAATCAAATCAAAACATCAATTCGTTTGATTGAAAAAAATAGTAGCCAGGTATCAAAAGCTCAACCTTAACTTTTGTAATTCTAAAATTTGAAATAATAAACCACATTTTACCTTTATGTTACCACTCTCATGACCAACGAACAGCAAATTGTGATCGGCAGAAAGAGACAAAACAGATGCTATATTTCCAAGTTTGTCCTCCCCCAGTACTGTTAAAGGACTATGATCGCTGAGAGACCATAATCGGACAGTCCCATCCCAGCTTCCACTAAAAAGAACACCATCGGAAACTATTAGCGTTGAGACAACTGATTTATGACCACTCATAGCACATGACAGGGTGTGATCCTGAACAATTAGACCAACAATAGATTTCAGTTCATGCACCCAACGACTGGAATATAAGTAGAGTAAGAAAGAGATTTGAGCACCTGCAGTGACCATGCTTTTATTAATTTGTCTCCACTACCTGTGTAGAGATATTCAGTTCCAGAAATGGCCATTGCATGAATGCCACTATAGCGCCAATCCTTTTTCTCGTATAACTTCTTTATTGGTTCTTCAGGAAAGGGAAAAGTGGCTTTCCAAATGCATATAACACCTTCATTATCACCACTGATGCATAATGGTTGTTCTCCATCCACAGAAACAACGGCCATGATTCTATGCTCGTGACCTTTAAACGAGTGTATATGTGTAAAATCCTGAGATCAGTCGGACAAAGAAAATAAGTAAGAAATAGCAAGAGTTATACCCTGAAACCATTTATAAAAAAATAAGTCCACAACCAACCATATCATGACAGACCCATTTAGTAAACGAGGAACATTAAATATAATTTTCAAAATTCAAAGTTTTTTAAGGATAACAAGAATTCTGCTATTATATCTGATTTTCTTTTATTTTTCAACATTTTTCCTTTTTTCCTTTTTTTTCCCTTCCTTTTTTCCTTTAATATTTTGCACATATGTCATACGTATGTAGCCTATGTAAGACATATAAGGCAGCTGTTTCTCATGTGTTTAACATGGTATGTGTGCAAACCATAGTTGTAATGCGATACTTTTTCAAAACTAAATCGTATCTGAATTCGCATAGCCCTCCAGAGTGAAGCACTCTGCTCCCATAATTCATTTCTCTCTCCTCTTTTGTTCTGTTGCTGATAAAATTTACTTGTCTAATTCTTTCCCAGATCATTAAGCCAGGTTTGGACCTTGGATTTTGGTGAAGGGAAAACTGAAGTGAGAAAATATTTTCCTTAGTGTTTCCTCTGTAAAATTCAATAACCAAAAATAGGAAAAAAAAGTATATAGAATAAAGCTATTTTATGTACCTAATACTACAACATAAACAACCAAAACAGTCTTATGACTATAAAAATTATTTGATTTGGTGCTTTGTTCAGTCTAAGTGAAAAATCTGAACTTCACATCACAGTCCATGAATACGTCAAGCTTTAGCTCCACATTTTGGGCCATGAATTCTAACTTTAAGGCCACCACAAATATGATCTTACCAGGTCCACCTAGATCAGTAGGTTTTCCCATATCTTCGCAACTCTTATCTTTTTTTCGCAATGAAAAGTTCCACAAATTACAATGAACATTTTAAGTTTTTAACCACTAGTTGGGAATTAGTTCAACGAGATAAAACTCCATTATAAGATCAAAATAATAAAACTTAACCAGGCAACAATATGTGGACTCTCAGACTTCTCATCAGAAACAAACTTCTGCAATGGTTAATAATTTCTATAGTTGCTATTGTTTTACCAGAACGCCATCTGGGTGGTAGAGTGTGGCCTAATCCCTTGTTAGAGCTCAATATAAGCATGTTATGCTGCTTACAAAATAATTCTAAGAAGAGTTGTGCAAACTGTGTACCTGCAGAGACCATACATTGACTATCTTATCATAGGAGGAGCTGAACAGGAAGCCCCCTAAACAAAAGAATGAATGAATATCAAAATCAATATTATAACAAGCAACAAAAAGCTCCACACGAAAAATGTTGGCGATTAGCATACATATGTTCAAATTTATAAAATAAATAGGTCATTGCTTTAGTTCTATTTTCCTATGACTTATTCTTCCTGGCCTAATGCACACTCCTGAGTGATTACGATTCTCGAGTGTCATCAGAGGATTTTTACTAGTTACAAACCTACTAATTTTGGGAATTGCTTCTAAAGTAGTAAAGTTGAACCAAAAAAGAACTTTTCACCAGTCACTACTATGTACAAATGGAGCATCCATATAAACATAGATGGACTATAAGCGTCTCATCGTTTTTTATCTATTAGTTATCTCTCGTCTCTTCGCAGTGGGCAGAGCACGCCGTGAGTCGAGAGGCACATAAGTTGTAACCTTGAGGTTATATATTCATATCCTGTCTCTGAATCCAATCATATCAAAAAGAAAAAAATGAAGATCAGATTCTATTTACTGATGGCGATTAAATATAGCCTTTATGTATTTTAGAAGAGGGTGTATACAACATGGCCAATTATAAATCTGGTGGAAACCACATGTATTCTGTCAGCATATAGACAACAACCAATTTTGGGGCAGACAATATATAAATCAAAGATCAATCTGATAATAAAAACTCAAGCATTAAAAGCTACCACATAATACTAACATAAAAATAAATTCTTTCATATTTTTCTTTGTTGAGTCACGTGTAGCTCACTTAAGTCATTATGTATGTGATACCCAAGAAACTAGTGCAATGTTATGCAAATAATGGCAAAAAGGAAGGCACTCATACGAAATGGCAAGTAAATACCTCCAACAGCTAACCCCGTGATGCAATCAAGATGACCTTTCATGTCTATACATTTGACACGACCATGGGTCATACTCTCAACAACATCTCCATCGACCCTTAGCTCCATATCAGCGCCATTTTTCTTATCTTTTCCCTGCAAACCATGTATCAACTCTTTGTTAATTTCCTCGACTACGTGACACAGCTCTCCTAGTACCACACAGCGGCCTGATTTTTCCTTCTTCACTTCCTGCTTTAAGCCCAGTCCCATATCAAATTGTGGTTTAATAACCAACTCTCTCAGGCATTTCCACAGTTCAGTTATAACTGGCCGATTTCCCGGGTTAAAATCCAGACATCTGCACAAAATATCCTGCAGAGAAGCACATCCTGAGCCCAGTCTACATCTTAAAAGTGCTGCAATTTTTTCCATCCAACTCATGTACAAACCAGGATAATCACAGCCTTTTTCATCTTTTATAGTGTTAAAAACACAATGCAAGAAAGATTCCATCTCTTCGACAAAAGAGCTTCCAACAATAAGCCAAACCATTAAAGAGGCTAATGACCAAACATCTGAACCATACCTAACTTCATATATAGACTTTCCCCAGTCGAATTCAAACCTCTCCTTGTCAACAAACTGTAGTAGCATCTCGGGACTAATAAACGCAAGATTTTCGTCCAATAAATTGCTCTTCAAATTGACATCCAAATCTTTGTGAGCCCTTTGTAATGCCATATTTACTCTCCTACCCGCATTTAGAACCTCACTTAAGTCTACACAAACACGACCAAAATCGTTGAAACCAAAACAACTCACACTCAAGAAACCAATAACCAGGCCCTCTAAGTGCAAGTTGCTCAAGATTTCGCACATTTCCATACCGAGCATCCCCAAACCACTTATTTCATCACTATTCAACCTTTCTGCTCCATCCTCCTTTATCTTAAGAACACAGTTCATCAAATTAGGGAGTTAAACTTCTGCCAAACGATATAAACACACTTATCATCCTCGTTGTACCAAAACCCATAAGCCTTTCCTACATTACTTACTCTAAGAGTTACATTTAAGATAATTTCCAATTCATCTCTCTCCACTTCCTTCATCCCACACAAAACAGTCACAATGCTTGACTCATAGCTAGACTTGAAAAGCTTAGAATCTTCTTCACCCTCCACAAAAATCGCCACCTTAACAAGACCAACATCTTCTTTCTCCCTCAAAACAAAGCCCATCACATGATCACTCTCAAAAGACTTAACAACTTTTCCATTAACAACCCCACCATCCTTGTCCGAACCTATTTTCTCAATCGAGATACAATCCTTTGGGATAACCCACTTCTTCCATTTACAATAAAACTCATACGACCACGACTTCAGAGTCAACGGAAACAAAACCGACTTGTTTTTCCCATTTTCCAGTGACGATGATGGTGGAATTACCTTTTTGACCTCAGTCGGGTGGCGGTGTTGGAGGACGGAGGAGAAGTGGAGGAGGTCTAGGTTTTTGGGGAGAGAAGAAATGGAATTTGGGATTTTCGTGAGGAGAGTGCAGACGGTGCAGCGAAGAGTGTTGGGGAAAGGGCTGGGGAGCTGTTTGAGGCAGGCTTCACAGGTTGTATGGCCGCAGGTGAGGACACGCGGGATAGATGATACGGCGTCGTATATCTGCAGACACACCGGACACTCCGGTGGCTCCGCCTCTTCCATGGCGGGGAGTTGAAATTTCGCGGCGGGTTTATTATTGACCTTAATTCTGGATTTTGGTAAATTGCTGATTTATTTGCTCGTTAACTTTTAGGAATGGGTGACGCTATTGGCACCGTTTTTTGACGAAAGTATCTCACCTTCTAAGACATTATCCTATTTTTTCAAATATACGACGATTGATGAGTTCACTCTCTTTTTTTCCAATTTTACCTTTGCAGACTTATTTTCTCTCCCAAATACACCCAAAATGATAAACTCAGGCGTGTGGCGTCGAAAGAGATTCCACCAATCTTTTTGTTAAAAACGAAAAAAATATGTAATATCTTTTAGATTACGCATTTTTTAATTTATTTTAATTTTGAATTTAATACTTTAATTTAATTTCACACTTATAGTTTGATTAGTTTGGATAATTGTTGGGTATAAGTATTGGGTAATTGTATTTGTTTGATTCTAGAGTTACATAATTTTTTTTTTACGGTTTTTGTATGAGTTTGGGGAAGAAGACGACGGATGGCACGATGGTATCTCGATCGTGCCATAAGGCACGATCGAAAAGTAACTACGATCGTGCCATCGATCGTGCCATTATGCAAGTGGCACGATCGAAAGATAATTACGATCGTGCCGCACTGCGATCGTGCCAAGTATCGCACTTTTGTTATTCAACAAGAATTTTTTTGTAAAAATGAAAAAAAAATAACACATTTTTAAGTTGCAAATTAAAGATATATTTATATTATTCGACAAAATTAAATATTTTCAATAGTGTGAGTGTTTAAAATTCTAGGGTTTACAAAAAAAAAAGTTCAGTTTTTTCCAAAAACGTGGGTGAGTGTGAGGAAGATGAAATGTATTGGAACTTATTTATTTAAGTAAATGTATCATAGTCTTTTAAACTAATGACATTTTTGAAATTATATGAAGGGTGTCTTAACAATTTTGGGGGTGTCAATAGCACCACCCTTTAGGAATATAATTCCTTTCAAAAGAAAACTTCGAGATAGGGATGGCAATGAGTGGGGACGGGGCTGGTAGGAGACCGGATAAGATTTTCTATTTCAGGATGGTGTTTCATCTCTTATTCCACCGCATAGATGATTGACACGTGTATAGAAATTACCATATTAATTTTGGAACATAAATCAAGGCTAAATTATGGGGTTTAATATAGTAACTTTTATACATGTGTCAATTATCCGTGCAGTGGAATAGGAGATGAAACACCATCTTAGAATAGAAGATCTCATCCGATATGGGACATATCATCCTCGTCTCCCTATCCCATTTCAAATATCATCCCCGTACCATTCCCGTTTTGGGCATCTGGTACGGGGATGGGGAATCCTAGTTCGGAGAACGGGGTCCCCATTTCGTATTTATTAATAAAAAAATTACTTAAAATAGTTAATGATTAAAATAGATAAAATATCATGAATCACTAGCTAATCTTATAATAACCCCATAATATAAATACTATAGCAAATTGAGTTAAATACAACATTTTTCAAATACAAAGTCTTGTAATTTTAAAAATAAAAAATTATTACAATATAAAACACATAATTTTTAGGGTTTAATTTTACAATTTAATAAAATAAAAATATAAACATAATTAATAATAATAATATATATGCATATATATAAATATATTTTTCGGTGAATGGGGATGAAAATTGGGAATCCCCGTTTCATCTAATTGGGGCGAGGGATAGGGCGGGGATGAGACGGGGATATAAATATCATCCAGATTTTAGAAAAGCGGGAATCCCCATCCCGAATTAATCGAGGATTCCCCCGTCCCAAATTATTCGGGCACTAATGAAAATGGTTCCTGCATGGGATTTTACCATCCTCAAAGTAAAATATTTTATGTAAATACCACACATTTCATAATTTTATTTAGTTTGTATTTTTGTTAAGGACAAAATTTATTTAATGATAATTTATATAACATCGTTACAATTACGTTTTTCATGTTGGGGGATATATGATTGTGATGTATTAGAAATATTTAAAACATTCCAGAAAAACAAAATTGCAGAAAATACTGAAAATTAGACTGAGTCTAAATTCGACTCTATGCATTTAAGATGAATTTTCCTACTACGAACTACGGTGTTCACGTTGGAATATCAAACGTCTCCCAAGATACAACGGTATCTTCTTGTTGCAATGGCACTCCAAACAATAATAGATGACAAACATCGAATGTTTTGGGTTATCTCTTTTTTTGACCGAAAATTTCTGACAGAATATATACTTATGAATGTATGCAAATATTATTTAAAAAATTTGCAGATCATAGGATATATAGATTACCAAATATCACAAGTGAAACAACACAACTCTTCGAACACAGATGTCCATTTGTTCGAATAAACACAATTATTTGGATAAACTCTTTCAATCCGAATAGTTTAAAATAAACAGTCACACATTTTAACAACAATTTCTTATTCACATGGAAATATTTATCACATTTCCAACATTCCATTATATTGAATTCAAATTATTGGAATTGCAATTTGGGAGTGACACGAGGTTCGTGTTGAAATTTCGGGTCGTGTCAAAGATTATCATTCCATTATATGGACCGATTTAGTATAAAAATGAAAAAAAAAAAAAACTCATTTACATTGTTAAAAGTTAAAACCAAGATCAAATGAACTAAATTGAAGCAAGTCTAAGTTTAACACGATTATAAGATTAACCTTGGGTTTCAGCGATAGAATTTGTGCTATCATGATAGTTGGTCACGTTTGATCCCATATAAATGTATTTCCTCCGTTACTAATCCCTCGTTGTTGTACTAACACGAACTTATTGTTGATTTGGTACGAGTTTAAAACCAATGCATGAGTTGCCAAGAATACCCATTTGATGCTCAAGCTAATGATAGACATATAAATAGTGAATTCGTAACTAGTAGTGGGATACCTTCATATGAAAGGATTTAGGTGTACTTACATATAATGTTGGAGGGTGTATCTATTGAGGATTGGCAGAGATTCACAAGCCTACGACATTGGGCCTGAGTGCTTCATGACTTAGTTTATGTATTATTCGTCATTAGGTTTATTTACTTACTAATCTAATGCATCTCACATGGTGGCCATATAAATCACGATTGATGTGAATTTGTATAAATTTAAACTTAAATCATTCTCGTCTTGATGATAGAAATTTTATGTTATCGGGTGATTGACGGGTTCAATTCCATATGAATATATATGTCCATTCCCTTACTATTCCGGTGGGAAATCGTGTCATATTTGTCGTACTAACGTGTTTTGTGCTTCCATCTTATTTAATCTTAAATATAACAATACTTGTAGTTTTAGCTCAATTTACAATTTCATATTTTTTGTGTTATGTTGTGACTTATCGTGTCATTTATTTATATAATTCATGTTTGTAATCATGTCGTGCCACACATTGCTAGCATTGAGTATTTCCTACTTTACTGAAAATTTGACATTTTAAATAATTTAAACTTGAACTCAAATCCATTAAGCACGATATACATCAATACTAATAAAAAAAACTAAAAAAAAATTAAATGTACTAAATCAGTAAATTAACACCGAAATAAATGAACATGAATTAATATTAAAAAGGGTAAATGGTATGTCACCCCCATACTTTTACAGTTTTTGGCACATAACCCCCCCAAAATTAACATAACACCACTTCACCCCCTAAATTTAAACTAGTGATAGCACTTTGCCCCCCAGAATAACACCACTTCACCCCCTAAATTTAAACTAATGATAGCACTTTGTCCCCCAGAAGCCCATTCGGGCCAAGATATTATATATAAAATTGAGTGGGCCTTTCTAATGAGTATTCTTTGACATGCCAAAATTCACATAAGAAATTTTTTTAAATTATTTGTAATTTATTAAAAAAAAGTTATAAAAATTCCAAACTTATTCAAAAATCTAAAAATTGAAAATATTAAATCCCAATAATTTGTTTAAAAAACTAAAAAAATAAAAATTATTTTAATTCCAAAAAAAAAAAACTCAAAAGCGATTTTGGAAATTGTTGAGAAAACTATAAATCATATAAAAAATTTGTCATTTATTTAAAATATTTTAATTCCAAAAAAACAACTCAAAACTCTTTCTAAAATTTTTTAAAAACTCAAAAGCGATTTTGGAATAATTTTAAAAATTTTAGAAATATAGGATATCAGAATCGGGATAATAAAATCTGAATATCTTTAGAAAACTTTACAAAGAGTTTTGAGTTTTTTTTATTTTATTTTGGAATTTAAAATATATTAAATAAATGCCAAATTGTTTTATAAATGATTTATAGTTTTATCAACAACATCCATATTTTATTTTTATAATTTTATGGTTTTAAAATAATTTCTATTTTTTCTTACTATTTTTAGTTTTTTTATCAGATTATCTTTTTTTTTTTTTTAAAAAGTAAACTGTTGAATAAGTCTGGATTTTTTATAATGTTTTTTAATAAATTACAAATAATTTTAAATTTTACTTTTTTTTCTTTTGGCATTTTGGCATGCCAAGAATACCCATTAGAAAAACCCGCTCAATTTTATATTTAATATTTTGGTCCGAATGGGCTTCTGGGGGGCAAAGTGCTATCATTAGTTTAAATTTAGGGGGTGAAGTGGTGTTATGTTAATTTTGTGGGGCAAAGTGCTATCATTAGTTTAAATTTAGGGGGTGAAGTGGTGTTATGTTAATTATGAGGGGTTATGTGCCAAAAACTGTAAACTTAGGGGGTGACATGCCATTTATCCTATTAAAAATTGTAATAATGTTCATTATCAAACTTTTTATCATAATCAAGTAGCGTTTTGAGATCAACATTGTATACAGTAGATGGCGTGTGTTGTCAGGGAAGTGCTGAGTAGGTTCGATCTCATATGGATGCGTGTATTCATAAGTTTCTTCCCATCATTGTACTAAAAAAAAATAAAAAAATCAAGTAGTATTTTAAGATAAACCAATCAGATAGGAGGAGGTCAACCACGTGCTCCAATTTGAGAGTAGACATATGTCGTAGAGGCGATTGGTTTGATTTCGATCTCATATGCTTTTTCCCTATTTCCCCCAATGGAACCGAAAGAAAAAAAAATTCAGATAGGAAAAGAGCGCACATTCATATTTCAGAATGGTCCTTAGTCGCGCTTTACTAAAGTCGTTATATCAGCATTGGTAGATCTTACAATTTCAACTTCCAAGGAGCAGGGGCCAGGGTTCCATACTGCACTTCGACCCAAAATTCAATTGGATACTGCAAGCAGACTACGTATTCGTGAGTCCGATTCTTTCTAATTTCTCAATTCTACAGTACTTCCGTTTTTTCTTCTTTGAATTTTATTTTTTCCTGCTAATGCGTTATTTATGTCAAGAGTATACGGATTTGAATTGGGTATTGATCAGATCGATCAATTATAATTGAATTTGGGGTTGTTTTGTTGTCTAATTCTTTGAACATTTCAAGTCAATCCTGTGTTTGTTTGTTTCTTTTTTAAGTTCAATTGACTTATTGATGTGTGTTTTTTGTTGCCCATGTGTGATTGCAGACACTTTTTTAGATTCCTGTGATCTTTTTTTGTTTATGCCGAAGGTTTACTAGTCTAAAAAGGTACTTCAATGTATATTGAATTTCGAGGGAACTAAAATTGATTTACTCCAATGTGCAAAATTCTTAGGGTTTAGTTTGACAAGACTATGTAGCAATTTGATGGAATGTGGAGTCGAATAAGAAAGACCTGCAATTTAAATTGGAGTGTAGTAACACAGAAATGGGTGTTGTGTTTTTGGAACTGAGATAACTTTTAGGAACAAATGTGAAGATTCTTTAATCTTGGAATGGTTCACTAAAACTGGCCCTGTCTTTTTTTGGGTTGTGTGTGGGAAAGTTTCTTAATTACAGTATTGGAAGGAGAGATTTAATGACCACCTGTTGGACTTAAACTCGAAGTAGGCTATAAAGCCTATCAGTAATAGCAGGTGTTTAGGGTACTTGCATATTCAACTTTATGGATTTATCCAAATGTGCTACAACTGTTTACGTGTTCTTATACCATGTGATTAGCTGGTGGTTATATTGGAAAACCATAGTTATGCTCTGAAGACAAACTTTTAGTCCAAGACTTGTGTTGAAATGGTTGGTATGAAACTTCTCATGTGGATATTTTTGGGGCCAATATCAGAGCATTCCTTTAGATTTAGTAAATATTAATCATTAATGATAAATTTTTGTAATCAGTTCCAAATACCCAGTTTTATTCTTTTTCATGTGGTTTAATGACTTTTTATGTTTTTGCATCCTTCATACCAGTCAGATGGCTGGAGCCGGGAGTTCTATGCTATATTCTTTTCTTTTGTTCATTGCCACTCTTTCTCTACAAGAAGTGTATAGAGCAAAGTTAGCATCTTCCGAGTTATTTACTATTCTTGGAGGATTCATCAGCTCTCTCATATTCCTTTTGCTGCTGACGGTAAGAGAAACTGTCCTTTTTAAGGCCTTTCAACACTTGGTCATGTCAATTATCGTTGAGCAATCTATCCTATGTTCTCCAAGTGATTGGTGGTGGCTGGCTATGTTTGTAATATATATATATATATATATATATATTACTCTCTCTCTCTCTCTATATATATATGTGTGTGTGTGTGTGTGTGTGTGTGTGTGTGTGTGTGTGTGTGTGTCCCTCACTCTGTCACTCCCCATCAGATCCCTCATTAAATACACGTGTTATATATTAATAAATTTTGACAATTAATATTCTATTAGAAAATAACAAAAAAAGCTGCTATTTTGCAATTTTAATTTCGTTTTTTTTTTTCATGCAACAACCTTTTATGAAGGATGTTATCAACGAGGAAAACTTAATTATTTTGAGCTTCATTTTTGTATTGACACTCGCAAATTTCTTCTCAAGTTTGTTAATTTACTTTATTAGCTGTGCCTGTGTGCAAGTGCGCCACATTCTGATTTTGTATCACTGCTTTACTTGACCAAGTGGTACATTTATGATATGATTGTGTTATATGCCTCTGACTTGCATGTGTTGTCTCCAGTTCATAGGAAATTATCAGGAAACATGTGGCATAAGGACTGGATGGGGTGCCGGTAAGCATCAGTGTTCTCTTGGAGTAATTTCTTTGCTATATTTACATCTAAGAGCTTGAAATAATGTCATTACCATTCACATATTGCATTTCCTTATTTGGGTTAATCACCAATTCATTTTATCTAAACCATGGGTGTCCACCCAATGCATGAAAAGTGATCGTGCAAGTGCTTTATTGAGTGGATTTCTTATAAACTCCTTCATTTGAATAGTCTTCTTTATGCTCTGGTAGGCTTGTTTTACAAATCCTGAGATTTTATGTGGAGCTTCTGATCTAAAAAGTTGGTCCTGAGTACTGTATAGATATCACTTGTAACACCCCAATTTTTATAAAGAGTGCAACCATGAATAAATTTTTCGCTAAATAGAAAGTTTTATAAATATCCCAATAAAAGAGAAATAGTCTACTAAATTTAACTTCAAAGGAAAAGAGATTACTTGTACTAAAGAAAACATTAAACTATAATCCATATGCGCAAATGAAATTTTAAAACACTAAACATTGTCTGAAAAACTCTCAATAATTATAAAATAAACTCGAAAGAAAACTTTGCATGACTCCAATCACATCCATCCGCCACGTGCCACGCCAGACTCCTAACCTGAAAAATTTTAATGAAAGGGGTGAGCTATCAACAACTCAGTGGAGACGCACTGTCTAAATCAAATACACAAGCATAATCATCATTGCATACACACCTATGATTTTCATGGTTTGATCAAACAAACACGTAGGCTAACTGTGGGTGGACAATTAAGTACGTTCATGTTTGTACAATTAAGTACCTTCGTGATGTACAATTAAGTACCTTCGTGTCATGTCATGTTTAACGTGCCCATACATATAATAATCATAACCAGAAATTTAAAATAGACAATAAGCAGTAAACCCCACCTTAAGAATGCAGTTCGTGAACTTGAAAAATATTGAATTGCTTGAGCTTGAAAACCCTAGACCTCGAAAGTATTGTTTCCTACACATAAAAATAAATTTAACTTAATACATGGCTTTTGGGTAATTAGGACCGAAAGGAGAAATAAATTGAAGGCAAGAATAACAATAAATTCGAGTAGGGTCAAAATCTGGTCAACTAGGGAAGTGAATAGGTTGATTAGGACTTTGTAAAAAGTAAAGGGGCCGAAACGAAATTTTATAAAATTAAGCCCCAAACCCTCAATGAAAACCCATTACCCATCTGCAACCACTTTTCCTTTGCAAACTTTTCTTTCTCCCAAAATTTGCAAACTCCCCTCAGCACCTCTCGTCTCTCTCTCTCTCTCTCTCTGCTAATCTATATTTCTACAAATCCTAATTTCTTGAATTAATGGAAATTCTCATTAATCCCCAAAAGGCTTCTCCCGTCACACACACACACACACACACACCAGGGGTGACGACGGTGGGGATTCGGGTTTCTGGGTTTATGAGGCAGCAACGATGGTTTTGGGTGGCATGGGTGTGGCGATGAAGAGGGTTTCCCGATGGGTCCCTGAGAGAGGTTTCGGGATTTCGACTGTGGACTGACGGCCTTTTAGGTGGTGACTGGCGGAGCAATTTGGATGGCTGGGCTTTTGGTGTTTAAACTTGGTTTGGGATTTTGACAGAAAACTGAAAATTTGCTGAATGTTTACCTTATACTGTGAAGTTGGAGATTGAACGAGGGACTTGAGAAAAGATCTACGAGTTGTTGGAACTTGACAGAAAATTCTGTGGCGTACGTGAGATTTGTGAAAGTGTGAAGATATCAGAAAAATATATAAGTATTTAGGCTTGAGAGTCCTTATTGTATTATGCCATGTATTAGGTTAAATCTATTTGGATATGTACAAATAAAATTCTTTTTTTTTATCTGATAAAATTTTATAAAACATGAAAACTCCTTTTTGCTAATGAAATTCTGCAGATTTCACATAAAATAAAATACACATATAGGCTTTAATAAAGTGGGTTCACTAAATAGGCTTATCAATATAATAATTACTGGGCTTACAATAATAAAAAGGCATTTCTATGGTGGACCAAAAATTAAAATCCTAAAAGGCCAAAAATCACTATCCCAAATATCAAATAATTTATGGGGTGTTACACCAAACACATTAGTTTTTTTTTTTAATTAAGTTGGGAGTACTGGTTAAAGAAGAGGAGATAAATTTCAAAGAAACTAAAAGATACAGGGTTCGAACCCTGGTTAACACCCTTATAAAGGGTTAATGATACCACTTGAGCTACAAGCTAGTTGTCACATCAAACACATTAGATATTTCAACTAGAATTCGGAAATTGAAAAGTTGAAAGTACACTTCAGACTTATCAATGTGTTAGCATGGGCTAAATGGAATTTTAATAATAGCTTTGAACATAAATACAATTAATTAGCCAAATGTAAGGGGCTTAGCCTCAATCCCCCAACCTTAAGAGGTGTTCCATTAAAAAAAAAAAACTACCATAGCCACAGAGAAAAGTCATTTGTCCCAAAAGTCAAAAGCTTCTGAGTTTTTTGACAACATATTTGATAACATTACATTTTAAACCATTTAAAAAAAAAAAAAGCCAAAAGTAAGGTTTAGATGTTCAACATTATCTTTTACTTACTGGAACTAATATATAACTAGCTGACTAAAGCAATTTATGGGAACAATGCATTCTTCACGATCAACTCACCTAAAATGCCAGGATTAAATATAGTTGGGATTTCGTTAAGTGTAATTTCTGTGTGCAATTCATCTAATTGATAAAGAAAGGATGACATGATGATTATTTTTACTTAATTAGTCTTCACCTTTCGTGGTTCAGTTATAATTGCGGAGGCAGTGGCACTGATAGCTGCTAGCACTGTTCACCGTGTTTGTATCACGACCTGGTAATTTCTCATCTTCTTACCTGATTGGTCATCACATTCACTTTAGAATGGGTTACAACTGATTATTATTAAAAGGTATAATTACAAATTCCGCCCCCCTCCCCCTAAGGTTCGGGCTAATTCCAAAGATTTTCAAAAACATCCTTGAGGTTTGATTCTATCTTTCCATATTACCCTTCATAAGCGAAAACATTTCAAAATCCCCCTGATATTTATAAAAATATTACAGTTACCCCTTAAATTAAGACAAAGGTTTTTATTTTTGGTAATTGCAAAACATCTCGGGATTTTTTGTAACTAGCCCATACCTCAGGGGTGTTTTTGTAGTTATCCCTTATTTAAAAGCTAAAACTATTGTAATTAATTTTGAAATTCTTGTGTCTCTGATCGAGTGTTTTGGATACGCAGCTTTCTGTTTTCTGCTGGGCTATTGTACGAGGTCAACCGACTTTCTGGAATGAGTGAACCGAAGGCTAAAAGGATTTGAGTGGAAGGTGGTGCGCTAGAGCATCTATATTTTGAAACTACCCTTGTTCTAGTTTTTATGTTCTTCTGTGTCTGCTTGTGAAGCAGGAGATACATTGGAATATTTGCTAGCCATGTAGACTGATTTAACCTTTAAATCATTAATCTTTCCAATGATCCCTTGATGGTCTTTTTTTTTTTTTTTTTTTTTTTTTTTTGTACTTGAGGTCAAGGAGCCTCATTAATACATTTACAGTACCTCATTATTGAATCTAATTAGATGAACATATCAGCTTGCTTCTCAATTTCGCAAATTGTTAAAACTGGTTGCAATCAAAAGCTAGTCATGTTAAGCATGTGTTTTCCAACACTTGAGAAAAGTGATTGTCAGCCAAAGAAACAAAAAGTAGTTTCAAGTGTTTTCAAATCCCTACTTTTGCTTTTGATTCTGTATAATTTAATAAGAGTCTGAAAACAATGGGAAATGTGTTTTGGATTTTTGATTTTGCTTCTGATTTGACTTTTATACACAAATAAACCATTTTTACAACTTCTCTTCGAACACTCCCCAAAACTTAAACTTTTAAGCTAATTCTGTAAACACTACCAATTTTTGATTCCAAGTTTCCTACACAAGCCTAAGCTAGTAAGACATAGGATGAAACACTTTCTTTCGAATCTAATCATCGGAAACCGCGAACACTTGACTTATCCAGTCCCTAACTTGTAAACGCTGGTATAGCGACGGTTGGAACTTCTCATGACTGAGAGGCGAAGGCCGGTCAGGCAGACGCGGAATATCAATGTCACCCTCAAGCATCTTCAAAGCATCAGCAATGGTAGGCCGAAGCGCCACCATAACATGAGCGCACAAAATCCCAACTAGCACAAATCTCTCCATAGCGCCCTTCGGCCCATCTTCCCTTATGGACTCATGAAAAACCTCTTCGACTTTCCCAGATCTCACTTTCCGCCAAGCCCAATCCGTGATCAAGGTTTTCGACGGTTCTGATGCATCAAGAACCCTTCTGCCGCTCATAATCTCAAGAATCACAATCCCAAAACTGTACACATCAATTTTCTCTGTCAACTGTCCATAAAGAGCATATTCTGGTGCAAGATAACCATGTGTACCAGCAACTCTGGTGGTCAAATGAGATTGCCCTTCTGAACTCTGCTTAGCCAGCCCGAAATCCGCCACCAGGGCTTTCATGTCCGAATCGAGAAGGATGTTTGTCGCCTTTATATCGCGGTGATATACCGCGGGCTTGATCCCATAATGCAAGTAAGCAAGCCCTTTTGCAATATCAAGAATTATGTTCTTCCTCTGAGGCCAAGACAAATCTTGCTGTTTCTTGTCGCGTTTAACGAAAATGTGATCGTCTAAGCTCCCGTTCGACATGTAATCGTATACTAAGTACCTCCCATTGTCACTTGTGACACAAAACCCTCTCAGAGCAAGAAGATTCCTATGCCTTATCTTGCTTATAATCTCCGCTTCGTTCGTGAAATCATCGTCTCCTTTCGAATCCAAATCGAGAATTTGCTTCACAGCAACTTCTGTTCCATCTGAGAGTGTCCCTTTATAGACAACCCCAAATCCACCTTGTCCAATCATATTCTTCTGTGAAAATCCATTAGTGGCTTGTTCTAATTCTGTTATGTTAAACCATTTAGCACCTGTGTTAGGCAAAACTCTAGACTTCACATTTCTCACATACTTCTCATGCATCAAGTTCTGTTTTTTCTTCTTATCCCACTTTTTATACACCATGAATACACCAACTGCAAAAATCACACCTATAACACCTCCAACGGACCCGAAAACCAATTTTCGTTTCGTGTTGTTCGATTTTGCTGTCCGGGATATGGGCAGTCCGAGTATGCAAGAAGCTGTTCTTACATCCTCGGGTCCAAACTCATTGACAATAGCAGCAGCATAAAGTATAGCAAAAAAAAAGCATCTTGTTGAATTGGGATGTGAAGAAACCAAGTAAGAGTTCACCTTTAATCCCGCATCGACGCACAGACTGCACCGTGTTAGGCCGGTTAAATCGCCGTTACAGGACGACTCGAGTGGGATGTATGTGTAGATTTTCTGTTGCCAGTCATTTACTGTCATGATGCCAGCACAGCTTGTGGATGGCCTATTGACAAACTCAGTTGTGTCATTGAAACAAACAGGGAATAAGGAGTCTGGGATTGACATGGATGTTATTAGCTTGTCTTGGAAATCTGATATGCAAGAAGATGAGGTGTTTGGATTGGGGAGATAGAACATGGATGTTTGTTTGAGGTGTTGGGCTAATCCTATACTGAAAAGGCTACGAAGTGTTTGGCAGCAGTCAGATTGGAGTGGATGGTGGCAAAGAGAGTTGTCCCATGGGAAGGTTTGTACATAGTCAAAATTGATGGGGCATAAGGGATTTTGTGCTTGATTTGTGTGAATATTTGTGAAGAAGAAGAAGATGGAGAAGGTGAAGAGAATATGGGATTTGCTCATCTTTTGTGTTTTTTTTTTTTTTTTTTTTTTTTTTTTGTGAAATAAGGAGTGTTTTGCATGAAATTTTGATGTGGTGGTGGTTAAAAACTTAAATGAAGTGTTTTTTGTGGGATTGGAGAAAGGTTGACTCAGCAATGTTGGATGCTGGTCAAAGAGTTTTAAGTTTTTTTTTTTTTTTTTTTTTTGAGGGAAAAAGAGTTTTAAGTTTGAAATGGCCAAATGGGGTGGTTTTGATATATTTGTTTATTGGTGGGGCTGGTCAAATTTCACAGGTAGGAAAGTGATTTCTGTTTGGTTTAGTGGACAATGTTGTTAATAGTCAATGGGATTCATAAGAAACAAGAAGACAAGAATATCCAATGAGTGCAAGCTAATACCAATAATTGTACTTGATTAGTTGTTATTTGTTAACTATTCTGGACTTTGGATGAGTTATGATGATAAAGTAATAACAATAAAAATAATTAAGAGACGAGATTTTATGTAAGACCGTCTCATGGTTTGTAAGGTGAATCTTAAAATGCACAAAAATATGAATTTGTTTTATGGGTATGAGTTTGGGTCGAAATTCTATTTAAATATATGATTCGTATCATTGATTATATTTCTATTTAAATATAGGATCCGTATCATGAATTATATCCATGAGACCGTTTCATACAAGTTTTTGTATAATTAAAATAAAACACAAAATAAATTGGTAAATGTAACCATTGAACGGGACAAGTTGTACCAGGCATAGAGCTCAAATTGTCATAAGATTATGAGACGGTCTTAGATGAGGCCATCCCCGTCAATTTCAAAGTTTTTCCTAATTAATGTAGATATTTGCATATTAAAATTATTAAATTTTATGATTTTGCCTATTTAAAAAATAAAAAATATACATTTATCTATTAGTTTCAAAGAAAGATAAGGGTGCGATTGGATATGTTTTTATTTTGAAAATTTTCTTTTCGTTAGAGAATAGTGAAAAGAAATTCTGATGAAAGTTTTGAAAAATTTTGAGAGTGTGAATGAATATGTAATGACGAAAGTTGATTTGATTTAAAAATAGTAAAAAATAATTGGATGTGATGGGTAGTTAGAAATGTGTGAGTGTGTGAATAGTGAAATTTGTAGGAGAATGTGTAATAATGATTAAATTTTTGTGAAAAAATGTATAGATGTGATTTGTAAAAGAAAAAATGAGAAAAAATGAAAGTGAGATAATAGTATATTTTCTGAAATTTTCAAAAACAATAACATGTTTGGTCAAAAAAAATTCTCCAACGGAACAAAAATAAAATCTCGCTCATATTTAATCGCAGCCTAAATCTTGCCCCTTTTGTCTTTATTTTTTTGGCTTCATCCCTGATTTTATGGACTTACCATGAGATAAATTCTACAAAATACAAAAAATATAGATTTTTTTAAGGATTTGAATTTGAATTGGAATTCTAGTTACATAATCCGTCTTATCGGACAATGCCATAAAACCATCAAACACAAGGTTTGGTGGGCCCAAACCGGAATCCCATTTCGCTGACAACACCTCCATCAATACGCCGGCGTTCAATGATTCCTCTTCCTTACCCGTTGACGAGCTCGATGGAATTTTTAAATCCAATTTAAACATCGGTAAAACTAGGGGAATCCCAAAATTTCTTACGCGATGATGGTATTTTTGGTGGGCCCGTCTCCAGTTCGAATCGATATGGAGAAATTGATTTGGAATCCGTTCTTAATAGCTCAAGTAATAGGGCGAATGATAGTAATTCGAATTTAAGGGATTCTGTTGGCTCTAATGCTTATGATGATTTGTTGGGATCAGAGTCGAGGCAGATTGATTCTGTTGATGATTTGCTGGGGAGTTTCTGAGTAAATTCTAGTGAAAAGCAGGAGAATAAGGAGTCTGGATTCGATGATTTCATACCGGGATTTTGAGGAGCTAGCTCTTCAAATAAAGGGTATGTATTGTGAATAATTGGATTTTGTTGTTAATTTATTTATTTTTCTACATATAAAGTGTGATGCAGCTCTTTAGATGTATACTTCTAGAATTTCCGAGGAACTTTGTTCATGTTAACTATGGAGCATGTCGCTGATTCTTGTGAGTACCGAGTGAGTTTTGAAGTCTAAGTGAAATTATTAAGGAATGTAGTAGAAGATCGTGATGCATTTATAAGAACTTTTCAGTGGCATTTACTTAGTTCTTATCACTGCAATCTGAATGCTAAGTTGTGGCTCTATTTTTCATGTGAATATACATTATTCATAAGGGATAATTACAAAAACACCCCTATGGTTTGGGCTAATTACAAAAAAACCCAGAGTTCTTTGAAAATTACAAAAAAACCTTGAGGTTTGATTCCGTCTTAGAGGTGATTTTCGAAAAAAATTCAAAAAACCCCCTGACATTTGCAAAAATATTACAGTTACTTACCCCCTTAAATTTAAGACAAAACGAAACCTAAAGGATTTTTTTGTAATTTTGAAACATGTCTGCGTTTTTTGTAATTAACCCAAACCTCAGGAGTGTTTTTGTAATTATCCCTATTCATAATGTATGTCTGGGAATAGAGTCATTTTATACCCAGTCAGCAAAAAATGATGAAAGTAGAAGAAAATTAGATTTGCATTGTGTTATTTTTTCTCCCCAGTAGTTCTTACCCATATCTATTGGAATGTTCTTTTGGGCCTCAATAGTTTTGTGAAAGGCCAGCAACATTATTGAGCAGTATATATGCCCTATATTGGTGACAATTTTTATGTCTGCATAGTTTTTGCTGAAGTTGATGAAAAATGGTGGATTTCTCATTGCTGAAAATTGAAATGGTTTTGGATGCCACTCTTATTGGCAATTGTGAGAAGGAGAACTTAAAGTTCTTTTTGTGTGAATAGTATAGGCTCTTATGAGGGAGTTCACAAGGTTTAAATGTGAGTTGTGCAATGGACATAATAATCTTTTCTTTGATTAAGCGAGCAAAAAAAAAATCAAAAATCCCACTGACACGTATAAAAATATTACAGTTACCCCCTTAAATTTAAGATATTTTTTTTTGTAATTTTGAAACATATCTGGGTTTTTTTGTAATGAGCCCATACCTTGTGGCCCTGATCGAGTTTTTTGGACATGCAGCTTTCTGTTCTGGAATGAGTGAACCGAAGGCTAAAAAGATTTGAGTGGAAGGTGGTGCACTAGTGCATCTATATTTTGAAACTACCCTTGTTCTAGTTTTTATGTTCTTCTGTGTCTGCTTGTGAAGCAGGAGATATATTTGACTGAGTTAACCTTTAAATTATTAATCTTTCCAATGATCCCTTGATGGTCATTTTTTCGTTGTACTTGAGGTCAAGAAACCTCATTAATACATTTACAGTACCTCATTATTGGATCTAATTAGATGAACATATCAGCTTGCTTCTCAATTTCACAAATTGTAAAAACTGGTTGCAGTCAAAAGCTAGTCATGTTAAGGGAGTGTTTTCCAACACTTGAGAAAAGTGATTGTCAGCCAAAACTTAACTTTTAAGCTAATTCTGTAAACACTACCAATTTTTGATTCCAGGTTTCCTATACAAGCCTAAGCTAGTGGGACATAGGATGAAACATTTTCGTTGGAATCTAATCATCGTAAACCGCTAACGCTCGACTTATGTCGTGACCCCTCACTTGTAAACGCGCTATACCTGAACGGCGTTTGGAACATCTCATGACTGAGAGGCGAAGGCCTGTCAGGCAGACGCGGGATATCAATATCACCTTCGAGCATCTTCAGCGCATCAGCAATGGTAGGCCTAAGCGCCACCATAACATGAGCGCACAAAATCCCAACGCGCACAAATCTCTCCATAACGCCCTTCGGCCCACCTTCCCGTATCGACTCATGAAAAACCTCTTCGACTTTTCCAGACTTCACTTTCCCCCAAGCCCAATCCGTGATCAAGATTTTCGACGGCTCTGATGCATCAAGAACCCTTCTGCCGCTCATAATCTCAAGAATCACAATCCCAAAACTATACACATCAATTTTCTCTGTCAACTGTCCATAGAGAGCATACTCTGGTGCAAGATAACCATGTGTACCAGCAACTCTAGTGGTCAAATGAGATTGCCCTTCTGAACTCTGCTTAGCCAGCCCGAAATCCGCCACCAGGGCTTTCATGTCCGAATCGAGAAGGATGTTTGTTGCCTTTATATCGCGGTGATATACTGCAGGCTTGATCCCATAATGCAAGTAAGCAAGCCCTTTTGCAATATCAAGAATTATGTTCTTCCTCTGAGGCCAAGTCAAATCTTGCTTCGTGTTTTTGTCGTGTTTAACGAAAATGTGATCGTCTAAGCTCCCGTTCGACATGTAATCGTATACTAAATACCTCCCATTGTCACTTGTGACACAAAAACCTCTTAGAGCAAGAAGATTCCTATGCCTTATCTTGCTTATAATCTCCGCTTCGTTTGTGAAATCGTCGTCTCCTTTCGAATCCAAATCGAGAATTTGCTTCACAGCAACTTCTGTCCCATCTGAGAGTGTCCCTTTAAAGACAACTCCAAATCCACCTTGTCCAATCATATTCTTCTGTGAAAATCCATTAGTTGCTTGTTCTAATTCTGTTATATTAAACCATTTAGCTCCTGTGTTAGGCAAAACTCTAGACTTAACATTTCTCACATACTTCTCATGCATCAAGTTCTGTTTTTCTTCTTATCCCACTTTTTATACACCATGAACACACCAACTGCAAAAATCACACCTATAACACCTCCAACCGACCCGAAAACCAATTTCCGTTTTGTGTTGTTCGATTTTGCTGTCCGGGATATGGGCAGTCCGAATATGCAAGAAGCTGTTCTTACATCCTCGGGTCCAAACTCATTGACAATAGCAGCAGCATATAAAACAGCAAAAAAAAAAAAAGCATCTTGTTGAATTGGGATGCAAAGAAACTAGGTAAGAATTCACCTTTAGTCCCCCCATCGACGCACAGACTGCACCGTGTTAGGCGGTTAAATCGCCGTTACAAGACGACTCAAGTGGGATGTATGTGTAGATTTTCTGTTGCCAGTCATTTACTGTCATGATCCCAGCACAGCTTGTGGATGGCCTATTGACAAACTCAGTTGTGTCATTGAAACAAACAGGGAATAAGGAGTTTGGGATTGACATGGATGTTATTAGCTTTTCTTGGAAATCTGATATGCAAGATGATGAGGTGTTTGGATTGGGGAGATAGAACATGGATGTTTGTTTGAGGTGTTGGGCTAATCCTATGCCGAAAAGGCTATGGAGTGTTTGGCAGCAGCCAGATTGGAGTGGGTGGTGGCAAAGAGAGTTGTCCCATGGGAAGGTTTGTACATAGTCAAAATTGATGGGGCATAAGTGATTTTGTGCTTGGTTTGTGTGAATATTTGTGAAGAAGAAGAGGATGGAGAAGGTGAAGAGAATATGGGATTTGATCATTGTTTGTGTTTTTTTTTTTTTTTTGTGAAAATAAGGAGTGTTTGGCATGAAATTTTGATGTGGTGGTTGTTAAATGAAGTGTTTTTGTGGGGTTGGGAGAAAAGTTGAGTCAGCATCAATGTTGGCTGCTGGTCAAAGAGTTTTTAAGTTTGAAATGTCCAAATGGGGTGGTTTTGATATATTTGTTAATTGGTGGGGCTGGTCAAATTTCACAGGTAGGAAAGTGAGTTCTATTGATTCTTGGAAGCAAGATGAAAAGAATATCCAATGAGTGCAAGCTAATACCAATAATTGTACTCACTAATTGTTATTTGTAACTATTCTGGACTTGGATGAGTTATGATGATAAGGTAATAACAATAATTTTTTTTAAAGATAGATAGATGTTTTATGTAAGACCGTCTCATGATCTAAGTTCATGAGATGGATCCCAGAACGCATAAAAATATAGAATCGTTTCATGGGTATGAGCTTAAATTCTATTTAAATATAAGATCCGTCTCATCATCTTATACAAGTTTTTATATAATTAAAATAAAACACAACATAAATTGGTAAATGTAACCATTGAACGGGACAAATTGTACTGGGCATAGAGCTCAAATTGTAAGATTATGAGACGGTCTTACATGAGACCGTCTCACGCAGAGACGGAGCTAAGGGGGGCTAGCAGCGTCAACGGCTCCTTGTCAATTGCAAAATATTTTCTAATTAATATAGATATTTGTATATATAATTATTAAATTTTATGATTTTTGCCCTCCTAAAAAAATACATTAATCTATTAGTTTCAAAGAATGGTAAATCTTACCCCTCTCGTCTTTATTTTCTGGCTTCGTCTTTGATTTCATGGACTTAACCATGAGATACATTCTACAAAATATAAAAAATATGAATTTTTTTTACGGATTTTAGTTTAAATTGGAATTTATGATCCGTATTATAGACAGTGCTCATATAACTATCAAATACAAGCTTTGCCTTTAATTATCTTAGCTGCAATGGAATATAGCTAACCCTCATTTTATCTCATCTTTTTTTTTTTGTGGGGTCATTGACTCATTGGTGCATTATTATTATTATTATTTTTTCATATTTCCTTAATCCACTTATGCATTTTTTTCTCTTAATCCATTAATTCACCCATTATATATTTTCTCTGCTTCTTTCATTTTGTTTTTTCTTCACCGCTCATTTCTCGTCATCATCCCCACCAAAACACACAGAGACTGCGATATAGTTTTTCAGTAATATTTGTAGCTGAATTCCGATATTGCGTTTGAAAGTAATGGATGAATTTGGAGTTTTAGTGGAGAGTATTGGATTCAAAGCCCATGGGAAATCTGCTCCAATGGCCAAATTAAAGCCGAAACCGGAATCCCATTTCGCTGACAACACCTCCATCACTACGCCGGCGTTCAATGATTCCTCTTCCTTACCCGTTGACGAGCTCGATGGAATTTTTAAATCCAATTTAAACATCGATAAAACTAGGGAATCCCAAAAGTCCTTCGGCGGTGATGATATTTTGGTGGGCCGTCTCCAGTTCAAATCAATATGGAGAATTTGATTTTGAATCCGTGCTTAATAGCTCAAGTAATCGGGCTAATAATAGTAATTCGAATTTAAGGAATTTTGTTGGTTCTAAATTCTAATGCTTATGATGATTTGCTGGGGAGTTTTGGAGTGAGTTCTAGTGAAAAGCAGGAGAATAAGGGGTCTGGATTCGATGATTTGATACCGGGATTCGGAGGAGCTAGCTCTTCAAACAAAGGGTATGTATTGTAAATAATTGGATTTTGTTGTTAGTTTATTTATTTTCATTCTACATATAAAGTGTGATGCAACTCTTTAGCTGTATACTTTTAGAATTTCTGAAGAACTTTGTGTTGTATATAATAATTTTTTTAAAAGATAAGATTGATTTTGCCACTATTTTTAATACTTGACTAGCCTTTCGGCTAGGTTGGAATCTTTTTCTCTTCTTTATGAACATGACACATGTGCCATATTCTATTTTATCATTTTTTTCTAAATTTTCAAATGCAGGTTCCTAACTTTTGGCCTAATTTTGATTATTATTGCTTTCTAAATTTCTACTTTTGGGCTAATAAAAATATGATGATAGATAGACAACTCATTTTTTTTGAAAAGAAAGAGACATGAGATTAATAATACAACCCAATCCTCTTTCATTCTTTTTTTTTTTTTTTTTTTTTTTTTTGATAAGCTCGCCTTCCTGAGAACTACGCCCGATCTATGACGAGGACAATTCCGACTCGGCCATTCATTCCGCCGCAAGGTAAATCGCGGGATGCACGCACGATTTGGCCAGGTGTTACGACGGGTCTGGCGGACGTACAACCAGATCCTAAAAGGTAAATAGAACAATTATGTTCGACCCCAATCTACTAATAACGATCTCTCCCCGATCGAACCCACGCGGATCTATTCAAGATGAGTTCCCACCAAATCTTCACCATTTCGCATATGCCCGGGAGAGCAATTTGATGGAGAAAGGGATATGAACCCCCCGACCTCCACCCCACAAACAATTTGATGGGCGGGGATTTGAACCCTTTCATTCTTTCTTCATTGTATTATTGCCGGGTTTTTAGAGAAACTTTGTCATTCTAAATTTCATTTGAATATTGGGGATTACAAAAATAATTACTTAAGGACAATGTTAATTTTGCATGCCTCGGGAATTAGTCTTTTCTATTTTCTTTCTATTTTGCGAACTTCATCAAACTTTTCCTAACAATCTTAAAGATTTACCTTGGAGTTCCAAAAAAAAAAAGAAGAAAAAAACAAAATCTGTTAACAATGAAGTAGAGAAAGTATTCAACAAGTTCGACACCAATGTGACTTGAAAAATCTTGTCGCGAGAGCTTAGCGCCGTATTCAACGGCATTGCTCCGAAACCTCCGCCGAGGAGGTTGCGTATGATGTCGGAGTTGGACCACACGGAGACGGTTCGTCGACCGACCGAGTTCAAGTTGTGGAACGGCGTGCGGCGACAACGAGGAAAAATCACCGCGCGGAGGAAGTCCGGTTTAATCGCTTCTTAAATCAAAGCTAAGTGGGATTGCGGGCGCCGTACAAAAGAAGCCACGAATAGCTTCACAACTTTTGCAACCTATCCGATTTGGGGTGATGTCAATTTATGGATGGATTAAATTATGAGAAAGTGAAAGTTGGATAACAAAGATGAGGCAGAAGAACATTCCAAAGTTTTTCTCCTAGTTTTAGCGAAAACTCAAACAGAGGTTAGCATTATGCTTTCGTCTGTTTCATGAGTTATATGGCCTTTGGTTTGAATATTGAAACATATGCCACCTTTTACTATTGTTAGTTTTTTTTTTTTTTTTTTTGTGACTTTTCTTGAGTATGGTTTTGCATATTTAGATGCATAATGATTTTACCATTTCAACCTAAGTATAGTGTTTCAAGATTTACAATATTATGTTCAAACCCCACTGGTAAAACTCATAAACCAATTACATTATTGGGAAAAGTTTGATGCAGTTTGAAAAATAGAAAGAAAATAGAAAAGATTAATTCCTGAGGCGTGCGAAATTAACATTGTCCTTAAGGAGTTATTTTCGTAATCCCCCAGGATTTAACAGGAATTTAGAACAACAAAGGGGATGTATGGATGTGTTTCCAAGTCCAATTTCCAGTTTCTAGTGTTGGAAAATGAATTTTCAAACTTTATTGGTTTTGTGTGAGAATTGAGAATATGTTTGGTTTGTTGTCTGAATTTCTATTTTTGACATAGGTTTGCGTGATTGTAGTGTATTTTTACCTAGGTTTGCGTAATTGGAATGAAAAATTGTTTGGTTGTGTTTCCAAAAGAATATTTTCCATAAAAAGTGAAAATTGGAAATGACTTCATTTCTAATGAAAAACTTTTGAAACAAACATAAACTCATTTTCCGAAATAGTTGGAAAGTGGAAAAAGGTGGTTGGAAACACAACCATACATCACCAAAGTTTCTATAAAAACCCAGCAATAATACACTGAAAAAAGAATGAAAGAGGATTGGGTTGTATTATTAATCTCATGTGTCTTTCTTTTCAAACCAAAATGAGTTGTCTATTAGTAGACTTGAAGGCAACTTATTTTCCATAAAAATAATGGAGCACCTTTTCTATCATCACATTTTTATTAATTTCAAAGTAGAAATTTAAAAAGCAATAATAATCAAGTTTAGGCCAAAGGTAGGAACCTGCATTTGAAAATTTAGAAAAGGATGATAAAATAGAATATGGCACATGTGCCATGTTCATAAAGAGAAAAAGATTCCCACCTAATTAGCTACCTCATATTTGAGCCGAAAGGCTAGTCAAGTATTAAAAATAGTGGCAAAATCAATCTTATCTTTTATAACACTTATTATATACTCAACATGTCAGTCTTTTCCATAATTTACTACATGATTGATCCCTTGTTTTTCTGAAAAAAGAGGTTTGATTGTGTTGTATTAAAAGGCACCTCATTTGCAAGAGAGAAATGATCCATTCAACATAATCCTCTTTCCTTCGCTTCTTTTTCTGCATTTTTCTTGATGGGTTACAACTTTTATTTTGTCATTCTAAATCCTGTTGAATCCTGGGGGATTATACAAATAAATCCTTAAGGAAAGTGCCAATTTTCGCACGCCTCAGAAACGAATCTCTTTTATTTTCGAACTTCATCAAAACGCCCCAAGGATTTATTTGCATAATCCTCCAGGATTCAACAGGGTTTTAGAACGACAAATTAAACATGTAACCCAGCAAATAAGGTATTAGAAAGATGATTAAGTTATATCCCTCTGCAAAATGAGTTGCTCACTAAATAGGATTCAAGCCAACCATATTTCCTTAAAATAAGGGAGCACTAATATTGTAAACCCTTAGGTATGTTTTTCCCTTAGCCTAAAAAGTAGGAATAATCGTAGTATTATAGCCACTAACCAAAAGTAGAACCAAGTTGAGATAAAGTTGCAGACTTAGTCTGCTTTTAGATAAGATAGAATTTGCTTTTGAATAATTGTGGTTAAGGTAGATGGACTAAGGCCAACTTGAGAAATTAACAGTGATAGAAACCCTACCTTTGTGATTGGAGATCCCATGAATGAGGTTCATATGGGTAATAACAAGTCACTTGGTAATTCCGCTAGCACAATAATTAATTTTCAATTCCTATGGTGTGAGAAGTGTTAGATTGCAATTATGTGAGGATGAGATGTTAAGCTCTTAATGAATTTCATATCCCTTAAGGGTGGTATATTTAATTGCAAAATATACTTGATGAGATTCACCTATATGAGTGTGGAATGGGGCCGCTCCTATGAGATTTTGGCATATCTCTAGAGCACTCATGAATTCCAGGCACGCGCATGGCCTATTAGCGCAAAACCGCATTGAACGACAAAATATTGGGAGGGTGTAATGTGACTGGTAAGATTTTAAGTACAAAGATTTAGTGAAAGCAGGAGGCTTCATGCTTAACTAAGAACTCTTTATTGTAAAGAGCGATGAGACATCAAACAAATCATTAGTAAGAGTGCTAATAATCGTATGTCTACAAACCTTGTTAGCATAAATCCAAATCTCCATTTCCTTTGGATCATCAGAAGGTTCAAGCTTCTTTTGTGTCAGTACATTAAAAACACCGTGCATGTCTAGGATGGAAAATATTCGCTCGTGCTAGCGTCTATAATTATGACCGCTAAACATTTCGATTTTGGAGATGTCTAGAAATGGCTTGGCGTACGAGAATGGCGGCGTATGCGAGCAACGGGAACAAGGACCGATGTAGTGAGATTCGCATGTAGAAAGTAAATGACATTATTCTCAGGTGGTGTGTTGAGTTGACCAACATTATTATCAAACTCCATAGTAAATTCTTTAGAATGTTGTCAAAATATTTTTGTACAGAGTTTGAAGTCATCATCATCATCATCATCAACTGCACCTTATCCCACTATGTGGGGTCGGTGGTGTGAAGTTTATAGTGTCAATTAATTGTCAAAATTAGTTAACACTACAAATTCACACAAAAAGCGAAGTGGCAAAGTTTTACGTAGGATGTCCTTTCTCGACGCAACCTTCATACGAAGGAGAAATGAGATGAAATTCCAAAACCATCAAGATCATAGGTTTTTCCACTTGCATGGAAAATACGATGAGACGGCGATGAGTTGAGATAGTTGCTCTAGTCATGTTCCATTACATTGATATTGTAAAATCAACATGTTCCATTACATGATTGATATTGTACAGATTTTGAAGAAACAAAATAATTTTCGAGGCGTGCCAGAGTGGCACTGTCCCAAGGATTTTCGTAATCCCCCAGGATTCAACGGAACAAATAGAACGAACAAAATTTTCCCAAATGTGACCCAGCAAAATGAAGTTGGAGATAGGTTCAGTTGTATTTTCACAAGACTGGAAGCTCGACTTATATAGAGCAAAGGCTTTCAATGGTCAGAGTAGGGGACAAATGAACGGCTCTTAGCCACATAGGAAGACAACCGAGCGGACATAGTATGGTAGGAAACGAAGGTTTCGCTAAAAAGACAACTATGGATGAGTTATAGGTAAATTTAAATCTAAATAGAGAAAATTAGTATTTTCCATTTATGATAAAAAAGAGGAAATTAAGGTAAGGTAGAAAATTCCGGGTAAGGAAAAAATAAGGATTTTTGGGTAAAGTTTTTAAATCAACAAAAAAAAATTTAAGTTGCAATACTAATCCGAGCCGCGACTATATCGTCTGCGCAGGGGGGCAAATCGCCGATTTTACACTACAATCGACAAATTTGGCCCAACTCTTTATGTGCACGAGGCCCTTTTATTCTCTTGGCCCATTTTTTACTAAGCCCATTTGGGTCTTCCATTAATAAAGTGAAGAATATTTCATTATCTATCCTATGTGGGATATAGTAGTTCTTTAGAAACACTCCCAATGCTCATTTTCCAACAATCCCCACATGTTTCAAAAGAACGAAAAGAAAAAAGATTTAAAAAATTTTGCTGGGCTACTAAAATGAGTGTAGATATATCGCATCTGATGTCTTTTAAAACATGTGGGGGATTGTTGTATAAAATGATTGTTTTAAAAGATAAAATTAATTTTGCTACTTCAAATATTTTATTATTCTCTTTTGACTTGGTCCATCTACCTTAACCACAATTATTCAAAAGCAAATTCTATCTTATCTAAAAGCAGACTAAGTCTGCAACTTTATCTCAACTTGGTTCTACTTTTGGTTAGTGGCTATAATGCTACAATTATTCCTACTTTTTAGACTAAGGGAAAAACGTATCTGAGGGTTTACAAATATTAGTGCTCCTTTATTTTAAGGAAATATGGTTGGCTTGAGGCCTATTTAATGAGCACCTCATTTTGCAGAGGGATAAAACTTAATCATCTTTCTACTGCCTTATTTGTTGGGTTACATGTTTAATTTGTCGTTCTAAAACCTTGTTGAATCCTGGAGGATTATGCAAATAAATCCTTAAGGACAGTGCTAATTTCGCACGCCTCAAGAATTAATCTTTTCTATTTTCTTTCTATTTTTCGACCTTCATCAAACTTTGTTGGAAAAATTTGATGAAGTTCGAAAACAAATGGATCATTCCTGAGGCGTGCGAAGTTAGCACTGTCCTTAATGATTTATTTGTGTAATCCCCCAGGATTCAATAGGAAATTTGAACAACAAAATCAGATAAAAATGTAACCCAACACCGATTGTGTAAATGCTAGAGTTGAGAAGAAAAATTAGCAAGGCTTCTTCTTTGGTAATCTGATGTCTCTCTACCTTTATACACATATGAGGTGTATTTTAATATACCTCGAGCCAATCAATTTCCCCATGAAATTAGGGAACATTATTTTTAAAAGGTGTACCACATTTTATTTTGTTGTCTAGCCATAGGATAAGACAATTAAAATCAACATGTTTTCCACTAACCAAAAGGCGTAGGAATGTTTAGTATAATATGTCAAAATAAAACAAAAAATTAATTGGAAGTGGAAATGGAAATCTTTTAAAAACACTCATATTATACAACAATTCCTCACATGTTTTAAAAGATATATAAAGAATAAGATGGAATGATTTGTTGGGTTACAAAAATGAGTGTAGAATACATCAAATCTGGTGTTTTTTGGACTATGAACCAGGCCTAGAATGATAAGATTTAAAGTACATAGTATTGGTGAAGCTTGTAGCTTCTATGAACCAAAAGCTCTTTATTGTAAGTTAAAATCTTACCAGCACATTGCACTCTCTCAAGATTTTGTTGTTCAATGCGGTTTTGCGTTGATAGACCATGCGCGTGCCTGGTATTCATGAGTGCTCTAGAGACATGCCAAAGTCTTATAGGAGCGGCCCCACTCCACACTCATATAGGTGTATTTCATCAAGTATATTTTGCAAGTAAATATACCACCCTTAAGGGATATGAAATTTATTAAGAGTTTATCAGTTCATCCCTCTATACTTGCATTCTAGCACTTCTCACACCATAGGAATGGACAATCAATTGATGTGCTAGCAGAATTAACAAGTGATTTGTTATTACCCATATGAATCTCATTCATGGGATCTCCAATCACAGAGGTTAGGATTCCATCACTGTTAATTTCTTAAATTGGCTTAAGTCTCATTCCCTCGATGTTTTAGTAATTAATTTTCTTCCCAAAACGTTAATTAGACGATTGGCCAAATTTACTTCTGACACATAATCAATTAATAAAGGGTATGTATTGTAAATAATTGGATTTTGTTGTTAGTTTATTTATTTTCATTCTACATATAAAGTGTGATGCAGCTCTTTAGCTGTATACTTTTAGAATTTATGAAGAACTTTGTTTTGTATATAATAAGTGTTTTAAAAGATAATATTGATTTTGCCACTATTTTTAATACTTGACTAGCCTTTCGGTTCAAATTTGATGTAGCTAATTAGGTGAGAATCTTTTTCTCTTTATGAACATGGCACATGTGCCATATTCTATTTTATCATCCTTTTCTAAATTTTCAAATGCAGGTTCCTACCTTTTGGCCTAAACTTGATTATTATTGCTTTCTAAATTTCTTACTTTTGGGCTAATAAAAATGTGATGATAGAAGAGGTGTTCCATTATTTTTTATTGAAAATAAGTTGGCTTCAAGTCTACTAATAGACAACTCATTTTGCTGAAAAGAAAGACACATGAGATTAATAGTACAACCCAATCCTCTTTCATTCTTTCTTCAGTGTATTATTGCTGGGTTTTTAGAGAAACTTTTTCGTTCTGAATTCATGTTGAATCCGGGGGGGATTACGAAAATAAATCCTTAAGGACAATGCTAATTTCACACGCCTCAGGAATTAATCTTTTCTATTTTCTTTCTATTTTTCGAACTTCATCAAACTTTTCCCAACACTTTGTTCATGTTAACTTGGGGCATGTTGCTGATTCTTGTGAGTACCCAGTGAGTTTTGAAGTCTATTGAATTATTAAGGAATGTAGTAGAAGATCATGATGCATTTATAAGAACTTTTCAATGGCATTTACTTAGTTCTTATCACTGCAATCTGAATGATAAGTTGTGGCTCTATTTTCATGTGAATATACATTCATGTATGTCTGGGAATAGAGTCATTTTATACCCAGTCAGCAAAAATTGATGAAAGTAGAAGAAAATTAGATTTGCATTGTGTTATTTTTTGTCCCCAGTTGTTCTTACCCATATTTATTAGGAATGTTCTTTTGGGCCTCAATAGTTTTGTGAAAATATTGGTGACAATTTTTATGTCTGCAGAGTTTTTGCTGAAGTTGATTAAAAATGGTGAATTTCTCATTGCTGAAAATTGAAATGGTTTTGGATGCCACTCTTATTGGCAATTGTGAGAAGTAGAACTTTAAGTTCTTTCCGCGTGAATAGTATAGGCTCTTATGAGGGAGCTCATAAGGTTTAAATGTGAGATGTGCAATGGACATAATAATCTTTTCTTTGATTAAGCGTGCATGCCGGTTAACTAGAATGCCTAGTTGTCGATGCATTAAAGAAAGAAAATAACCAAATAGGTAGATGAATCAACAAGTGATTTGCTCATTACTTTTAAGTTTATGCTTCCTTTTGATTCTTTACCTATTTGCTGTACAAGAGGGGGTGCTCATTGTTCAATACACGAGACTCTATAACTTCATTGCATTGACTGCTGAAAGTTTAGAGACAGATTTAGTATGATTATCCTTTTGCAGTCTTTGCACAAAATTGATGTCTGGATATCTGATAAGGAAAGACTTTATTATCTCTTTTGGTTAGAACAGTTGAACTAGCAAATATTTAGTTAATTTATGACTACCATGCATGCAGAAAGTGTCATCATACTCCTTAAGTGCTTTCTTAACACTATCCAACTTTATAAAGAGTTGTATTCTTTGTTATGGTTTGCTCTTTTTTTTTTTGGATAATTAAAAAAAAACCTGATGTTTGAGCTAATAACAAAAAGAACCCAGAGGTTTTTTAAAGTTACAAAAATCCCCCTTGAGGTTTGATTCTGTATTACACTTTACCCCCTTTTTAAGCAAAAACATTTCGGACACCCCCTTTACTTTTGTGAAAATATTATAGTTACCCCATTACATTTAAGACTAAATCAAATCTCAGAGTTCTAGGTTTTTTTGGTAATTACCCCAATCCTCATGGGTAGTTGTTGTAATTATCCCTTTTTTCGGATCTTCTGTTGAAAACTGTTATTTTTTTTGTATTGTGTAACAGTGTACAATCAAACTTCATCTGGAGAGTTTCAGGAAATACACCACTTTCTTCTTATCCCACTTCTTATAAACCATGAACAAAACCAACTGCAAAAAATACACCTATAACACTTCCAACGAAAGCGAAATCCAATTTTCGTGCCGTGTTGTTCGGATAATTACCACTTGCTGTCCTGGATAAGGGCAGTCCAAATATGCAAGAAGCTGTTCTTACATCCTCAGGTCCAAAATCATTGACAATAGCAGCGGCATATAAGATCGCAAAATGAAAGCATCTTGTTGAATTGAGATGTAAAGAAACCAAGTAAGAATTCACCTTTAATCCTGCATCCACACACAAACTGCAGTGCGTTAAGCCGGTTAAATCGCCGTTACAAGAAGTTTCGAGTGGGAGATATGTGTAGTTTTCTTGTGTATAATCATTTACTGTTATGATTCCGCCACAGCTTGTGGATGGGCTATTGACAAATTCACTTGTGTCATTGAAACAAACAGGGAATAAGGAATTCGGAATCGACATGGATGTTAGCTTTTCTTGGAAATCTGATATGCAAGAAGATGAGGTGTTTGGATTAGGGAGATAAAACATGGATGTTTGTTTGAGGTGTTGGGCTAATCCTATGCTGAAAAGGCTACGGAGTGTTTGGCAGCAGCCAGATTGGAGTGGATGGTGGCAAAGAGAGTTGTCCCATGGTAAGGTTTGTACATAGTCGAAATTGATGGGGCATGAGGGATTTTGTGCTTGATTTGTGTGAAGATTTGTGAAGAAGAAGAGGAGGGTGGAGAAGGTGAAGAGAATATGGGATTTGCTCATCTTTTGTGTTTTTTTTGATCAAAATAAGGATTGTTTGCATGGAATTTATGTGGTTGTTAACATGAATTTTTTTTTTCTGGGATTGGAGAAAAGTTGAGTCAGCATCAATCAATCTTGGCTGCTGTGGTCAAACTGCACGTTTGGGAGTTTAATTTTTTTTTTTTGCTACAATGGGATAGTAGGGGTGTTCACTCGTCGGAGATTGCCCCGGGTCAATCGTTCTTACAACACAATTCTTTGCACAAGGTTCTTCAAGTTTCATCCATTACTGCAAGTTTGGGAGTTTTAGTAAGGTGAGGTAACTATTGGCTTCTCTTTAGAGAGGTCTGAGGGTTCGAGTCTATCGGGCACAATGGTGAAACAATTAATATTAAGGGCTTCAAGTGGTAGTGTGGGAGGCTGGAACTTGGTGAGAACCTGCAGTTGGATAGAGGGGAGTCTAGCATGGAACAATCACTTGGGAGACGATTCCTTGTGCACGGTAGTTGAGAATATTAGGGATCTGATACATGGGGCAGTTCCTGAAGGACCGGAGATGTTTCCCTAAGAACTAATCACGTGGAATATGAAATCTCGTCATAAAAAAAAAAAAAAAAGAAGAAAGTTTGGGAGTTTTAGTTTGAAATGGGTGGATTTGTTGTTTTTAATTGGTGGGGCTGGTCAAAGTTAACAGGTAGGAAAGTTCTTTGAAATTATGTTAACTATGCTGGACTTGGATGAACTGTGGATAAAAAAAGAAAAGTCTTTATAAACAAAGTTTGTAATTAGTTAAGAGCATCTCCAACAAGAGATGTAAAATAGCGCTCAGCGCCAATTCCTTCCCCCAACACTGCGCTACTTTGTGCGCCATTTTGGCTTTTGCTACAGTGTAGCGCCAAAAATGGCGCTACACTGTAGCAGCGCCATTATTTTCTTTTTTTTTTTTTTGCTTTTTTTATGTAATTTATTTTGAGTCTATTTATATTTAAGTATTACTATTAATGTTATATTTCAATTGATGTAATAAAAATAATACTAAAATTAATTAAATTATATGTGATAATTTTTTAAACAATATAATATGTAACTTTATGAATTGTGGTTTCAATTTTGCATCAATTTCATTAAATTTAATATTTTTTTATTTGTCTAATTTTAAAAGTTAAACATTTAATAAACATTATATTCAATAAAATTATTGATTTAATATTTTTATGAATGATAATGTAATAAAAATCAATATTAAATAAATAAAAGAAAGAATCTTATAGAATATTTTTTTTTAGTGTGAGAAAGTAGTGAAAAGTTTCTTTGGAGATGAAATGTAGATTTTGCACTAAAATAGTGCAAATTCTGCATCAAAGTAGTGTAAACTACTGGAGATGGTCTAAAGGGACAAGTTGTTCTAGCTAGTCATGAAGTATTATAGGTTTTTATGCCGTCACTTTGTTTTTGGGCGTCAATACACGTTGCAGTCAGTGCGTGCCACATTTCAATTGATTGTTAAATGTGACTTTTGTGTAAAAAAATTAAACAATTTAATTCTGCACTTTACAAAATAAAATGCAATTACTAGGCGCTAATCGGTATAGATGTGAATAAAGGCCGATCCTAATTGTCTGGCCCTTGGGCTTTTTTTTTTTCAAAAAAATTATATGTTTTATTAATTTTTTTAATTTTAAAATTTATACCTATAATATTATCAAAATCTTTGATATCATTTTATCAATATTTGTCATTTAATCTTACCAAATATCAAATATGATCTTTGATTTGGCGCTCAAAAAAATATGATCCTTCATCTCAGTTATCATCATTTAGCTTAGTGAATATTAAACAATGTAATAAATACTAATTTAAAATTTGTATATCATTGGTAATGATTACAATAGTCAATTAAAGAATTGAGATCTATTTCGTAATGTATGGATAATCATTTAGCCGAAAAGAATTGAAATATTTGTACTTAATTTTTATTAGAATATATTATATCATACTTATAAAGGCACAACTTCATTCAAAAGAAAAAACTATAGAGCTAATGATTAGGGTTGCTCCTTGATTAGTCAAGCCCTTACAAATTCCGTGCAATCTTTATTGACATCTCTATTTTTTTTTTTTTGAGGAAGTATTGACATCTCTATTAATTAGTCAACAACCCTAAGTATAGAAATAATACTTTTTCTTAGTTTTAATCTATTTTTGGCCGCTTGGCGGGATGTTTTGATCTGATTTTGTCTAGACGATTTTTCCACCCACATGGACATAATACCCTTGCCCAGGCCGATTCTCACACCACTATTTTTTCTTTTTTTTTGGAAGTAAAAATGCCAAATAGTTTAGGGCGCGATTGAATATGCTTTCACTTTGAAAATTTACATTTTGCTAGAAAATAGTAGTGAAAAAAGTTTTGAAAGAAAAAAGATGAATTTTGATAGTGTGATTGGGATTTGGATGTGAGATGAAAAAGTAATGACGAAAGTTGATTTGATTTAAAAATAGTAAAATAATAATTGAATATGATTGATAGTTAAAAATATGTTACTGAATGAATAGTAAAATTTGTGGGAAAATGTGTAATAATAATTAATTTTTGGTGAAAAAATATGTAGATATGATTGATAAGAGAAAAAGTGAAAGTGAGATAATAATATATTTTTTTAAAATTTATAAATAATCACGTATTTGGTTAAAAAAAATTCTCTAGTGGAACGAAAAAGGAATCTCCCTTACATCCAATCGTGCCCTTAACTTTTTTTTTCTCTTTCCCAATTTTGCGTATTTGTGCATAGGGCTGAAAAATGAACCCAGCTACTCGATATTCGATTCGAGATCGATCGTTAAAAGCTCGTTTGAGCTCGGTTCGTTAACATAACGAACCAAGCTTAAACACATTTTTTCGTTTGATAAGCGATAAAGCTCGGCTCGAGCTCGACTCGATTAGCAAAAAATGAATAAAATATGTGTAAAAATATCAAGCTACTCGAGCTCGATTCGTGTTCAGCTCGACCAAAGCTCGTTCGAGTTCGATTCGATAAATAATCAAACAAGCTCAAACACAATTTTTGAAGCTCGATTAAAATTCAAACAAGCTCGAACAATACCATGTTCGGCTCGACTCGACTCGTTTACACCCCTATTTGTGCATATTATTTATCTATTCATTTATTCATAATTCCTTAATCCACTTATGCATACTTGCTTCTTAGTTTTTTTTATTCTTTTTTCATCCATTAATCCATCCCTTAAATTTTGTTTTCTCGGCTTCTTTCTTTTTGTTCTTTTCTTCACCGCTAATTTTTGCCGCTCATTTCTCGTCATCATCCCCACCAAAACACACACAGACACACACAGAGACTGCGATATAGTTTATCAGTAATATTTGTAGCTGAATTTCGATATTACGTTTGAAAGCTATGGATGAATTTGGAGTTTTAGTGGAGAGTATTGGATTCAAAGCCCATGGAAAATCTGCTCCCATGGCCAAATTAAAGCCCAAATCGGAATCCCATTTCGCTGGCAATACCTCCATCAATACGCCGGTGTTCAATGATTTATCTTCCTTACCCGTTGACGAGCTCGATGGAATTTTTAAATCCAATTTAAACATCGATAAAACTAGGGAATCCCAAAATTCCGTCGGCGGTCATGATATTTTTGGTGGGCCTGTCTCCAGTTCAAATCAATATGGAGAAATTGATTTGGAATCCGTGCTTAATAGCTCAAGTAACAGGGCGAATGATAGTAATTCGAATTTAAGGAATTCTGTTGGCTCTAATGCTTATGATGATTTGTTGGGATCACAGTCGAGGCATAATGATTCTGTTGATGATTTGCTGGGGAGTTTTGGAGTGAGTTCTAGTGAAAAGCAGGATAATAAGGAGTCTGGATTCGATGATTTGATTCCGGGATTCGGAGGAGCTAGCCCTTCAAATGAAGGGTATGTGTAAATAATTGGATTTATTGTTTGTTTATTTATATATATTTTTTACCTATAGTGTGTGATGCAGCTCTTTAGCTGTATACTTTAAGTTACCGAAGAACTATGTGGATGCATGTTAACTTGGAGGGTGTTGCTGATTCTTTTCCGTACTGAGTGAATTTCGAAGTCTCATGAAATTATTAAGGCATCTAGAAGAAGTTTGTGATGCATTATAAGAACTTTTCTGTGGCATTTACTTAATTATTATGACTGCAATCTGATACTTTGTTGTGGCTCTATTTTCATGTGGATGTTCATGACCATGTATTTCAGGTAATTGGGTCATTTTATACCCTGTCAGCAAACATGGATGAAAGTAGAAGAAATAAGACTCGCAATATGTTTTTCTTGTAGTTCTTATCCATGTTTATATAGAAATAGGCCTCAATAGTTTTGTGAAAGGTTCATTAGGTAGTAGAATTCCCTATACTGGTGAGAACTTTTATGTCTACAGAAAGTTTTCGCTGAGGTTGATAAAAAAATGGCGGAGTTTTCATTGCTGGAATTTGGAATGGTTTTAGATGCAGTTCTTATTGGCAATTGAGAGAAGGAGCACATTAAGTCCCTTTCGAGCTTTGTATTGACAAGGCTTGTGGTTAATTTTGTTAAGGTGTCAACCTATAGTAGGTTAAGCGAAACTGCGATTGGTACAGTCGTCCAGCTATTTCTTCTTGGAAAGCTCTCAAGGTCGCCAGGTGAAGGATCCACCTATTTACCCTGCTTTTCATGTGAATAGTCCAGGCTCTTATGAGGAAGTTTACAAGGTTTTAACGTGAGATGTGCAATGGCTGTTTGCTAACTCTCATTGCCTAAGCATTCAGTTGATTGAGTCCCATCGACTCAAATCAAGTTGCTCGCATATGAATCTTGATATTTTGGAGAATCTGGGGAGGATGTTATCTGAAACCCCTATATTTCATATAGAACCATTGTCCAATAGGAGGAAAAGTGGTTGCACAGGTCAAATCTGTAGTTGGCAATAGTGCCTGAATTGGCTTGAGAGCTACATACGAGTGTAAGGTATCTTATTACATCATACCCAGTTCCCACAAATTGGCTTGAGACATCTCGAATGCTAAAGAAAGAATTATGGACATAATAATCTGTTCTCGATTAAGCATGCATGCCATTTAACTAGAACGCTTAGTTGTCAATGCATTGAAGAAAGAAATTAACCAAAATAGGCAGATGAATCAACAAGGAAACTGCTCATTTCTTTAAATTATGCTTCCTTGAGGCTTCATTTGGATTGATGGATTTGAAGTTATGGAATTAAAATCCATAATAACAAATCCATTGAGCTTATTTGGATAAGATCATTCTACAATGGATTTCAAATCCTTAGTTTCTATTTTGTGCTATTTTGGAGTCTTGTGGTGGATATCATATCCATTATATCTGGAGTCATATCCTTCCCCAAAATCCCAATCTTCCCATCCAAGTGCAACATTCTTTAGCTAGTTGCTGCACATGAAGAGGAGTATCAATATACAACACTCACTATTACACTTTCATTAACTGCTGAAATTTTAGAGTCAGAAATTCAACATGATTAGCCAGTTGGCAGAAAGTGACCCATAATTTTAACCTGGCTGCCACTTTATACTGTTATGAGCTGTTCTCAACAATTGCACAATTTGCACCAGGTGAAGACTAGACTGAAAATCTAAATTTCAGTACTCTTACATTGGAATTCTTTAACTTGTGTGCCAAGCAGAAAGGAAATCAACTCTATTTCATTCTTAGTACAAATTGATGTCTGGATATCTGATAATGAAAAATAATTTATTATCTCTTTTGGTCAAAACAGTTGAACTAGCGAAGGTCCTAAGCAAGCATGTTAGTTTATTTGTAACTACCATGCCTGCAGAAATTGTCATCATACCTCTTCAGTGCTTTTTTAATACACTATCCAACTGTACAATGCATGTGAGGTGTTGTATTCTTTGCTTATGTTTTGCTCTTTTGGTTCTGATCTTCTGTTAAAAACTCTCTTCATTTTGTATTATGTGTAACAGAGTGCAATCAAAGACTGTTCCTTCTCCAGAGTCTAATGGCCGTTCTTCTAACCCAAGCTCGACTCTGGGAGATGATCCCTTTTTAGTTTTTGAATCATCTGTATCTCAGTCAGATGCCTCTTGGTCATTTACTGGTCCCTCAGAACAAGATACAGGAAAAGACTCCATTCAATCTTCGCTTGACGAACTTGATGATTTCGCCATGGGTAGGGGCCAGAATGATTCAAGAACTGATGGAAAAGGGACAACAATAAGCAAGCCAAGTGCAGGCACAGCTTCAAATGGATTTGAGAATGTTGATGAGCTGGATGCATTTTTTGGTGCTGGCGTGCAACAAAATCATGCTGCACCAACATCTTCTACTCAGGTGAACTGACAAATCTGAATATGATTTTCTATATTCTGATGCTTATTTCTTAAGTTAATTGATTTTTTATTTTTTGGTGTCCAGGATTCCCAATTCGACATCTTCTTTGGTGAAGAAAAGGGGCCTGGAGGGAAGCAAACTTCGGGGTCCTCATTCAACACTAAGGAGACTTATTCTGCAACAAATATTGTGGATAACTTCACTGCACTTTTTGGGGGTACGCACACATAAAACAATCTTCACGAGTTAGAGCCTGTATTTATTATATCTATTAGTTATCTAATACACGTTTTAAGAACTTGATTCATTCTATTGGTCTGGAATTAACATAGAATACTGAAACAATCACAGTTTACATGCAAGCAATTGCATCAATTATGGCATTGGAACTAACCAGTTACATGTATACATGCAAGGGGACATTTTATGGAGTGGATAGTGATGCCTATCATCTTACGCTGTAAATGTAGCTATATGTAGTGGATTATATAAGGGTGGTCAACCACTTTGAAAAATCCAATACCAGGAGGCAAACCCAATAATTTAGTGAACAGATAAACCCAAATCCACCCACTAGCACATAGTCTCTATTCCCTTCGAAGATTTGCGGACCAAGCTACTTTGAGATGGGGCATTAAAGTGCAACATATTAAGATAAGTAGTCAACGAGTCAGCATATAATTTGCGAGAATCTGCTAATAAATCCATGTGTAGTGGGTCATTTATTTCTTGACATGTAAGCAACACATGATTTCAATGTCAATTTCTAATGGAAGCGCATTCCTCGTTGTCCAATATAACTTAAGATCTCGGACAACTTTGGTTGTCCTAAAACTGGCACGATTGTGAAGAAATTATGTGATTAATTATAATTAGCAAACTAGTATTTTGCATGCTAGTATATGTGGCAAACTTGAAAATTGCTTGGTGAAGTCACTTCTATTTGACATATCTCTTATCGACAATATTTCTCAGTAAAGATAAATCTATGTTCTCCCACCCTGTGCGATGCCGAGATAATTAAACGGGCATATTCATTTTGTTTTATTTGTGATAAATGGGCTTGGGTAGAACTCATCCCAAAAGCTAGCTCAAGGGGGAGGGTGCCCAACCCACACTTATACATAATAGCAACCCAGCAAATTGGCAATGTGGGACACAAACACAAACTCCAATTTGAAAGCAGAAAGAGCTAGTGTTATGCTAAATTTGACGGTGCTAATAAGAATTCTCGATGTGCATAATCCATTGAAACTAGTAATCTGGTGGAATATGACAACCAAGTTTTGGGTACAGATATAATAGAACCTTCATGATGTATCTCTGTATAGCTTTATATATTGCTCGTCATATTCAATTCCATAGGATCTGTGCATATTCCATCTATAATAATGTCCTGCGATGCTAATGTTGATATCTTTTGCACTATGTTTTAGTGTCTTTTTACTTCCCTTCTTGCAGATGTTGCCACTTCATCTGAAGAGTTTCAGGAAATTGAGGGGGAACCTGAAGAAAGGCGAAGAGCTAGGCTAAATCGTCATACGAGAATGAATGCGCGTGTGGTATGGTTTACTAGTACTAAGTCTCATTTGATTATGCATCGTTTTTCTCAAACCGTTGTGTTAATCCCGCTCTGTCCAAGAGCAGGCATGTGTTTGCATTCGAAACTTGTAATATGGACTGTTAAAGAGTCACAGAAATGGCAGAGTGCAGAAATACTTTGTTTCAACAACCGTGTGAGCTGGATTTGCTGTGATTGAATAAACCTTATTAACTTGTCATAGTAAGGGAGACTTAAGTGACATGTAATGACAAGATATTTCATCTTAATTTTGGGATGGAAAATGAAGCTGCCTTCCCTCGATTTGCATCCCTTTATTTTGCAACCGTGCTATGGGCCCAGATCGATTGTTTGCCATGACATGTAGGGTATCATAGGCTTTATTGCCTGTGGACCCTTTACTATTATAGCCCTACGAACTGTCTATAATGCACATAATTGGGTACAATACTAAAAGGGTCCTTGCTCTTGACAATGTTGCTGGTTTTCTGTCTGCTATTTTTTGACAGGATTGATACTTCTCTGTGATAGATTTCATAATTTTGTCGTTCCTGTTTCCAGGCTGAAGCACTTGCTGAAAAGAATCAGCGCGATCTTCAGAGCCAGCACGAGCAGGAAGAGAAACGTGTAAGCCTCAAGCAATATAGAAAAATGCATTGTAGTGATATCTGAGACCCTTGCATCTTTATTTGTGAATTCTCTATGTTTCGTGGGTGAGGGATTTAGATTCAGTATGAGGAAGTAACACATTTTTAGAACTGGTTTACGATTCCCCCTCCCTCTCTCCCTCACAGACGCACACTCGAACATCATATATAAAGATCATAAGCACGGCATGTGTTCCACATGTTGTTAACAAAGTTCGATATTCTTAAAGTTTATCTAATCTTATTTCTGTAATCTGAACCACTTCAGAGGCTTGCGGAAACTTTGGACAATGATAT
The DNA here is from genome assembly GCA_016081115.2 of Rehmannia glutinosa. NCBI lineage: Eukaryota > Viridiplantae > Streptophyta > Magnoliopsida > Lamiales > Orobanchaceae > Rehmannia > Rehmannia glutinosa. The sequence goes on from JABTTQ020001270.1 coordinate 357,205, forward strand.
AAGGTGTTGGGCTGCTGGAAAAGAAGGCAACTTACGAGCCTTATTGTCCTCATTGCAACAGGTATGTTTCTGCGGGGTGTAAATTTTCTGTTACATAATTGCTGGACCTTCCATATGCTAAACTGTTACGGCTGAGCTTTGTCGGATGACTATTGTACTGCTAATGTCTGATTCTTGGTGACTGGTGATCTAGCAAAATGTACATTATAAAACTTTGGTATCATGTGGGCTTTGACTTGATTACTTGCGACAAATTTATACACTTGAAATTGGTGCAAGGAATAAGGAGTGCGCTTAAGATTATATTGAGGTTTATGACGAACTATATAATTCATGATGTATGAAGCACAAATTTCTTAAATTGTTGTCAATTTTTTTTTTTTTAAATAGTATTTCTTCTACAAATGGCAAGCTAACCGTTGTTTGCATCGATGCTTCTTCATTTTCAATCATTGCATATTTGCATTCTGTAGTTAGATTCATAGACTTATCTTTTGATACCCGAGTTAGCCGAACTTCAAAAGTTGTATTCGAACATTATGCTTCGTGGTTTGTAAAATTTGTTCATGGCGTAAAATATCACTTGTTGCTTCCAATAACCTCATAGTAGAGTACTTTTCTGTCTCCCAAACTTGTTCATCACCAAATTTAGTTGTCCTTATTTAGGTAACTAATGAATAAGTTCCGTAGTGCAAAACAACATATGTGGAATTATTATCTCAGTAATCTGGAATTATGTGCAGGTGTTATGGCCTGAATGTGGTTGGCGCCCGGTTTCATTGACAGATATGATCACTTCTGATTCAGTGAAGAAGGTTTATAAAAAGGCCACCTTATATGTCCATCCGGATAAAGTTCAACAAAAAGGAGCTACTCTCCACCAAAAATATATTGCCGAAAAGGTTTTCGATCTTCTTAAGGTACTTTTGAAATGATTCCTATAATGCAAAGCATATTCCACTTATTGAATCTTAAAATTATGGATAAATTAGAAAAACCTACCCCTGATGTTTAGCCTAATTACAAAAACTCCTTAAGGTATTACAAACACTCCCTTGAGGGTGTAATTTGTAAAATAGAAACAAATATCAATGCGGTATTTGTATTTTAAAAGATAGCTGGATTTTTTTTGTAATTAGATTGAACCTTAAGGTTGGTTTTGATGAACCCTAAAATTAGTACATGCACGAATCTATCACCGTGCTGCTATTATGTAGGAATTAGGCTTAAAATTGTTCTATGTAAATATTTCAATGCTAACTTTACATTTTCACATTTATATCTCAACAAGTTATGCTTATGTTGCAATAGGAAGCCTGGAACAAATTCAGCACAGAAGAACTTGGATGAGTTTCGGAGAATGAACCCTTGGGACCTTCTGTTGATTGTTGAGAAAAAACAGGTATAATTCCTTGTTTATAGCGCCAAAAACATAGTGTTAGAGGAGTTCATTTGTTTGTGTGAATATAACTGATATGCTATTAGAAATAAGTGGTCATTGTGAGGATTTAAGGTTTTTATGTAATTCTGTGAAAGACATATTAGTTTCACTGTTTTTGAGTTACTTATAATTGGAATCTTAAGAGATCGTATGAAAGTTAATTCGCAGTTAAATTCCCTGTAAAGATAAAACTGTCTTTGACGAAAATGTCATATTTTCGCAATTTAAATTGCTATTTTTATCATTGCAGAGTATATGTTCTTTTTCACTCTTGTTGAACGATTACGATAATTATTAAAAGATTGTGAAAATTAATTTAATGTGTACTTTTTGTACTCTCTTGCGATGCGAAAAATAAAACTATTGACTTTTGATTCTTGTCTTCGTATATAGTCACACCAACCCACTCAACGATTTTGAAATATGTTGACAAATTTATACAAAGTAAAATATGTTGGAGTGCAAATAGCCATACCAAAGTTACTCTATCACGTACTCATATAGTCGAAGATCAACTCTAATCAATGTCTTCAATATTATTTTTTGTCCATCCTAATTCTGAAGTAATTTTGCGAATCGGGTAGTTGTTCAGTAGTTAAAGACCCTAGAGCCTAGACCAGATTTTTGAGGTTCGATTCCTACATAGCTTTCTTCTCTACCGGGATTTGTACTCTCAAAAAAGGAAGGAGCAATTTCAGGCTAAAAAGAACTAGCAAGAATATTATAATTATCTCTGGAGAAATGGGCTTATATTATTACGGCTGCCCACTCTACAAGTGGTAAAGCTTGAGCTGCAAATTGAAGTCTATCTTATCCAACAATCTGTTAGGTATGTGAATGTCTGCTCAAAATATATAATACTCTTACTTCAATCAAGCAGACCACATTGGTATTAATTATTATTTTGAAGAATTAAAGTAAGAGTATATTGCCAAATTTTATAAAATCGATTTAAGTCTTAAATGTGAAATTCATGCATGTCCCACCATAACTATGTATATACGCAAAAACTTACATGAGACGGTGAAAATCTGTGAGACCGTGAGATGGTGATACTTTTAGTGTAAAAATTGATACTTTCAGTATCAAAAGTGATACTTCTCAAAATACGCTGAAATTAGTATTTAAACAAGTATCATTTTTTACACTAAAAGTATCACCGTCTCACGATCTCACGTCGTCTCTTTAAGAGACCTGTTGTTTGTATATATATATATATATATATATATATATATATATAGAGAGAGAGAGAGAGAGAGAGAGAGAGGACTCTCTCATTAAGAGAACCCTATAGAGTGAAATCTGTCATTAAGATCTCTTCAATACGAGCTCGACTACGTTAAAAACGTATTATTGACACTTCTAGTCCACCAAATTCCATGTCATGTACTAGTATATACAGAAACTTGAAGAAGAAACATAGTTGATCAAGACAATATTCTCTACAAAAAAGCTCAATCTTGATGAATGAATGGTGCAAAAAGCCATATTGTATGATTCTTTTAAAATGTTTTTTTTTTCTTCATCTTTTTGAGGTTGTACTTTGTCCTCCATCCATCATTGTAGTGGTGAGAGCATGAGCATCCATCCCACTCACTCTTTTGCATTTGATGGAGATGGATGGTCAATAATTGCTATATACCCAAAGGCTTATACTGTCTTTAGTTCAAAAAAGGTTGGTTCATTACTTTAGCATCCTTCCAAAAAGTACAACCTTATTTTGTGTTATGGCCTTGTCACTTCCATTAACATAATTACCATGCATCACCTTACCAATGTTTTATTATATTGTATATATATATATATATATATATATATATATATATATATAACAAAATATCAAGTTATTTTTAAGTTTTTTAATTTTCAAAAAAGAAAAAGGAAAGGAAGAAAATTATACCATGTGAAAAAATAATAAAGAAAGAAAAGAATTTTGGTTGTTTTTGACCCTTTGAATTGATTTTTATTAATTTTGATCGATTAGTTCAAAAAAATGAAATTCTTTTTGAGCTAATTAATTTATTCCGGCCCACTAATTGAACTGATTGGAATGATGTATCCAATTTAAATTTAAAATTAGATATCTCAAACCCCTCATCTCTTGGGAATTGATTGTAACTCAGTTGGTTTGAGCATTTGTAAACTAGGTTATTGACTTGAGATCAAATCCTAGGCGTCCCACCCTGCCAGAACTTTGTAATTGTACTTAAAAAAAAAAAAAAACCCATCTCTTCTGACCATTAACCACCAAGACACAGAAACAAAGACCAGAAATTAAGAAAGACACACGCAGCCAACCATATGAAAAACACTTGTGTACACAAACTTTTTGGGATAACTAAATGATATGATGCGATGTCGGCAAAATGTGAATCTTAACACGCAAAACATTATGTTTAGCGTTTAATGTGAAATCGCCATAAATATTGATGGTGCTTAAATTGACATATTAGACTAACGGAAGGTTTATCATAAAAAGTTAAACTTCTTCTCCGGTGCTGGTGATTTTTGAAATAGGAACTTGTCTACGACAATATCAAACGTTAAAGGGCCTTGGAGTTGTCAATTGGAGGTCCTTCCGACGCTAAAGTCAATATAAGTTGGAGAGAGATTCAAGAGCAAATGAAACAATAATTAAGAGCAATTAACTGATAATACTTACAAATAACGAGAATATATTTTTTTATATTTAGGTTGATTGGACTCATGGACCTTGTAAGACAAAGTGCGCGCACGTGTCGTTACAAATTGCGTGGACCAAATAATTATATCTATGATCCTATAATGATCAATAATATTGGCTAATTAATTAAGTAATTCAAAAAATGTGAAAAATAATTAAAATAAGGATAATTAAAAAAGTCGATTTTGTCCCCCAACAAACACTTTCCCATACATTACATTTTGTTTTCTAGTGAATAAGTAATGTGAGGTGACTATGTATACTCCACAGTACCAATTCTGACAATTTTTCAAGAAATTCATAAACCATTTTTTGATTGCCAGTACTTTCAAGTAACCCACAACCTCAAATAGAGTATATGTGCTTTGGACAGTTGTGGATGGTATTAAATCCAATCAAGAAATTGACTAAGACTTCTCAATATTGCTTGACATTACACAATTATTGCAACCAAGTAGCCAAGTTGTAGTTACTCCAAATATCTCTTGTAAAAACTCAACATTTTTCAGACAAGTAAAAAACATCTACTTTGTACTCCACAAAACTTGGACAATGTTTTCAGTAAAATTTGTTATCACTTGTAAACATTTTTCTGAAATTCCGTCTATTCGTTCTCTTCTCGATCACCCACGTTTTTCTTCGACGGCCCCACTTAATCTTATCTACAATGCGTCTAACCTCGCCTACACCCGCTAGGCGCTAGGCCTTTTTACCGTCTATCTGAAGACCAGCCGCTTTTTATAACAATCTTCTAAAATATCAATCTCAGATGATATACGACATGGTTTTGGGCGAAAACCACACATTTGAGACCTTTTTGACAGTTTGCCAGAAGCTATAACACAATTAAAATAAGTTGTAAGACTTTTAAAATTTAAAGATAGTGGAGAGCAAGTTCCCGACTATAGAGGAGTCGGGCATTAAACCCCCGACTCAAACATCCGAAAATAAATGAATAAAAGAAAATTAGAAGAGTCGGATATGGAATGTCTAGCTTAAACGTAATTTTTTTTTATTACAAGGGGAAAAGGAAAATGGAATATCCTGATAGGAGGGAGCTGAAATTCGAACTCAGGTTTGTACACCTTTGACCACATGAGTTACATCCGAACTGACTCAAACATAATTGATGGTGTTCGTGAAGGTTCAAGGTTATTGCCACTAAATTTTATCATAAATAATCGAATATTTAACATCATTTGCAGCTTTAAATTAGTTTAGATTCCATTAGCTGGATGTAAAGACAAATAACTTCCATTTTATTATGTTTAAAACTTATCTTGCATGAATGTTGATCATGTTAGAGTGTATCCCAATTGATTTTGTACAGCCCTTTATTTGACTAATAAATCCATCAATTCGATTATCACGGGCGACTAAATGACAATAAAAATAAACATTATTAATCCATAGCCAAGACAGTTAACTAAATTTAAGTAACCACGGATTGAGATTTTCTATTCCACTCTCTATTCCATTGCATTGGATAATGACACGTGCACAAGGTAATGTCACGATTGTACATGTGTCTCTCATCCAATACATGGAATATGGAATGGAATAGGAATAGTGAAACAGGAAATATCATCCGAGTAACCACAAATATTTAGCTCAAGTGGTATCTCTCACTCTTTGTAAGAGTGTTGACCAGAAGGTTCGAACCCGATATCTTTCAGTTTCTTTGAAATTTATTATCTCCACTCCAATCAGTACTCCCGATTTATTAAAAAAAATTGGGATAATTACAAAACACCCTTGAGGTTTACGTTAATTACAAAAAAACCGAGATATGTTTTAAAATTAACTTATATTTTCTCCCTTTATAAACAACAAACATTTCAAAACCCCTTAATTATGATACTTCTAGAAATATTACATTTAACCCCTTAAATTTAAGGCATAATCAAACCTGAGGGGGTTTTTCGTAATTTTGAAACATTCCTGGGTTTTTTTGTAATTAGCCCAAACCTCGGGGGGCCTTTTGTAATTATCCCAAAAAATTAACTAAATTTCAGTAGGTAATTAGGAATTCGAACGACAATTATAACCTGTATATATCATAAGATAAGTCCCTCAAAGGACTTTAATTGAGTTATATCCACTATTTCAACTAAGAAATAGATAAAAGTTACATAGGAAAAAAAATATGGAATTTCTTGAATTCCACATGATACATAAATACATAAACCCTTTTTCCCACAACCCTTTTTAGGCTTGTTATCAACATAAACATAAACTAAAATTAAAATTCTATTTTTTTTTTCTTTTCCCCACTAAATATTGATAAAATTACCAATCAATAACTAGTCTTGAAAGGCTTATAAACCTTCAAATCAGAAACAACCCCAGCAAAAGAACCAACACCAGCAGCAATAGATATAACCAAACAAGCCATACTCAAAATTTGCAAACATATCCATCTTGAGCTCCATTTAGGTATCCTCTTCTGCACAATGTACATCTCGACCGGGAAATACACCGTCAACGGCCAAAACCCGAGCGCGCCAAGAATCCCAACCACATCATTAAAAAACGGCATGAGCATCGAGATAACCGTCGTGATGACCACGAAAACCGTCCGCCACACGAGCCGAAACAAATTGAGCTTCAGCGGCTTAAATCCCGGGACGGGGATCGAAATTTCTTTACCGATGATTTTGCTGTCGGGGAAATAGGCGAGCGCGGTTTTCTCGACGAAGGCGAACAGGGGCTGGCAATAGACTTGGTATGCACCAATTAGATGGATCACAATGGCTGCATTGGCTATGTCAAGAAGCCAATAAGGGTTGTAAAAGCCAAAACCAGTTAAGAGGTTTCCAGGGGATGAGTCACCAAATGCTGCATAGCCAAAACAACCACAGAGCATGTAGAAAACTGTTGTTACTGCTACACTTATTGCTGTGGCCTTTTTCATTGTCTTGGATTCTGATGGTGGGGATTTGATTGTATCCTGTCATTTTGATTAAAAAAAGAAAATATTCAGGTTCTTGCAATATTGAGAAATTGGTAAATTACAAAAGTATCCCTAACGTTTAGTTTAATTACAAAGAAATCCGGGTAGTTACTGATGAGATTTGTATTTACTTAAACAAATGCGTACTCCCTCGAGTGTGTGATTTGTAAAATATCAATAGGGTATTTGTAGTTTTGAAAAATAGCTGGGTGTTTTTGTAATTAGACAGAACTTCTCTAGTGTATTTTTTTGTAATTAAACCTAATAAAATATACCAAGTGAATATCAGTTTCTTGCAACACTATGAAATGGGTAAATTACAAAACTACCACGAGGTTTAGTTTAATTACAAAAAATTACAGTTATTTTTCAAATTTATAAATATCTCCTTAAGGTAAGGGTGTAATTTGTAAAATTAAAACAAATATCAAGGGTGTATTTGTAATTTTGAAAGATAGTTGGGTTTTTATGTAATTTTCAAAAAACCCGTAAAGTTTCAAGATTACAAAAAAAAAAAGGACCCTGAGTTTTGGATTTGTCGTCAGTGTATGGAGATAATTGTAATGTTTTTAAAAATTTAAAGGGGGTGCTTGAAATATTTTTGGGGATAATACATAATCAAATATCAGGGTATTTTTGTAATTTTAAAAAACTGTTTTTTTTGTTATTAGCTCAAACCTCTGGGTAGTTTTTGTACAAAATACAATTAACTTTCAGAATTACAAATACCTCATGCGCTAACGGTGTAATTTGAAAATAGAAACAAATATCAAGGGATATTTGTAATTTTGACAAATAGTTGGGTTTTTTTGTGATTAGACTGAATTAAAAGGGTATGTTTTGTATGATGCCACAAAAGGGAAGAAAAAACAAAATTAATTATACCTGAATTTCAATGAGGATGAGGGAGTAAGAATAAGCAAAAGCTATGGCCCCAAGAGCTTGAAAGCTTCTCCAAATCTTTTGTGTTTCAGTCACTCTGCCAATGCTTATTCCAGTGAGACTTCCTCTGATTTTTCCAGATTCTATAATAATAAATTCAAAAAAAACAAATCTTGTTAAAACACTTCAAAAAATCAAGAAAATAATTAAATTATTTCTTCATTTAAAATATAAAAAGGGTTGTTTTTAAAAAAAAAAATTACCTGCAACTTTTGCAACACCAAGGCCCAAACCAATAGTGGAATAAGTAAAAGACATAATTGCAGCAACAATTGAAAGCCACCATATTTGATCAAAATCTGGGATTTGTGAGAATATTATTTCAATAACACCAAATGCAATCATATATGGGTTGCTTGAAACTCTGCAAGGGCTGTCATCTCCTCTTGTGTGGAAACAATTTGACCTCTCAACTGCCCTGTTTCATAAAAATGTCCAATAATCATTATACAAAAAATAAAAAAAAATAATGAAAATTGAACTATAACATTTGTTCTAGAAGTTCCCGTTAGCCCCGATTAGTCCCGGCTAAGCGTTAGGTAGAGCTGTAGAGGTGTCAATCAGGTCGGGTCGAGCCAACCCAGTACCTGCCGCCAGGCCAGGGGGAAAAACGGTTCAAGCCGAGCCGAAAATCCATCGGCTCGGTTTTTTCACGGCCTAGTCTGGCCCTTGTGGTGCATTTTATGTCGGGCCATGGGCCAAAATAGGCCTGACCCTTTTTGAGCCTGGAAATTCTTGGCCTAATTTGGCCTTATATTCGGATTGGTCGGGCCTGGATTGACAGCTCTATCGTTAGCCCCAGCATGCCGCCGACTAGTAATTTTTAGAACATTGACTATAACAAAACACTTGAATATCAAAATACTCACATCATGCTTATAGATGCAGCAATAGTGTACCCAATAGCAACTCCAAAAAGATTGATGTACTGAATTGCACCACAAACTTTAACCTTGAACCCACCTGAAAATTCCAGGAAAACACAAAAGGGCCAAAATGAAATTTCCACAACTTTTGGGGCATCAACTCAAAATACCAAAAAACACATCAAGAAAATCTTACCTAGGTTAGCACTAACAGCATCCATGTAAGTATAGTTTCTCTTGCCGGTATCCGGGTCACCGGACCGGTAACAGGCCGCCAGAAGGGCAGAAGTGTAATATGTCACAAATGAGAACAAGAACAGCACAGTTGGGCCTGCAATCCAGCCCAATTGGGCCGTGGCCCAAGCCAAGGATAGAACTCCAGACCCAATCACAGCTGTTATGATATGTGCACTTGCTGTCCAAACAGTCCCTATAACACCAGAAAAAATAATTAGAAAAACAAAATATCAAGAAAATGAAATTAAAAAAAAATTAAAAAAAAAAACTAATTACCAGTTCTTTTGAGCTTGCCATCATCATCATAACATTTTGAGCCATGAGGTGGAACATTTAGGGAGACATCAAAAACTTGTGGGTGCTGTCTTGATCCTGTAGTTTCACTCATCTTTTTTTTTTTTAGTCAAAAACCAAAAAAAATAAAAATCAGAGCTATGAAGAAGTGTTTAATGAATTGTTCAGAAATTAAGTGGCACAAACTCCCAACTGTTTTTTTCTTGACAGTATACTTAAAATAAATATTTGCAGAGGACACAAATATTGACACACTTTTCAAGAATTTGTGCAAGAAAAAAAACCCAAATGGTTTTTTTTTGGGTAATAATATGTTAAAAACAATGAAGAATGATGAAATGGGGATGAAATTTAGTTGGGAGATTGATGAAATTTTGGGAGGGGAAGCAATGGGTATATATAAGAAGAGAAATAGCTTAGAAATTACACACTACAAAATGACAGAAGAAAAAGATGATGACATTTAGTCAACGTTTAAAATTGCTAACGTCCCACCGCCTAAAGGGGGGTCCTAAAAGGTACTATAGATTATAGATATCTTATTTGACTCTAATTCTTCTTTTTCTTTTTTTTTCGATAATAAAATTACATGTTCCCACGTGACTAATTCTCAGAAAAATAGTTCCGGTTCTTCAAGGACTTTCCCCATATAAACTACGAGAAATGCACAATAGCTCTCAAATCCCTAATATTCTTAATTATCGCGCACAAAGAATCATCTCCAAGTGACACAAAATTATAACCTACCACACTATCGGTTAAAGTTTTCAATATTAATTGTTTCATCATCGTGTCTGGAACCACTGGATCATTGGATATTTGACTTCAATTCTGACATGCAAAAAGATCACCCCTCCACCCCCCCCCCACTCTAAAAGTTATCTATAGTCACTTGAAACGTAGGCTTGTTAGTTCTTATACGTGTCGAATTCACATAAGCTTGTCTCACTCCTAGAAGGTATTTGTAAATACTTAATAAAAATAATCTTTTGATTGAAAAGAAAACAGTGTTATAAAATAACAAGTTTTGTTTTAAAATTAATATAATCAAAATCTTAACAAAGTTAGGGGTGTGCTTTAAATTTTTTATTTTGTTTCTGATTGAAGTACACACAAATAAAGCACATCAAACATTTTAACTTAATTAATTTTCAGCTTTTATTTACGAACATTACCAATTCTCATTTACCTTTTGTTTTTTTGCTATAATAAATCATATTTGCTTCTGATTTGGATTTTACACGTAGATAAAACACATTAATTACACTTTAATTTATTCGCCTATTCAGTTCGGTTTACAAATACTACAAATTTCTAATACCAACTACTTATCGTTTCTCCTTCAAAAAATCGGGATAAGTTTTCGCAAACACTCCCCTACTATAAAGCAAAAGTAAGATTTCATAAATTTAAGATTTCTCATAAAGGAAGCAAGGTAAAAAGGGAGGGGAGAAAATATCAATAGCAGCAAAAAGCATGTATGTATGAATAATATTATATCTATGGTTGGTATGGAAGGTAACATGGACCGTTACAAGTGGCATACAAAAAGTTATGAAATGTTAATTAAGTTAAAATGATTGTTAGGCACTTGCAATAATGCCCCCATGCAAGGTATCAAACTTAGCTTACATTCAAAAAAAAAGTAGACAAATTACAAAATTAGTCCTATAATAATATTGCGGTAGTAAAAAGGTCATGTAAAAATTACGTTTTGCAAAAAGGTTTCATAACAATAGAATATTCTTGATTTTGCTCATGTAAAATGCACGGTTGCAAAATTGTCTTGTAATTATATGAAAATCTTAATTTGATACTAATTTCACCGGATTTCAATCACGTGAACAACACATGTAATTCCTAATTTTCGGTAAAATTATGACAAAAATTGAGATTTTCATACAATTACACGGCTACTTTGCAAACTGTGCATTTTGCAGGACCAAAATTAGGATGTTTACATAGTTACAAGACTTGTTTGCAAAACGTGATTTTTACAGGACCTTTTCGCCACCACGCCTAATTATAGGACTAATTTTGCAATTTTGCCCAAAAAACAAAATTTAAAAAAAAAAACTCCAAATTGCAGAAAAAATTATAAACATTGGATTGCAGAAGAAATTAATTAAATAACAAGAAAAAAGAATTAAGGGTTTCTTACTGTCATTTGTATCTCTACTTATAATTCTTCTCCTCTGATAAAAATGGAAACCACCTCTATAATTGGAAAATACTTCCAAGACAAGATTGAGGTTTAAGTAATGTGTGACACTCTTTGATGAGTTCCTAGCAATATATATAAGTAAAAATAAGTGGGAATGATTGAAATTAAAATATTCTAATGTGTCTCTTTTATTGAGAACCTTTGAATCATAATAATTTGCACGCCACGGCCTCTCATCCATCCCTTTTTATCAAGAAAAACAGAATAGGGTTCCTTCTTTGAGATATTAATTATGGATCCCTCAAATAATGGTGGCTTTGTATTTGAGTATATTATAATGCCATAAATGTAAATTGAGACACCTATCAATTATCAGTCAAACATTTTCTTTTGGAGTGGGATTAGAATATGGGTCCAAAAATGGTGATGTTCTTGCTTGGTTTTTATTTTATTTTACATTTTGTGTGTTTTTTTAAGGACAATTATTTGCCTTTGTGGATGGACATTTATGTTAATTATTCTGTTCTCTCCTTTGTTGGGTTCCCAAAATTTGAGGAAAGAGCGAGGTTATTACAAGAGACATGCAATTACAACTTTTGATCAAGAGGTATATTTTAAAGGTGAATATATATATATATATATATATATGTGTGTGTGTGTGTGCATTAATTCAATTTTGATATCCTCATTTTATTTGGGCACTCTTACTTTTGATTAGATTTCTCTTGTGCAATTGATTTTTTAATTTTTTTTTTGGCAAATGATGCATAATTGGCTTGAGAATGAAATATTTTTTTTCTTTTTCTTTTATTATTTATTATATGTATTTTAAAATATATAAATTAATTAGGTAAAAAAAATAAATTGTGCCCCCAGCCCATTAATTATATTTAATGTAATTAATAATTGTTTATATTTTTTGCCACCATTGTAAAAAATTATGGATCCATCCTTGTGTGTGACAATTATTAAACCTTTTTTTCTTCCGCGATAGGAATTTTTATTGATAACTCAAATTCAAATTTACAACCGTTGCCTATAGGCAAAAGAGCCTCATTAGCTTACACTAACAATTGTCAAGGAGGAATACAAAAAAACACTCCAACACTCCCACCCGAGGAGACCAAGTCACTCTCATTAGCCAAACCGACGTAGCACATACGTACATCGGGCACGAACAACCATCACACACTGCAAGTCATACTATTACTAAACTGATCAATATATACATTTTCAACAATTTCGGGATAACAGATTACGTTACTATGGGACTCAGACCTAATTTTCTGAATTTTGAGATGTCATAAAAAATATGTTTCTTTCGATGGTTTATAAAGTATGTTATGTTGTTTGATTAATGTAAAAGAATTACATATTATTGATGGTCTTTGATAGTATAAAGTAAGGTATGTAGGCAAGGAAAATCAGTTTACTGATGATTGAAAATAATGTTTTTCAGTTGATGAATTTAGTCGGTAGACGTAATTTTGGACCTATATATTCTCCTCTTTTTTCTTCCTTAAAAATGATTAATGGAGTATGAATAAATTGTGAGAAAATTCCAAAATAGAACATCATTTTAGGCCCTTCAACTAATTTCCAGCTAATTTGAATTAGTTTTTGTGGTGTATTTTAGTTGGAGAATATTCCTTTTGTTTACTAACACAACTTAGCAATATATCATAATTTTCTACAAAAAATAAATAAGTAGATTATATATAATGTGTGTGAAAAACATTCTAAAGTGATAAGCACTTTTTCTTACAGCCTCAGTTCTTGGAAAAAAGAATCAGTTTTACACCCATTCATTAAAATAATCAATTTAATAACTACCATTGCCCGTGAGCCTGAATATTTGACCAGGTCACTAATAACTTGAGATTACAAAAAACTAATTTATTTTTATTTTGTTTTTGATGAGAAAAAAGTGATTTATTAGGAATACCGAATAAGTAGATCGATAACAGTTTGCCAAGAAAGATGTCATTTTCTTTATACCCAGGTTCCATGTTCCCACATGACTAGTTTTCGGGGAAATAATTCGACCCCTCAGGAATTGCCCCATGTAAACCGCGAGAATGCACAATAGCTCTCAGGTCCTAATATCCTCAACTACCGCACAAAGAGTCGCCCCCAAGTGACTGCTCCACACTCACTGGCGGATTCAGGGTTGGGCCAACCTGGGCCCTGGCCAGCCCTCCTTTTTGAAAAAAAAATAGTTATACTTTGTATTTTTTTTTTCAGATTTTCCATCCGGCTCATCCTATTTTCAGATCACCCACTGTTAAGCTCTCCCGACTGTGTCCATATCTGACTTCCTCTATCCATCCGTAGGTTGCCACCGAGTTCCCAAAGAGACATCGACGCTTGAAGCCCACAATATTAATTATTCCCAAATTTGACGATGGAGGCTGACAATAAATTTATTTCCAAATTGGGAATAAAACCCAATATAATATTTCTGTGTCTATAACTTAGTTATTATTCCTAATTTCATTTTGAAACGTTTCATAGTAAGATATTTTATTTTTATATTTAAATAATTATATGACATCGTTAACTATTAATAAAAATGTGTGTAATAGATATATTTTTAAATTCTCATCTAAATATCGTATCAAATCAACTTGACGACTATTAACTTTATAGGGAAATTAAAGGAGTATTTGTTTTTGATTTTGTTGTCTTTTTTTTTATGGCACAATCTTGAATAGTGGTACAAAAAGTATTAATTATATAAGCAGCATGATTTTATCTGTATGCAAAATTAATTGGTTAGGCATAGCAGATATGAGATATCAGATATGTACCAATATAAATATCTTATGGCTGCTGCAAATTATTTAAACACATGTGCAAGTTAATTAAAAAAGAGACCCAATAAAAATCCACTTGCCAGATTTAATAGAAAAACTTTAGTTGTATGAATTGGCTTTTCTAATTTTATTGATTAAAAATTAAGAATCATCTATATCGTTAGAAATCATACAGATTTTGTCTACTGGACATTGAGCAGATTACTTGATTAATATAAGCCAATTTTATCTATTTATTACTTTATTGGATATTTGCTCCTAAACAAGGTTATCACTTATGAGATATATGTCTAGTGGGGTTTGTAATTATATTTTTTTTATTTAATTATTTACATATGAATATTCATCATTGAGTCCAAATACAGTCAATTGACACATTAGGCCCAAATTATTATTGATCAGCCTGTAAGGCTCAGTTCACTATATCCAGCTCACGCGATCAATACCGACACATGCGACCCACTTTATCCTACAATACTCATGCGACCCATAAATTCATGTATAAAAAAAAAGGTTCATTCGTCCCATTTGTAAGAATACACAGTTCACTACTCTCAATTTGTTATATTTGATTTGGATATTTTCTCCAATAACTTATACTGACTTGTATGTTGGAAGGACCTTTATGGGACAATCTTATAGTCCGTCTAACGTTTGTTGGTGTCGTAGACAAGTTTCATTCGAAAAACTACTGGATTTCAAGAAGAAGTTGGACAAATATTCATAATCATTAACTTGTAGTGATCTGGTGATCATGTAAACAATAATAATATCCAAAATAAAATATAGAAGATTATATAAATAGCTAAATGATCCAGCTAATCTGATCACACCAATCAACCAAAGTGTGTCACAGGTACAACCGTCTTTTTAGTAAATTATGCGCAAATGAAAACAAAGAAGGAATTTTGTCAAAAAGGATAGGAAAATGCTTGTTTCTTTATAATTTGAAAATTCAGAAAATCCAAAATAAATGAAAAATATAGCCAGTTGAAGGGAAAAAATCCATTTTTTTCTGTTGATCAATACTTTGAGATATTTATTTATAAGAATTCATAAATTTAATTTGAGATCAAAACTATTGTATAAATGTAAATTATTAAAGGAACGAGAAAAAAATTAATTGATTAATTAAATTTAGGAAAGAAATACAACATTTGATTTCATAGAATTCCCTCAACGACCAAGACAATATAATTCGATCATACTTTTGGTTGTCATTATTATGAAAATGACAAAGAACAAAATAGAATTAAATTTGAAGTATATATTCTTTGTGATGAAGAAAATTGTAAGTTCTTTCTTATCTTGAGTTGGTGATTAGAACAAAAACAAAGATTATTCCTTTGGGGCATTTTCTAAATGTTTCAATCACAGCTTTATAATGAATTCTAAAGAAGACAACTGAAACACATACTATTAAATTTGACATTTTTCTTTTATTTTTTCTCTTTTTTTTTGAAAATAAATTTTAAAGTTCTTGAATTGTTAAAAATACAGAAGAACATCCCTTGTCTATAATAATGGGTTTCAATTTATTTTTTTATTATTAACAAGAAATTGTCAAATTTATATTCCTTTTGATTTACATAATACAAGTACATCATGAAGAAATTCTATTAAGATATGGATTCTAGAAAGAAATAATGAGAGCAACCCATAAGAGTGGGATGTATCAGTCAAAAGGTGTTTTAATTTCTAGGCATAGCTGAAATATTTGACTCCAAATTTAATTTTCTTTTGAATGATTTAGGACATAATAGAATCTTACTAGTTTTTTCATCAAATGGTATTTCATTTGTTCAGGACTTTGAGATAAAAATATCCTGAAATTCTCCACGGCAACCATTACCCATAGTTTTTTCATTAAAATTAAGAAGGCAAAAATTTGTGTAAGATAGTCGCACGGTGCGACGAGTGATACTTTTAGTGTAAAAATTAATATTTTTTGTGTAAAAAGCAATGTTGTAAAAAGCGCTAGGCGCTAGCTAGGCGGCAGACTGGGGCCTAGCGCCTAGGTTAGGCGGGACCTGGGCGGGGTTAGGCGGAGTCTAATCGGAAAAAAATCGTAGGCGGACGAGGGGGGTCTAGCGCTTATGCGGGGATTAATCGGGGCTAGGCGGGGATTTTTACAACAGAGGTAAAAAGTAATATCTTGTTTGAATACACTAGAATTAAGTCAATTCAGACAAAGTATCACATTTTATACTAAAAATATCATTTTTTACCCTAAAAGTACAATCCGTCACATCGTGCGACCGTCGTACAAGAAGCCTACTCAATTAAATAATAAGGTTTCGAGGAAATATAGTATTTTAATCTTGAACGTTTAAATCAGTAGTTACCTGACTCACACGTGAAATAATAGTTACAAATTTATTAGTCTTACTAACTTTGCAAGATTAAATTTCAATACAGCCAGAATTTTGTTTTGACAAAAACAAATTAAGTATTTCACAAAGTTAACATAACCTAGAAAAGTGAACTTATAATAAAGAAGCCTATTACAAGAAAATTAAGTTTACGTACACAAAAATCTGTAGGTAAATATTAAAATAATTATAAAGTATAGATAAAATTATTGCAGGTAGACTTAAAAAATGTCGGTGATCTGTCGATAATTTGTTGGTATAATTTGGGAAAAATAATATATGTTATTTTATAGGTAACTGTAAAATTTTAGTGACTAAATTATTTTTATCGGTAATTTAGAATTTTCTTGTAGTGACAATGGAGAGAGGGAAAAAAAATCGATACCTACCATGGAACTTAATTACTAAATTAATTAGATGAGATCAAGTCAAGTAACTATCACTTCATTTTTCTAAAGTTTTAATTGGTAAAAAGTGTTTGGTAGGTTTTCTTATCTTTCTCCACACGCTTTATTTCATTTCAATTGTTTAAACTTAAAGTATCAGAATCTTATGATTATTTTTTGTGCTTATTTTCAATGTTGAAATTTTGTTACATATTTTTTATCATTTTAATTTTATGTGAAGCCGCGAATAGTCATTGAATTTGAAAAGGTAGAGTTTGAAAAGTGAAAACTCTGCTAATTAATATTAAAAGCCAGTGACAAGAAATTTTGAAGTCATTTCATTGAAAAACATCATTAGCTTGACAAATCTTCGGACAAGTTAATTAGTATTAAAATGTATAATGAGGTGGAAATTTTCGGTTATTTCTTCACTTATATATTTGAAACTTTTGAAGTGCTTGTATAATTGTTGATAATTGCAAACACCCATAAAAATTACAATTCTAGGGTATTTGTCGATCCTTTTAAAAAATTTAAGGCTAGACTGATGAAATCAACGCCTTTTAAGGTAGGTGTTATCCCATCAGCGCATACACCATTTTTTTTTATTATTTATTATTTTAGTAGGTATTGGTTTAACCAGCGCCTACACCTTTATTTTTTCTATTTTTTTTAATCGTAAACTTATTATATTTGTATTTTTATTTTTTAATAATTTTTTTATTTCTAATCAATTGTTTACATATAATTTATTAAATTAATCGTCTTTTTACAATCTTTAGTTTGATACACATATTGCATATATATAAAATAAAAAATAGAAAGATAAAAATACAAGATATAATTACTCAAAAAGAGAAAGAATGAAGTTGGTCATAAGAGTACCAAATATCTGAAAAATATGGATAAAATAAAATAAAAAATAATTGGGGTTGTGAAGATTTTCTTTTCTCCACAAGATTGGTGTCCCAACTCCCAAACAAAAGAGAGATCAAGCTGCAAAAATACAACCACAAGACCTCATGGTTTTACCTTTTTACCTAGACATGCCTTGTACCTTAGTGAAGTACGTCCCAATATGAGTTTCACTTTTTTAAGAAAATAAATCAATCATTTATTCTAGTTGGAATCATAGTACCTATTGGCTATTGCTCAATTATTATATAGGTTAAAAAAACAATTATATACATAAAAGAAAAGAATATTGGCTGATTTTCCAGACCGTCCAATTTTTTTGTCCATTTTTATGTTAATCCATGTAACTTATTTGAAATACAAAGGGTCAAATGTTCCAATTCAGATTGTTACATGCATGTCACCCATGACATTAGCAAATATTTCAATAATTTTCAATAGCTACTCAACTAGACATTATCTGCCCTACACTTTTTCGGCTACATACCACAAAATTGTTCATTTTTTTATGACAGAGACTCTTTTGTTCATATTAATGTGAATGCAACCTTCATTTTCTTTTGACAATGATATTAGTAGGGTTCCTATATTTTAGAGCAATTAAAATATTAAATTGCAAAAAAAAAAATTATTATTTATGGTGCATTCGTTAATTATATACTCGTACAGAAATTCTACATGCGAGATGTCGGACGACACTACCATCATTTGAAACCACGTTGTTGAAATACAGATATGTTACATTATATATATATATATATATATATATATATATATAGGGATAGGATCTTGTGATCACACTCTACAGGTAAGACATACACCAAATCTAAACCATCCAAATAGTAAATCAATGGCCATGATACGTTACAATCTATACAAGTTCTCGAAAGTAACTATACAATAGAAAGGGTAAAATTGGAATCCATAAAATCATACATGGTAACATCCTCCTGCATTATAGGGACGTGATCATTATTGATCACGCCCATAAATCACGCCATTCACCATAAACAATCAAATATACGTCTCTTCTCAACGCCACCATTGCATCGCCATTATCAAAACCTCTGTAATCACCATTATCACTCAAAAATCGGCCTCCAATTGATCCACAAAAAATTAAACGCGACGGATATCTGACAATTTGCAAGGAGTTATCATCCATTTGAATGGAAAGAGTTATACAATGGCTTTCAAAATTGATACTTTTTTCCGCCATATTTGTGAACAGTCGTTTTATTGTATACTTAGTTCAGTGGACTTGTATACTTAGTCATGTTTTATTGTATATTTAGTTCAGTGGATTTGTATACATAGTTCAGTAGAATCGTATTTTTAGTTATATAAGTAGTTTAGTAAGTAGTTTAGTGAATTTTGTATACTTAGTTCTGTGGATTTGTATACTTAGTTCAATTTAATTGTATACTTAGGTATATAAGTAATTCAGTGGAATTGTGTATTTCGTTCAGTGTAATAGTATACTTAGTTAAATGTTTCTGTATACTTAGTAATATTTTAATGTATAGTTAGTTCAATGTAATTGTATACTTAGTTAAATGTTTCTGTATACTCAGTAATATTTTAATGTACAGGTAGTTTAGTGTAATTGTATACTTAGTTAATTATTTATGTATACTTAGTAATGTTTTAACGTATAGTTAGTATATTGTAATTGTATAGTTAAAGTCGGTCACACCCTGTTCAAAAGGCACGAATCAGTTTTGAAAAGACACGATTGAAATCTATGATTTTTTCTCCCTAAAAATCGGGAAACTGATAAAGGAATGATTTTGTTTTCCTAAGAAATAGCAATTAACTTGAGTTACTTAAAAACTGAAAAAATATGAAAATACAATCATACCCTTATAACCCAAAAATAACTAAAGAGATCTACACCATTAAAAAATTAAATCAATGGTCTATAAGCGGTCTTATGGACTAACCTGAAGGGGTTGGTCTCATTTGAACCAATCCCTATATATATATATATATATATATGTAGATCTCGTATATTCTATTTAGCTTCGAAAAATATCAATTTCAAATATATGTTAATCAAGCCTTCTTCTTTTGAGTCGAGAACACCATGTCTGCATCAATGGTGGATTTGGAACCCAACTCATGTGCATGACACACTAATAAAATGAGTTTTACCGAAATCCATTTATCTAGACAGGATAATAGTTAAAAAATTTCTTTTTTTCTTTGAATTATATGACTATGAATAAGAGAATAGCACTTTGGATCACCTAAAGGACTATGTGTACTCATTTCTTGATGAGTTTCAATTTGTGAAACCAAAATGTTGTCAACAAGTCAATAGCATGATTAATATATTTTGTCAAAGGCCACGAGACAGCACAAATTGCTAGGCTGAAAACCAGCAATAGGTAAGGTGTCACATCCAAGATTTGGGGGTGCAATAATAGAGATTACAGAACAAAATAAATTAACTACACTAATTAGATATAATCAAAGTTTTATTTTTAAAAATACCTGTCAATGTACCGTATATTATCGGCTATATATTATTTTTTTCAATCGTTATGATGAGTTACGACTCTAATTGTCACACATATATATATATATACTTTTATTCTTAATAAAACCAAAATCTTGTTTTCCTAGAATGAGATAAACAAATTGTAAAATTGTTGAGAGTCCCATCTCCACAGCTCAACGCTGACTATGAGGCAAAAAGTGCATTTAAGCTTATGTCACGTTGAATTTTGTTGATGTAGACAAAATATTTGACTTTAATTAAAATCTAATGTTGTTTGCCTTAATGACTATGTTATAGTTATTAATATTTTTAAGGAACCAAAAGCTTCTTAAAATTGAAGGATTTTCACACCTGCTGCGAGGAAAATAGGGATTAAATCATGTTCAATCAAGGGACGACAAACTACAATGACAAAATCTTGCGTGAGACGCCTCACTTGGGATTTAGATCCGTGAGGCGGAGATTTTGTTCTGTACACAAAGTTTTAAAGGTTTTTTTTCAGATTTTATTTTTCTTAGGGTTTATATTTATTTTTTTAGGGTTTATTTTGTTTCTTGGGTTTATTTTTAATTGATTTGGGTTTTTAGGATTTTTAGTTTTTTTTAGGGTTTATTTTTTATTATTTTTGGGTTTATTTTTCATGGTTCATGTTTTTAGGGTTTATTTTTGTTTCTTCATGGTTCATTATTACTTTTAAATTTATTTTCATGGTTCATGTTCTCAAGACGGAACCCTTAGGAGGTCCGTCTCACGGATTTAGATCCGTGAGACCGTCTCACAAGAGACTTGCTCAACTACAATATGTTTTTATGCACATGTCTTGTTTTGAGGTTCGAAGATAAGTTATTAAAGAAAAAAAAATGTATAATTAGTTATATAATTTTTTATATTTAATAAATCAAGTTCAGACCAATGTTTAACTTTGTATAACAACATAAACCCTTCATTTCTACATATGAATCTAGGGCTGCAATCGAACTGAATCGAGCCGTGCTTTTGAGAGTTTGACTCGTTTGTTATCGACTCGAATTTGTGCTCACGAACGGCTTGGTTCATTTGCACCTCTATTTGCATTTTAACCTTTTTAGGTTTTAGTAATATATCGAGTTGGTAAGTGTAAGGTGATTGGAGTTACATTACTCTAACGTCGCAGGTTTAAATTTGTGTGGTGATAGTTTTTTGCTGAAATATTGCAAAGATTGTTTCTGGGTTCGTGTTCCGTTGGTCCTTGTAACACAAATTTCTCGTCTGTAAATATTATAAACAAGAAAAAGTAATGCAAATAAAATATATTTGAATCAAATGAAATAAAAGGATTACAATTCCTAATGATCCTCTGATTCTTCTCTTCAAGAACAAAATATCCGGAATTTGAGAAATTGGAGTCGATTCTTCAGTTTAATCTTCTCCAAACATAAACTTGAACTTCAATATCGTTAATTTGAGGGCTTGAAAGCTTGATCTCGAATCAAACGTGATATATTTCATGATATTTGATTTGAATATATGAACTTCTTGGTGAAATAGACCTTTTGATCTCCCTCCAAGATGGTTTGGACTTCAATAACGTCAACTCGAGGGCTTGGAAGCTTATTCTCGAATCAAACGCCGTGATTTTGAGTCGAATCCGCGATGAACGCCTTGAATTGCGCTTTGAACACCATGGACTTCCTCGGATTTGGGACTTCTTGATTTGAGAGAATTCGCCTCTTGCTTAGACTTCTTCTCTAGGATCTTTTTTGTGTATATGAATTATGAAGAGAGCCTCTATTTATAGGTGTAGGATGAGAATTCTTGCCATAATTGTCGGATGAAACAGGGCGATTTGATTGGCCGATCATGATTTGTCTTGCATATCTTGCCATAATCAAAAGATTGTGATTTGATTTGATTTGACTTGATTTATTTACCAAAATATTGGTAAATCACTTCCTTATTTGCCACGATCTTGTCTTGATGGCCAAGATTGAAGATTGTGATACTTGACAATATTTGGTAATAAAATTTAGGTGTCTACAAATGCCCCTCGCGATTTGTTCACGGACAACATGTCATAGAGTGAATGAATTGCGAAATCATTTCGATTTGAAGCATATAGATAGTTTATACTCATATCAAGGAGCTCTTGAATTTGTAGATAGTTTATACTCATATCAAGGAGTTCTTGAACTTGAATTTGGATTTGCAAACAGTTTATACTCATGTCAAGGAGTCTTTATTTAAACTTGACATATATTGATAGTTTATACTCGTATCAAGGAGTCTTCACTTGAACTTGGATTTGTAAACAGTTTATACTCGTGTCAAGGAGTATTCGTTTGAATTTGAGATTTATAAACAATTTATACTCGTGTTAAGGAGTTCTTGAATTTGTAGACATATTGATAGTTTATACTCGTATCAAGGAGTGATCATTTGAATTTAAGATATATTGATAGTTTATACTCGTATCAAGGAGTATTCACTTGAGTTTAATATATGTTGATACTTTATACTCGTATCAAGGAGTGTTCATTCGGATTTGAGACATATTGATAGTTTATACTCGTATCAAGGAGTATTCACTTGAACTTGGGATATAGACCTTTTATACTCATGTCAATGAGTGTTGTTGATAGTTTAGGCTCTTATCAAGGAGCATTTGAGAAGAATTTATTTAACATATTTAGATAGTTTATGCTCGTATCTAGGAGCCATATGGACCGTTTTAGCTCTTGTCAAGGAGCTTTATTTGCCGAAATTTTAAGAGTCAACTTTCATTGCCCCCATGCTCGAACCTTCTTCACCTTCAAATCGTTGATATTACTTGGGTATTCTTGATCATCGGCGTTCATGCTTATCTCGATGGCATATGCACGCGCGTGGCTAATTTTTCAAAAGTTTTTGGCTTGATCCTTGAAGTATGTAGCAGCATAGACCCCATTCATTCCTTGGATGCACATCTCAATTGCGAAGCTTCCGACGATTGATCTTTGCGATTGAGGCTTAAGTTTCTCCAATGATTGATGTAGTCGATGACATACTCTTCATTCAATCGCGTGAATTTGTGAGTTCCATCATGCTACCCGTTCGCGTGTCTTGCTATAGAAACGGTTAAGAAACTCTCATTCTAGCTTTTCCCAATCACATTGAATTTGCCCCGGTAGGTATACCAATCAAATGCATGGCCCTTCAAAGATCGGACAAATTGCTTCACTAAGTGATCTCCATAAGTTCCAAAGATCATTGCACGTCTCAATGAAGTGAGTCATATGTTGCTTTGGATTGCCCTTACCATCAAATTGTTGGAACTTCGGGGGTTGATAGCCAATAGGCATCTTCAAATTATCAATTCTCGAAGTGTATGGCTTGGCATAAGTTGAAGTTTTTTTTTTTTTTGTTTTAAAAATTCGGCCCTGTCATTGCAGAGACTCGAACCCGGGCCTCTTCATTGAAGAGTAATACCCGTGGCCACTGGGCTAACCCCAGTGGTTTTGGCATAAGTTGAAGTTGACTTGGAGCTTCCATCAAATTTGTCTTTAATAGTCCCCATAATGAACTCCTTGAGTTGATCAACTGGAATTAGGCCATCAGACGAGATTTGTAACTCCTTTGCGGGAGACTCCTCTTTTTCATTTGGTTGTTGCCTCATAGATGTCTCGACTTCATCATGTGTTCCAACTTGTTGGCCCATCACACGACTTGTATCAACATTATCTACTTTGTCCATCAACTTCATAATTTGGGAGTCTCGATCTTGAACATGCTTTGTGAGTCCCTCTATAGCCCTTGTCAAGCTTGCAATTTGCTCCTCCGAGTTGTAGCATTTATCACCATGACGGACGCCACGTTTGAAGTGAATGAGTAACTTGACGCCGAGCGAGGAGTTGATGAAAGGCGTATCCTTGGACCTCCAACATCTTTGTTTGCATTGCCACTGAAGTGATTCATCCTCGCAATTAAACGAGGAGTGATCTCCGAAGGTGCTTGCAATTTCTTGGATATGACGCCAAGACTTCCACTTGTGGCGTTTGAGGAGTTTGATGTAGCGACTTTGACTATTGTCACCTTGCGATTGACCATGATACTTTGAGGATTTTAATGAAGAGAGATGAGAGAGGTAAAAGCGCCCCATAGGCGTGCCAAAATTTGTAACACAAATTTCTCGTCGTAAATATTATAAACAAGAAAAAATAATACAAATAAAATATATTTGAATCAAATGAAATAAAAGGATTACAATTCCTAATGATCCTCTGATTCTTCTCTTCAAGAACAAAATATCCGGAATTTGAGAAATTGGAGTCGATTCTTCAGTTTAATCTTCTCCAAATATAAACTTGAACTTCAATATCGTTAATTCGAGGGCTTGAAAGTTTGATCTCGAATCAAACATGATATATTTCATGATATTTGATTTGAATATATGAACTTCTTGGTGAAATAGACCTTTTGATCTCCCTCCAAGATGGTTTGGACTTCAATAACGTCAACTCGAGGGCTTAGAAGCTTATTCTCGAATCAAACGCCGTGATTTAGAGTCGAATCCGCGATGAACGCCTTGAATCGCGCTTTGAACACCGTGGACTTCCTCGAATTTGGGACTTCTTGATTTGAGAGAATTCGCCTCTTGCTTAGACTTTCTCAGGATCTTTTTTTGTGTATATGAATTATGAAAGAGGCCTCTATTTATAGGTGTAGGATGAGAATTCTTGCCATAATTGTCGGATGAAACGGGGCGATTTGATTGGCCGATCATGATTTGTCTTGCATATCTTGCCATAATCAAAAGATTGTGATTTGATTTGATTTGACTTTATTTATTTACCAAAATATTGGTAAATCACTTTCTTATTTGCCTAATCTTGTCTTGATGGCCAAGATTGAAGATTGTGATACTTGACAATATTTGGTAATAAAATTTAGGTGTCTGATCCTCTCGCTTCATATACGCTAACTGCGATATCCTCGATTTATAACCCGCTTCCTGACAGTACGGTGGGGGATTTTGTCTTCGACGAGATAAACTCTTAATATATATATAGAGAGAGAGAGAGAGAGAGTGTGTCATTAATATACCTAAATATTAAAAAAAACAATTACATTTAATAATTAGGTACCCACACCTATGACCTATCCTACTTGAATTTGCCCATGACCAACCCTAAATCATAATTTCCCAAGAAAAGAAAAAGTCTCAATATTCCGTCCACATTTAACGGTCAAAAAACAGTCAACGATTGAAACTACAGGCCCAAATAGCTCAGGACAAAGGCCCACATGAAAGACTCCATATGAGTACAGAAGTCAACACTGGCAGCCCAAAAAGAAACAAACAAAATATTTATTAGCCGCGGTCCATATTTGCGCATCGCATCAAATCACTTCCCACCAAACGCTTGCAACTTGCGAGCGGAAAATGGAAAAGCAGGTGATTCCGCCCCCACCAGAGCTTGACTAGAGTGATGCTAGCTCATTGCACCACTCCAGAAATTTTGACTATTCGGTTTGACTCACTCACGTGGCGGAGACTCGGAGTTGACTCGGTGTTGGTCGCGGCGATTGATCCTCCCTCCGCCGTCGCTATCTGGTTGGCAAATATGAGGAGAACCGCCGCTACCGGCGGTTTTGGATTATTAATGGGCTTGTAGATATGGACCGTTTTTGAAGTTAAACAATTTGATGTTCGTGGGCTGGTACGGGGGGAATTTCCCGTCAAGCCCAACCCAGCTTATCTGTTAGGCTGAAATTACTCTCAAATACGTATATCCATAAAAGATAAATAAGCCCCCCTAAATCCAACTGAGAGGGTGGATAGCCTCAATGCAAAGTTGCAGCATCGTCGACCCAAATCTGCACTGTGAAATTCTAAAAGTGGGCTTAGGGCCTAATCCTAAAAATGTACAGTTAAGGCATTTTCACTTTTTCAGTTTTATTAACAATTTTGACAAGTCACATAATGAGTTGAGTGGATATTGTGGCTAAGAAGATTGCTGGTGATATTTTATATTAAGGGAAAATAATTTTTGGCAACTTCAACTTTGGCCATTTCTATACTAATGAACTACATTATTACGGCCAAATCAAAAAAGGTGCATATCAATCATCACTATAAACTCTCAATAATAAAAAGGTACAGTTTTCGAATTATATGACATTGCATATACTGAAATCACTTGAATTTTGAAGGATATGTGTCTTGTCAGCCTCAATGCCTTAGCAATTTTTTTGTGGGGTAAATAGTGATCTATTCAACAATGTTTTATAGGCGTATAATCACCATGTTACCTAGTGATTCCTAATTATTACAATATGATAACTTTTTTTATTTGAGCAATATGAGTTAGAATAACGTTTACATGCGCACTTACAAATGTCAATTTAAAATCTTTGTTAACTACATGTGATGCTACAAAAATCTGTGCAACTCACTCCGATTCGAGGTGTTTCGAGTTGAGAGATTAAAGAATAATTTGCGAGAATGGAACTGGCCTGCAACCCTCAAACGAGTTAGAAAGACCTTGAGTTGTCTCGTGAAAACCCATAAATCAATAAAATGTAAGAAATAATTCAGAGCACAATAAGTTTCAATCAGTATTATAATCCCCCCCCCCACACACACATGAAATTGGGGTATGTTCAAAACTACTTATTTCAAGTTTGAGTTACAACTATGCCACCTTATTAAAAGGATTCAAATATGCACTCAAGTTCCCATTAGACCCTTTATAACAAATAAGGAAATAAATGATTAAATTCGTTCAGATTTCACGAGAATACGAATACTTTCAAGTTACGAACTTTGTTTCATTCGTGGCATTGTTACACCTACTTAGATCCGGTCTCCATACGGAGGTTTTAAAAAGATCATGTCGGGTTTCGGTAGATAAACTTAACAGTCACATAATTAAAAGATGTTCGATTCTCGTATTATCGATTCAAACTAAGGTTTACGGTGAAAATGGAAATAGTCCATTACGACCATATCGAGGCCCAACATGCTTAGTAAAATTAATAAATCCTTAAAATTCATACCTCTTTTGACCAAAAAAGGGTTAAAGGGTTAAGTGGTTCGCAACGCCACCGATCGGAAAATTATCGCCCCGGATCGTTTGACAAATTGACTCCTCTCACTGTTCAACCTTACCTCGGGAAGATGATCTGCGCAAGTTATCCGACTCCTTAAACCGCTTTCAAAGCCATGACCTTGGTTCGTTTCCTACTCCAATGCGTAAAGTAATTCTTCAAAGGGGATTGATCAATAGTACATTATGAACACATGTTGAACAAACAACCTTTATTTTATTAAGAACTTAAAGAAAAATTTATTACATCATAAATTTTTTGGGAGGAGAAAACTTGTTTAGCCTCTCATAAAGGCTATCACACTCTTGTACATAAAATTAAAAACTAAACTTTAAAACGAAAACACTCAAATTCTAAACACTCAATATTACGAGGAAGAAATTTTATTGTAGAAGACTTAGGAGAATTTTCGATGTCCTCACCTCCTTCAAACTGGTTTAAATAGATGTAAGTCCTAATTCAATTTAGGACTTCAACCCTTGTTGAAATGTAAGACGTCATCGCTTACATCATCATTTGAATTATTGCTTGTTTCCACTTGCGGCAATTAGTTGGCCTTTCCTTTCTTCATGGACCGCCCCATCTTCATGCAGTATCCAGAAGTTCTTTATGCAAACTTCCAAATCCTGTGACTAAATCCTTTGTCTTGTAACGGCATCTTTCATGGACCCACTTTTCGTCTTTTTCTAAGTGGGTTGTTACTGTCTGGAGTCACATGTCTTCACTAGCTTTGTTGGGGAATCTACTTTTTTGGTTGTCCCCAAACTTTGGATACTTCGTGACTTTTCTTCTCCGTCGTAGGAGTCTTCTCCGATCGACTTTTGGTAGGAATCCTTTGCCAAATTCCGATTCCTTATGGTTTTGACATTCGGGGACGGACGAAGTTCCCAATGGCCGATATGAGCCATGTTACAATATTTCCGGTGAGTTTCTTTACTCCCCGGTAGCTTATTTTCCCATAGAAGATTTCTTTTCTTTTCGAATGATCTTCTGCGAACCTTGTAGTTTTTTCCTGTCATGGTATTCACAGAATGACCCGTTCACCGAATTCGGTAGAATTTGAACGGAAACTTGACTTTGTCCATCTCGTGAGACGGACCCACAACCCCATGCCCTTCTTGTAGTGATCGATCTTGGTGAAGGTCATGGCCAATTGTACTTCTTACGAACTTGCCTCCTTGATATTTAAAAGGCTCTTTCATCCGGTCTTGGCTTTAATGTAATGGAAGGCTTCATGTCCACCTTTACCGACGGCTCTGTGCCGCACTTATGAAAAACAACTCCAATGTATCCCCTCGTCTTAGGTTGTCATTGTTGGACCAACACTGTGAAAGCCTTCCTAGATCCATTCGGTAATTTTGTGATCTCAGGAATCCTGGTGAAGTAGTATAGATCGAGGCCAAAGCCCCAAACTCATACCACCTCTTTACTTCTTGAGGGCCGAATTTGGTAGCATCAAACCCTGGATATTTTCGAGAAACATCAATCTTTGTTTTTTCGAGATATCCCATGCCAGTAATTAGTTTCTCCCAATTTGCACGGTATTCCGCCAGAGAAGAAGAAACTTTAATCTCGTTAGTATCAAAGAAGTGCCCATCATAGGCCTAAGATTGATCTCTTCGTCCTTTACCCCGGACGTCTTTGGTTGATGTGATAACTCGGGATTTGACTCGGAGTATCGATTTTCCTTCGGGGCCAACATTTACGCCGACTTAGGACTTGTCTTAGAGGTCTTTGGAATCCTCTGCTACGGGTTGGGGAGCTCGTGCTCTAAACGCTCCGTTTGTTTATTAGCGGCCGGAGGAGTGGCCCTTGAAATG
This sequence comes from Rehmannia glutinosa, assembly GCA_016081115.2. Lineage (NCBI taxonomy): Eukaryota > Viridiplantae > Streptophyta > Magnoliopsida > Lamiales > Orobanchaceae > Rehmannia > Rehmannia glutinosa. The sequence goes on from JABTTQ020001270.1 coordinate 386,662, forward strand.
CCGTTCTCAAGCGAGAGTGAGACCGGACACATGCTCGTATACGATTGGTTACTTTGTCCGATCATTCCTTTGTAATTTCGCAAATCAAGCATTAATGACCGGGGTATCAAATTCTCGGAGTAGCATTTCGGTGGTCTCCAAGATGTCTTCATGCGGTGAGGATGGAATCACTTCAATTCCTCCATCTCTTGTTAGAAAATCTGCAAGAGTATTTTCATGAGATTTTATAATGACAATATCATAATCATAATATTGGCATTCACCGCCATCATCTAAGTATTCTAGCTTTTTTCGGTTTTGATTCAATTTTGTTTTTCAGAAAGCTTTAACACACTTGAATTATCAATTTTTAAGATAAACTTTTAGCCAAAGTGAAAATAAAGGCCATTTTTTAAAAGTCTTTCGATCGCAAAGAATTCTTTTCGTTGATATGCCACCGAGTCGATTCACCGGTGTGTGAATAAACCACCGCAATATCTGCATGGCACTTCTCCATTTGGTGTAGCTTTTGTAAGTACCGCCGCCCACCAATAATCAGCGGCATCGTATAAAGAACCAGTTCATCATCATCTGTGGAATTGCAAGTTTCGGAAGATTTTTGCAAACTTCCTTAAGTTGCTTGATTCTTCTTGATGTTCATTCTCCCATTTGAATCTTCGCATCCTATTTAAGCAATGGGCTAAACACCTTCCTCGTAATGTGCTTTAGATTGTTTATGAACATTCCAAAGCAAAATTGACAACTCCAAGAAAACTCTGAAGTTGCTTCTTGTCTTTCAATGTATCTGGAAATCCCTGTATCTTTTCTACAATATGACTTTATAGGATTATTCCAGATTCGTCGATCTCAATTCCTAGGAATTCAATCTGTCTTGTTGCAATCACTGCCTTCTTTTCTGAAAGCACTAATCATTCCTTGTGACAAACATCTGAGAATATTTCCAAATGCTTGAGATGCTCCTTCATGTTCTTTGAGGCGATAAGAATATCATCGATGTACACGAACATGAAACTGAAATAATCTTTGAATAGATTATCCATCTTTCTTTGATATATGGGGTGCATTAGCTAATCCCATAGGCATCACATTCCAAACATAGTGTCCTTGTGGTGTAGAGAAAGCTGTGAACTTCTTGCTTTCTTCATCCATCTTAATCTGGTAAAATCCGGACTTGCAATCGAACTTTGAGAATATCTTGGCACCTTTGATACGATTAACCGTGATGTTCTCTCGCTTGGGATATAGTATCCGTCGAACTCCAAAATGTTATTAATCCCTTTGTAATTAATAACAAGTCTTCGCTTTCCTCTTTTGATTTCTCCATGGTTTCGACTAAGAATCCCGGATCTTTGTATGGAGAAACTCCTGGTGAAATTAACTTAAGGTCAAGATGTTCCTTAAGTATCTTTTGCATATCCTCACGATCTTCCTGGTTCATAAGGATTGGTTTGAATCTTACGAACTCGTACTCCTTTCCAGGTTTAACCTTTAAGGAAGCTTTAAGCTCGTTCTTATGCCACCAAGCCAAAGGATCTTCATTGTAATTCCTTTGGATCTTCTTTCGATATCCTCGAGTGATATTTGTTCCTCTATGGTTACATCACTCTGTGGATTCTCCATTAGACTCATCCATAATTCGCAATGGCTTCTGAGTGACTCGTTCTTCTCCTTGTACTCTAAATGAATACAAGTTATTATCCCATATCTTCGATCCTTCGACGGATGGAACCAAATTGTCTATAGGATAATAAAGCTTCACCAAATTTCCTTCGATCCACCATTTTTGGATTGTGAAGTTTGGCTTCATCACCACGCTTGCTGCGGAAATTAATAGGCATTTTTCTCAAAATGCTTCCCAGCGATCTCGGACAATAATCTTATGATCACATAAGGTTGTGAAAATAAGTATTCTCGTCTCGTTCTCTTGTGTGAATCGCTTGAATGTTTGTAGGAAATTGTTTCTAGCAAAATATCTCGCACTGTATCATGGAAATAGATTGGTGGCGTCTTTACTTTGTACCACTACGGGTACGCCGCGCCTCCGATCATTATTTTCGCTTGTTTAATTCCCTGTTAAGGATAAGAATCCTTTTAGAGAAATCTCTTTCCCGCAAGTTTGGTAAATCTTCTCCAATTTTTTAGGAAAAACATCCGCTGCAGTACATATTCCTAAGCACTGAATCAATATAGGCGGCGAAATACTCGGCCTTGTATTCATCATATAACATTCCAATAGAAATGTATATGGAGAATGGACTAATGGTCATCTGATTCTGTATCTTTTATTAGCCACCGTGAACTCCATTTCGTCTTGTAATATTTCCCAAGGTTTATGCTCCTCAAGAAATTCAATTCCCAGTATTAATTGTTCTGGGATCTTTCCTGCAACTCCTGTGATAGTAAGCTCAATTTCTCCTATCTTCAGGCTTCCTTGATACCTTCCAACGATTGGTTGTTGGAGATAATATAGAACATCACAAGGAAAAATGTTATCCTTTTGAGTGATGTCGAATATTACTTCAACCTCTCGCCATCCTTCTGGGCATTTCAGCTCTCCTGATGTTTTAAAAACATCGGGGATGCGCTGAACTGAACTTGGTCTCCTTTCTTCCCAACGGCTGCTACTCACCATTCTGTCTTTGGAAAGACATCCTTCTAGGCTCAACTCTGAGACTCCGACTTTTGTTGAAGACTGGTTGATCTTGAATTATCATATCAATCTCCTTAATAGTTGGAGATTCAATGATTTCTGGTAACACCACCCTGGCAAAGTCCTCAAAGATTCTTGGGACTTCAATAAATTCCTTTCTCAAGAATACTTCGGAATGATGGGTATTTGAGAGAGCATAGGAAATCTTGTATGTGATCGAGTAAGGCTGTTTCCTTCTTTCATCAAATCGACTCTTTTGAAATCTTGATGAAGGGTTAGGACTCTCTTGAAGTCTCGATCTCCCGAATTGTATGCAATTCTAGGATAGACATTAAATGCCAATTTCCCTGCATACAAATTTCCTGTAACCGCTCCAAGGCATGAATCCTTGAGATGCGAGATTCGCTTGTCAAAGATAGCAAGATTGAGAGGCGAATCTATTCCTTCTTTGAATGTTGCTTTAATAATTACTCTTATGGCTCCGATATGAATCCATGAGAGTGTATTTGCAACTTCTCTTTTAACTTTGCTTTTGATCTCTTGTATTTCTCTAATAGGGACCAACCGCATCTCGATCAGTTCTGGGTAAACTCCATCGGAATAGCAAATTCTCCGGTTGTTACCCTGTGGATAATTTGGTGTTTTATTTCGAAACCCAATTTTATCCAATGCTTTTTCCATAACTCCGATCGTAAATTCATCATAGATTTGAAGCTTTGGATCTTCCTTCATAATTCTCATAAGAGTCTTATGAGACATCAGTAGTGTGAGAGAGGAATCGACATATCCTCCCGACCGTGCCTCTGTTGAAGAATTTCTTCTTCACTCACGATTCAATCGATTCACTTCCATCATCGAATAGATCTCTTCTTCATAGATGCTTTCATCCGAAGGAATATCCTCAAATTTATACACTGTATTAAATGCCGCGATAATAATAGATGCCTTCTTCGATTTCTCGTGTAGCCTCGAATCGACTCGACTCGTTTTTTATTGTGCCGGGCAATCCGATTTGAGATATGCCTCTTGCTCCGCATGTCTAGCAATTACTGATCTTTGAAACTTTCATTAGCTCTAGTATGAGCACGCCCGAAAGTTCTTCTCCCCTGGATTCTCTTTGGTACCGCTTGATTAGAACCGAAGATGAGGCTCTACTTCCGCCAGGCTTTGGTCTCCGCCCGATTTATAACCGGGCTTTTTGTTTTGACGAGAACCTTCTAGGTCTCCATGAAGACTGCTTTTTTTTATTCTTCCTCGGCGGTATGGATGGCTTCTATCCTTCATCTTTGGCCGCCGTGGTTGACCTCCCGCAAATGTTGGGATATCATTATCCACACAACATAGAGGAACTGCTTTTGTTAATTCCTCTTAATCTTTTGTAATTCTTGTATAGAGTCGCTTGGTAACACCATTCGATAACTTCGCCTTTAGGAAAGATATTTTTTCGCCCGAGTTTCTACTTGACTCCACCCTTGTATTCCCCGATAAGCATTTCTCTCAAGGACTCGGAATTTTGGCAAAGAATAGTCATGCAGACTTCTTTTTCTCAATCTTCGATTTCCACCGTATTCGGTGAACAACTTGATATATTCATCAATATGACAAATATCCAAGAACTTCAAGGCTATAGAGGCTTGTTTATATCTCTTTCTTTTTCATCCTCTAATCCTTGAAATAACTTTTTGTCCGATGAACGGATTTTGAATAGTTTTGCCATACCATCGACAATTCCTTTAAGTGATTCCCCCGATGTGACCGAACTTTTCGTACTAAAGCATCGGTCATATCCTGCAATCTTCACCGATCCTTCAAGACTCATTTCAAGTAGTAAAATGAATGAATCCTTTGTAAGATCGAGGGTTCGTCTTTGAAATTCTCATACCAAGCCCATTCATCAATGAGAACTTCTCTATTTTTAAAATGCGGGATGTCCGATTTAACATCAACCCATATGGATGTATTGGGTCGAGGTGCGATCTTCCATAAGGCGTTTGATAAACATTCGGCCTTAGGTAGGTTGTCTAGTCCCCGCAAGAGGTTTCGACCTCCTGTTCTCGAAAGTGGATCACTCCCGGTCGTGAAATCCCAAAGATGTGGCATCCTCTCGCCCCGAAGTTCCATGATGCGAACCCGCATCTTTCTTCGACGTTGGGATTAAGCGGTGGCGGCGGTGGTGGAATTGGTCTACCTTGTAGGTCATAGGTAACCAAAGTCGATTCTCACTGCGTTCATCTTTAAATCTACAATACCTAATCCCGCCGAAGGATTACGCCAGTCGTGTAGATCTTTAAGATTCATCTTTTCAATATCCATCTTTTTAATTTTTGATGGATTTTCCTTTGATTAGAGCAATGAGCTTCTCCTCATCCGTCATTTTTCGTATGACTTCGGTTGGTTTCCCTTTTGGTGTAAAATAGGTACCGCCCCAAAATCAATACGTTTCCTTCCTAGGATGAACTCGGCCTATCCTCCAGGTTCTTGACTCGTTTGAATATCATGAAGGAGTTCAAGAGTTTCTTACGATATTTCACCATCGTCTCCATCCAGTTGGATCGATGAACTTGTCTTTGGTAGATGAATATGGCGGTTGCCATAAGTCGCACCGCCTTCGGATTTCTCTAAGATCTTCGGAGATCTTAGATTTATCTGGAAGTATCTCGTTCCACTCAGGTACACCATCGGAATCATTGTTACGATGAGAATTTTCATGAACCGTTTCTTGAAGGTTCATCAAGTGAACATATAAGTCAGTTAAGCATCCGAATCGCTTATAATATTCTGCTCGCATTTTGCATTGCCTTAAGGTTTCCCGTCGGCTCCTGCCGTTTTTTTTTTTCTTCATGTTGGTATTCCCGATATGAAACCTGGTCAAGGTGTTTGTACAGATACATCGTCAATATCGACGATATGTCTTTGTAAGGTACATCTCGGACATCGGTCAGGATCCATAATCTCGGAGTAATTTCTCCTCACCAATTGTTAATTACATAGATATAATAAATTTACTAAAAGTTCTTAATAAACCTAGGCTCTGATACCATTTTTACGGCCCTTAAAACCTTTAAAAATCATTAGTTTACCTTCAACTTTGTATAAGGGGTATTTTGGGATTTTATCAAATAAGAAAGTTATTTTTGAAACATAAATAAGACCATTTTTGTAAATGTGGTTTAAAATTAGGCTATTTTCAATCATTTCCCCGCGAAATTCCTATCGGTCTTGAACTTCAAACATATGTGGATTGTTAATTAAAATTGGGCCACATTTGTATAATCTTACTCGAATAGTCAACAACGTTATCCAAATTCCATTACAATGTTGTCGAAGGATAAAGATATTAGCAAACACTTCACCATTTTAAACGTGACACCTCCACCACTTTCCTTTAATCCTCTGGCCCCACATACCTTACGTCATCACTTACGCATTTACACGCAGAACACACACTACCGACATACACGCGAACTTTAAACCCCAATTGAAAGCTCAACGATCGGAAAAAATGGAACCCCAAAATATTCCCACCTTCTTCCTCATTTTTACTTTCACAGTATTCTCATTCCCATTATCATTCCTCGCGGCGGCGGCGGAGGGCTACGACGGCGCTAGAAGCAGCATAGCATTCGCCACGTGGCTGAGATCCAGCTACTCATTCGACATCTTCTCTCTCCCAACATCGGGCCCCGCGAACGAGGTCCGTCTCACCGATGGGGTTTCCGTCAATTCCAACGGCCATTTCCCCTCGCCCTCATCTGTTTCCATGCTCCCGCACCTACCGAATCGGGTCCTCCCCACCACCCATCTCATCTACGTCACTGAAAGAAACGGGTCCTCGAGTATTTACCACGACGCGATCTACGAAACCCCTCTGGCTACCAGCAGCGGGTCCAGATCTGCTCACCGGGCCTCAACAGAGTCGATTCGGGTCGAGTGTAAGTACCAAACCGATTCGACCCGGTCTCAGGTTCGTTTAGTCGGTGGAGATGCGGAAACCGGCGGTCGGATCTCGATGAAGGATCGGCCGACTTTAGTTGGGCAGAATTTGATTTACGTTTCGACCCACGAGGACCCGGGTCAGCCCCGGGCGAGTTGGACCGCGGTTTACTCGACCTTGTTAACAACCGGTTCGACTCGGCGGCTTACTCCGAGAGGGGTTGCGGATTTCAGCCCCGCCGTTTCTCCGTCGGGGGTTTGGACGGCGGTGGCGTCGTACGGTGAAACAGGCTGGCAGGGTGATATTGAGGAACTGGGGACGGATATTTATGTGTTTTTGACCCGGGACGGTTCGAACCGGGTTCGAGTCGTGGAGCATGGTGGCTGGCCGAGTTGGGCTAATGATTCGACTCTGTATTTTCACAGAAGGGGTGAAGATGGGTGGTGGAGTATTTACAGGGCGTCTTTTCATATCAGAGAAGGTGAAAACCGGGCCGAATCGGTTGTGACCCACCGGGTCACCCCACCCGGTCTACACGCGTTCACTCCGGCAGCTTCTGTTTCGAACCCGAGATTCATAGCAGTAGCTACGAGACGACCCGATTCCGAGTTTCGACACGTGGAGCTCTACGATGTCGTGTCGAATCGGTTTATCATGTCGACCCGATCCGTTACACCGAACGCCCATCATTATAATCCGTTTATCTCGCCCGATTCTACTCGGGTCGGGTACCATAAGTGTCGGGGTTCGACCGGTCATGCCCGTCGTAACGATTTAGTACTTGAGAATATTAAGAGCCCGATTTCGAATATATCGTTATTTCAGGTCGACGGATCGTTTCCGTCGTATTCGCCGGATGGGGAGCGTATTGCTTATGTGAAATTAACGACGGAGCCGATGGCTTACGTGGATTCCCCGGGTCTTTATGTGATGAATAGTGACGGGTCGGGTGTTCGGGCGGTTCTTACCCGACCCGCATTCGCGACCGCGTGGGATTGGAAGAGGAGAGGGGTGGTGTACACGAGCGTCGGACCTATATTCGCCGGTGAGAGGTCCAACGTTGATATCGTATCCGTTAACGTGGACGATGAAAACCCGAGTATTAAAACCCTAACCCACGGAGGACAAAACAATGCGTTTCCTTCGGCCTCGCCCGACGGGAAATGGATCGTGTTCAGGTCGGGTCGGTCCGGTTACAAAAACTTATACGTAATGGATGCTTTGAACGGAGAGACGGGCGGGCTTCGTAGGTTAACCGAAGGTCCATGGACCGATACCATGTGTAATTGGTCGCCTGACGGCGAATGGATTGTGTTTTCATCGGATAGGGGGAATCCTGGTTCGGGTAGTTATGAGTTGTTCAAGATTCATCCAAACGGTACGGGGCTCCAGAAGGTGTTGCAGAGTGGTTCGGGCGGGCGGATCAACCACCCGTGGTTTAGCCCGGATGGGAAATACATCGTGTTCGTAGCGGATTATGCTGGTGTTTCTGCTGAGCCAATTTCAAACCCGCACCATTTCCAGCCCTACGGTGATGTTTTCGTGATCAAATCGGACGGGTCGGGTATCAAAAGATTGACCCATAACTCTTATGAGGATGGGACCCCAGCTTGGAGCCCCAAATTTGCTAAACCGGTTAATGCGGAGTGGCCTAATGATGGATCACATTGTTCATTTGAAGATTGCCACTGGCTAAGTTAAATCCACAATTTAGCTTATTTTAAACCTCATTAAGAACAAATTGTGCTGAGTTTTTAGACAGGGGTGGTATTTGAGGCTTTATGTTGTAATTTGTGTGGTTTTTGCACAGGGAGAGTACATGTTCTGCATAGGTTCTTTATGTTAATAGATGCAATAAAAGCCTTCCTTTTACTTAATTGGGGGTTTATAATCATTGTTATGTATAAATCAAGGAATAAAAGGACCTCAATGGGCAAGATAGACATGGTTCAAAGTTAGGGGTGTCAATTTCAGTCCCGACACGCAAATCCGACACGAACCTAACACGATATTAATGGGTATGGGTCCAACCTTCATGGGTCCGGATAGAAATTGAGTCGAACCCCAATAACATGTCAATTAAGCAGGTCGGGTCCGGATTAACCTATTATAACCCATTTAACTCGTCTAATCCGTTTGTAAATTTAAAAATTAATTAATTATTTAATTGTAAGAAAAAACCAAAAACATGACATTTCCTTAAAACTTAAATGTTAAAACCTCCTTAATATGTATGTTTTGTTATTATTTTGCATGTATTTTTGTATGTTATACTCAAATAATTAAATAGGACGGATCTGGATTGACTTATTCTAACACACGGACCCACAAATTTGTACCCACGAACCCAATCCATTGACACCCCAATTCAAAATTAAATTATATTATAAAGAGTGTTGGTGTCATAAATTATATTTGTGCTTTTGTAGAAGTGATGAATTGCGTTGGGAATATTTGGAAAAAATCGAAAGATGTTGGTGAAGGATATTAAAGTTGAAAAACATAATTTACTGTTGCTCGTTTTGTAAAATCAAGAGTCCAAAATGCCCTTTAGGTCAAAACCTGTTTGGTTCATATCTCTCTTCTTTCTTCTTTTTAAGTTGGCAAAAAGACCGTTTTATGTGTCTCAATCCGTAAGACGGATTCTATTTGATCTGCGGATCCTGTTGATCAAGTCCGCGGGTCAACAGCAGCTCCAACCTTTTTTTTTCAATTTTTCTTCCCAGGTTAAAGTAACAGTTTTATGAGAAAAAGTATCGGTTATTTTAGATAAAATATCATATTTTTTAATATAGCCACATATTATGATTACATTGTTTGATAAATGATTTTATCATGATTTTGATGATTTTGTTTTTATACCAAAACAATGTTTTTAAAGGTTGTCCAAATACTCCTAAATGATTTAAAATGGTTTTAATATTTTCCGGAGTATTTCTACAAGTTTATTTTCGATATAAATTGGACAACACTTTTGATGATTTTGTGTTAATGTGTTTTTACACCAAAACAATGGTTCTAAAATATTGTCCTAATACTCCCGATCGGTCTAAAATATTTTTACTATTTTTTGGAGTATTTCTTGAAGTTTATTTTCGATATAAAATTGGACAATACTTTTGTTTTGAGGCCAATCGTCGCCCTATAGAGCATCCCGTGCACGAAAATTGTGAAAAATGTGAATAAGCTATTTTTTGAAAAAAGGTTGGTTGACCAGGTCAACGGGGTGGTACCGGTGTGGTGTATCGGCAAGGCGTCGGCCGGTGCGTCGGTCCGTCGGCCGTGAGTGACCGTACACAGGAGCATTTTTGAAATAGAACTTTCGGACTCGTTTTTTGGTTCTCGCTTTCGGCCATTTGGACATGGTCGGCCAGTCGGACCGTCGGCCGCCGCCTGTGTAAATGTGTTTTCTCATTTTCAAACGTCTATTTTTGTGACGGCCGCTTCTTAAGTTTAATGACAAGAAAATTCTAACCATTGTGCGTGAGATGACTTTTCCCTAAATTGTGGGATTGATTTCTAACTAGAATCTTGATTTTAATTGCAATTTTTGTAGAAATCGATTCAAGAGGAGCTATCAAGTATCAATCATCTCCTATAAATAGAGGAAGATTTGGAGCAACCAATACAACAATTGAGATACAACACAACAAGATACACTTTAAGCAAATACTTGATCTTTCATTGTTATTATTCTTGTTGTAAATTTGCCTAGCTTATCACTTTCACATCTTTGAGGTCTAGGCTATTCTTGATTACACTTTGCACTCAAATTGTATTATTCATTATTGAGTTGTAATCTTAATTTTTGGTTATCATTCAAACACAAGATATCCTTGTGAGTGCTCTTGTGGTAAGAACACACTTGGATGATCTAGGTGATAGGTGCAAGAAGATTGTGGTGATCTTCTTATTGAGGTGTTGAAGAATTTGGTACTCTTCAAGGGTGAAGATTGTGGTAATCTTCACAAGGTGCCGTTTGGAGATTGTGGTAATCTTCAAGTGAGATTGTGGTAATCTCAAAGGTGGTGTTGAAGAAGAGTGTGGTGCTCTTCAAGGTGTTGTAAGTTGAATTTGTATTAATTTTGGTAATTAATAAATTTCTTTTTTTCTTTTTGAAATCCATCCCGGATATACTGGGGTGGTAGAGGATTAGGCCCTAGGTGGGTTGAACCTCTTTAAATCGACGTGTGTTGTTTATATTCCGCACCTTTATTATTGTCTTTGAGCATTCGGTTCGAAAAAGAGGGTAAAATTGAAAAGATGGAGATAATCTATTCACCCCCCTCTAGATTATCGTAGCCGCTTGGACTTACAAGTGGTATCAAAGCCAAACTCTTTGGCAAGCTCGTTTCACATCGCGAGTGAAGAGAAACGATCGTCGACTCTACGAACGAAGCTCATCTTTCCAAGCACCTCCACCACCAAGCCACCTCGGTTTGATTCCAAAAATTTTATATTTTGGAAAGAAAGAATGGAATGCTATTTACAAGGTTGCGGGTTTGATATTTGGAACACCGTCATCAATGGAGAATCCATTCCAACGAAGAATACACCACACACCTCTAAAGGCTTCAAAGAGCTCAATGATGAAGAGAAGAGAATCATCTTCTTAAATGGTAAAGCTCTTAGTATTTTGTATTGTTCACTTACTACTTTGGAATTTGATCATGTTGTAGGTATTCGATCGGCACATGAAGTATGGCAAAAATTAGAAGCCATCTATGAAGTGTATGCAAATGAAAGGAGCAACTCAAAAGCATCTACTTCACAAATGGATACAACATCAAATCCAACAACATGGGATGAGCCTTCTACAACCTCCCATGATGAAGAAGTTGAACAATGTCTTATAGGCATCGAAGAAGAAAACGAGGTAAGTTCTAAACCCTCTACTTCTTATGACAATGAATTGCAATATGTATATAGTGATTTGCAAAATGATTATGATGAGCTACAAGATGAATCCCAAAACTTACTTGTTAAATACAAAAATTTGAAAAAGGAATTCATTGTTTTGAAAAATGATAAGGATAGTTTATTTACTTCCTATGAATCTTTATCATGTGCTCACACCACCACTCTTGATAAGGTTAGAAACCTTGAGAAAGAAAATAGTACTCTTGTTGGGAATATTGATTGCATGAAAAAGGATTTATTAAAATCCAACTTGAGTACCAATAAAATGTCCAATATTGTTGATATTCATAATTGTGATAAAGGACTTGATCATAAGCCTAATGTTGTTAATCATATGAAAAAGGATCAAGTCACTAAGCATATTGGTCATTATGCTCCTAGAATTATTACTTGTTTTTATTGTGGCAAAAAGGGACATACGGCTAATTCTTGTCGGGCTAGAAATAACTCTAATTATTGTTGGAGACCTAAAAGTCTCAAAGCTAATCCTAAAGGACCCAAACACATGAGGGTACCACAAAATAATGTGTTATTAGGTACCCGACGAAGTAATAATCGGAGAAAATTCATGCCACCAAGAAAACATCAAATGAACGTTTCATTTGATCAAAGAAGGAGAAACTATTCTCAACAAAGCCAATTTCCAAGAAGAACGTATAATCAAAAATGGGAAGAACACAATCCTTGGAAATGACAAAGACATCATCAACAAGATGATTTTCAAAGAAGAAGAAATCATCAGCAATGGGAAGATAACCAACCTTGGAAATGGAGTAATCAAAGAAGTCATCATCAACAAAGTGACTTCTCATGGGGAAGATATCATCAAGAATGGGAAAGACACAACCCATGGAAACGACGTAATTGGTAAACCGTATCTCTCCATTTATATATGCATTTTATTTTAATTCTATGCATGTTTTTATTTGCGTCTCAATTGCAAAATGAGTTTTCAAGTATTTTTTTATTAAGGTCTTTAATATATATTTGTGCTTTTAAAATATTTTTGAAAAAGAAGACCTTATATGATGTTTTTAAAACTCTTGTGCATTTTTGTAGACTAAAGTGTGTTATCATCTTTTATGGATTTTTTTGGCATGAGCTTACTTGTGATATCTCTTAGCCTACACTTGGATGTATATGTTCTATTGTGAACACCTTAGACAAATCGGATGCCCTATGATGATAGTAATGAAGTAGACAAAAAGGGTATTTCGGAACAAACTCGATGACCAAGGCAACATTGGTCGAACTAAGGCGAGGTTAGTAGCTCAAAGGTATTTTCAAGAAGAAGGTAATTGATTTTGATGTAACATTTGCAATCATAGCACATTTAGTAGCTATTTGCATTTTACTTGTCCATTCTTGTTTTAAGAAAATTTCAAGCTTTACCAAATGGATGTTAAATCCAATTTTCTCAATGGTTTTATTCAAGTAGAAGTCTATCGGGGTTTAAATTTTTCTAGGCCAAATGATCTTTATAAAAGGCCTTGTATGGGTTCAAACAAGTACCCCATGTATGGTATGATAGACTTAGCTATTCTTGCTAAATGATTTGACAAAAGGTAAAGTTGATACTACTCTCCTTGTTTTTTGAAAAAGGGCAAGATTGTTTGCTTGTGCATATTTATGAGAATATTTTTGGTGCTACTAATGAATATTTTGTGCAAGAGATTCTCCTAAGTTGATGTAGGTGAACTTGAGATGAACATGGTATCACATGATGGGGGAGATCAAATTTCATCATTGGACTTCAAGTTAATCAATGCCAAGTAGATGGTTATATTTCAAAAGAACTCTTGAAGGAGTTAGGCATTAAAGAAGGAAGAATCATCTCAAACTCTATGGCTATCAATGAAGAAATTGACAAAGGTTGAGAAAGGCATGTCGGTTGACAAACAAATTCGAGGTATGTTTTCTTATATTATTCCTATAGACCCGACATTCCATATGCCTTATGTCTAAATGCTCGACTTAAAAAAACTATCCCAACAAATCTCATTAAAGTGCTATTAAAAGAAATTTTCAAATATTTGAAAGGCACTTCTTCTTATGACTTGTTGTATCCAAAGCTTTAAAACGTTCTTATTTTTTATTTTCGGGATAACAAGTTTGGTATCTATTATACGGTTATTCGTATTCAAAATTTGGTTCGTCATAATCGAACTAAACATATTGAGATTCGATATACTTTTTTTTGGGATTGTGATTTTTAACAAAAACTTAAGATGTGTTTAATTCCGTCTCAAGGATAACTCGCGGACTTTTTGATCGTTAACCGCCGAGTATTTTACCTCATTTCGAGCTTGATTATGACATAATGTATATTGAATGAGGTCTACACTTGCATTTTGCACGTTTTTAAAACTTAGGGGCAAAAAATCGGATTTCTAGATCAAAACTGGATTTTGCAAATCAAGCGAGCAGGTGGGCAACCAGGCGGGGGCGGCCAACGTGCCGCCCACTGCCGACCGGTCGCCCTTGCCCATGACCGGTCGCCCTAAGAGATTTTTTGGTTAAAATGCTTCTGTTTTCCAAACTTAGCCATTTTGGCTCTTTTGGTTCATTTTTCGTCCCCTTTGTCATTTTCACACACAATTCACTTCAAATGAGTTTTGATGCATGAATTATATCTTGGGGATTGTCTAGATCGTTTATCATCATTGATGCTCATCTTTACCGATTGAATGGTAAGAATTTCACTCTCTTTAGCCCAATTGGGTTGAACCCTCGAGTTTGTGGCTTATATGTATTTTTAATGCAATTCATATATTTTTGTGATGAGCTTATTGATTGTTGATGATTGACTTGTGTTAAATTGCATTTGGTGATGAAAAACTTGGCTTGATTTCATTTACAAGGGCTATATATATCTTTCTCAATTTTTGACGCCCGCCAAGTGTTCGATAAAACGTTTCAATGAAAAATTCATCACCTACATGATTCTCTCGATTTCAAAAGTCTTATACATTTATAGAGATCATGTTTTGCTTATAAAATGAGTTTTCCTAAACCTCTACAAGTCGTATGATTCGACTTTTCCCTCCTATTTGGTTTATAAGCTTCAATGCTCAAATAGCTCGATACATCGGTTTAGTTGCGTACTTTGATATATGATGTATTTATCGTCTAACATTCCTTTTGATGATTCCAAAGGGGAGAAACAGGTTATAAGCTCATTAGCTCATAAAAGCTTAGATATAACGAAAAAGAAGCTATAAGTTATGGCTTCATAAAGCCGTAAGTTGTGGATCATATTTAGTCCACTTGGTGCATTATGGTTATGTATGAATCATGGTCCATTGGTTGTAGTATGGACTTATATACGGTTCTAATGATGTATCTTTGACATGGGGAGCTTTTAAGTTTTTGATACTTAAGCTCAATATCGAAAAGCTAAGATTTTAGCTTATGTTGAAGTTGCTTCTATATTACTCTTGTTGTGCATGTTGATAGGGAGCATTTGCTATATGTGTTTGAATATCTCTACTCCCATCATTGTGATTATATTGCATGGAATGTTGTCGCTCACAATCGAAAGTTCCTTTTCTAAGGTAAAAATGTTTTGTTTTCAAAATCGACCTCGTTAAAATTGTTTTAGTTTGTAATCATCAAAAAGGGGAGATTGTTTGATAAATGGTTTTATCATGATTTTGATGATTTTGTTTTTATACCAAAACAATGTTTTTAAAGGTTGTCCAAATACTCCTAAATGATTTAAAATGGTTTTAATATTTTTCGGAGTATTTCTACAAGTTTATTTTCGATATAAATTGGACAATACTTTTGATGATTTTGTGTTAATGTGTTTTTACACCAAAAACAATGGTTCTAAAATATTGTCCTAATACTCCCGATCGGTCTAAAATATTTTTACTATTTTTTGGAGTATTTCTTGAAGTTTATTTTCGATATAAAATTGGACAATAGTTTTGTTTTGAGGCCAATCGGTCGCCCTATAGAGCATCCCGTACCTGAAAATTGTGAAAAACAGTGAATAAACTATTTGCTGAAAAAAGGTTGGTTGATCGGTCAACAGGGTGGTAGACCGGTGTGGTCGAACAGTCGGCAAGGCGTCGACGGTCGGTCGGCCGTGGTGACCGTACACTGGGGAGCATTTTTTGAAGCGAACTTTCTGGACTCGTTTTTTGGTTACGCTTTCGACCCGGTTGGACATAAGGTCGAATTGGTCGGACCCCGTCGGCCGGCCGCCTGTGTAAATGTGTTTTCTCATTTTCAAACGTCTATTTGTGCGCGACCGGTATCGCTCTTAAGTTTGACAAAATTCTAACCGTTGTGCAAATGACAACTTTTCCCTAAATTGTGGGATTGATTTCTAACAGCTATAATCTTGATTTTAATTGCAATTTTTTTGTAGAAATCAGATTCCAAGAGGAGCCTATCAAGTATCAATCATCTCCTATAAATAGAGGAAGATTTGGAGCAACCAATACAACAATTGAGATACAACACAACAAGATACACTTTAAGCAAATACTTGGTCTTTCATTGTTATTATTCTTGTTGTAAATTTGCCTAGCTTATCACTTTCACATCTTTGAGGTCTAGGCTATTCTTGATTACACTTTGCACTCAAATTGTATTATTCATTATTGAGTTGTAATCTTGATTTTTGGTTATCATTCAAACACAAGATATCCTTGTGAGTGCTCTTGTGGTAAGAACACACTTGGATGATCTATGTGATAGGTGCAAGAAGATTGTGGTGATCTTCTTATTGAGGTGTTGAAGAATTTGGTACTTTTCAAGGGTGAAGATTGTGGTAATCTTCAAGTGAGATTGTGGTAATCTCAAAGGTGGTGTTGAAGAAGAGTGTGGTGCTCTTCAAGGTGTTGTAAGTTGAATTTGTATTAATTTTGGTAATTAATAAAATTCTTTTTTTCTTTTTGAAATCCATCCCGGATATACTGGGGTGGTAGAGGATTAGACCTTAAGTGGGTTGAACCTCTTTAAATCGACGTGTGTTGTTTATATTCCGCACCTTTATTATTGTCTTTGAGCATTCGGTTCGAAAAAGAGGGTAAAATTGAAAAGATGGAGATAATCTATTCACCCCCCCTCTAGATTATCGTAGCCGCTTGGACTTACATACATTACATTGAAGGACAAATAAATATATCACGAGTCAAAGTAATACCTTTATGAGTAAAAATATATATGTTTGAGACAAAATATCATGTTTTAAGAGTAAAAATATCTGTTTTTTAAAATAAAGTATTATATTTTTTAATATAGTCACAAATTATGAATATATTACTATATATATATATATATAACAGAGTTAAAGTAACACTTTTATACGTTAAAGTACCTATTTTTTTAGATAAAGTATCATGTTTTTTTAATATAGTCACAAATTAGAAATGAAGAAAAGAAGGAAAAATAAAAACTAAATATGATATAGTTAAAGTAACAGTTTTATAAGTAAAAGTATCCGTTTGTTGAGATAAAGTATCATATTTCTTAATACAGTTACAAACTAAGAACAAAAGAAGAGAAAAAATAAAAAATAAATATGATATAGTTAAAGTAACATTTTTATAAGTATCCATTTATTGAAATAATGTATCATGTTTTTTAATAGACTTGGGTTTGATTCTTAGCCTTTACATTTATAGGCCTTTTTAATTTTTTTAAAATTATCAGACGTATTTATGAATGGGTTTAATTCCCCCCAAGCGATAATACTAAATTTTTTATAAAAGAAAATAACAGGTGGGTGGGTGAGGCGGAGAGGAGGCGGGTGGGTTGGGTGGGCGAGTGGATCCGTTTACGGAATAGAATCCGTAAAACGGTCCTATAGGAGACATACTCTTTTAAGTTGTACCTTTTATTATTTTTATGTGTTATTTGTTTTGTGTGTGTATCTTGCTTGTTTATAGGGTCAGATTTGGACACAAAGTTTGGGATTACATTGTAAAACTTGAGATTGATCAAGATTTGCCACAACTGATAACTTTGTCCTATTAGGCCCATCTAGGTTAACCAAGGTAAGTTGCTCAAATATTCTATTATTGATAATTAGAGTTTTCCACAACGCTAAGTTAATGCTTTTTTTAGTCACTTTTTCTCGATATATTAAGATTCAAAGCTTACACATGACTAATCTTTGGGGAAATAATCTCATCTCCTCAAAAACTATCACAAGTAAACCGCGAGTAATGGACTTTGGCTCTCAAATTTCTAATATTCTCAACTACCACGCACAAGAAGTCGTTCCCCAAGTGATTGATCCACGGTGGAGGTAGGGGTCATCCTGGACCCCAACCCCCTTTCTTTTAAAAAAAAAATAATTTACTAGGTACATTTTTTTAGTTAAAACCTATATGTTTCTTCTTTTAATTTTTTATATGGTCTACTTCAATTTTGTGTATCTGGACATCCTGTAATATTTATCGGCTACGCCATTGTTGCTCCATGCTTGATCCCAACTATCCAACTGTCAGTTACCACTGAGTTTTAGCCTCCGACAGTATCGTTTGAAGCTCTCAATATTAATCGTTCCACATTGTATCATAGGGGTCTCAAACTCATGACCTTTCAAAGAGAGAACATGAGTTACATCACATGTGACCACTAGGGCCTTTTTTTTGTCACTTAGTGCTACATTAACATGCACGAAAGTCTTCTATTTTCACAATGGCAAGTTCAAGTTAATGTTTAAAATAAACCTTACTATTAAATATATGAAACATTAATTTGTGGTGAACTAGATTCAATATTTTGAACTTAAAGCTCGAACTTGCAATTGTGGAATCATCTGCAATGGCAACAATCAAATTCAAAATTTAAAAACTTAGACCTTGAACCACCCATAATGCTCTTAATGTTTAAGCGATATATTGTCAATTCTTTGAGTTTTTTGACAAACTATAATAGTTTTCAAAATTAATTGACAAATTATTGTAGTTTTTTGAGACATCGTCATTTTAAGCATAGGCGCATGTGGTTGTTGTGCCTTTAGAAAATACACAAAGTCAACATGTGCATCATGTATTTTCTGGGTTTTTTGTTAATCCGTCAGAAATGAAGCGCATGTGTAGATTGAGCCTTTTCTAAAGGCTCAATCTACACATGCGCTTCATTTCCATATTTTTTTTATTTATTTTATTTCTGCAAAACGATGTGTTTTTCAAATTTTTTTTTTTGAGTTTTACCGATCAAACTTCTTCGTTGCTCCTTCGCCGGGAAATTTATTATCGCTACCTCGCCGGAAAAATTCATTATGCTTTCGGATTGGGGTCGCTTTTGTCGGAAAAATGCGCAAAGCTGTAGAAAAATTTCGCCAAGCGATTCACGGAAAATTTTGAACCAGGATTCTTTTTTTTTGTTGTAGATTTGTTTTTCTTTGTGAGAGGAGTGGTTTGGTTGTGTTTCTTGAATTTGGATTTATAGAGGGATGATGGGTGAATTATTGCTCCATTATTGTGGTCGTTGAGGGTAGGGCTGTTAATTCGGTTAACCATTAACCGAAATGTCAAGAATCGAATTAATTGAATTTTCTAATTATTAAAACAATTAACCGAACCGAAATTATATATACCGAATTATATATCGGTTAATTGGTCGGATAACTGAATTAACCAAAATTTCTTTAAAATACAAAAATATATGTTCTATATATAATATATAATCTATAATATAAATAAATATAATTCACACAAATTTCTTTAAAATAAAAAATATAATTTTTTATATATAATATATTATATATATATGATATATAAATATAATTATATATAAAATATATTTTTAATATAATATTTTGGTTAACTCGGTTAATTTTAAATTTTCAAACCGAATTAACCGATAACCGAAATTCTTTAAAATCTTTAACCATTCACCGAACCGAAATAATTCGGTTACCGACCGAATTAACCGAATTAATTCGGATAACGGTTAACAAAAAAAAAACGATTAATTGAACACCCCTTGTTTGGGGAGCAGCAGTCAAAGCGCGTCTGACATATGCGCTTACGTTTTCTGCATGTTGCTAGTGTAAGCCCATGAAGTGAAGTGCATACGCTTCATTTTAATTTTTAGAAAGAAAAAATTTCTGAAACTTGTCCAGGTTATGTCAGGAAGCGCATGGGTCTATTGTGCCTTTGCAAAAGGCACAAATCTTATGTGTGCCTGCGCTTAATTACACAACACAATCAAATTTCGCAGTATTTTGTCAATTTTTTCTCATAGATACAATGCGCTTAATTACACAACACAATCAAATTTCGCAGTATTTTGTCAATTTTTTCTCATAGATACAATACTTTGTCGAAAAGCCTCTATTCATTGTTATAGTGATCTTGGCAAACACTTTACTTTAAATCTTACACAAATTAAAATCATAAATGATGATATTCATATTCGTGTAATAAATGAACTCGCATGGAGTACCAAACAATTCAATTAATAGTTGTCAAATTCTTTTTTTTTTTTTGAAAGCATAATAGTTGTCAATTTTCGTAAGCCTCCTTTAGGTGAAATGAAAAGATAAGCATAAAAAAGGGTAAGGATGATATCATAATCATGCCATTTGTTTCAATCATATAATTGAAGCTTTAGGAACCTAATGCGATAATTCAAGAAACAACACAACTTTACCACCTTTGGTCTTGGCCTCCGAAATGACTAAACTGTCCTTGATAGCTTATTACTAAAATCGACTAGGACATTAAAAATATGGTGTATATGATTGAAATACTAGAACATCTATTTCCTGTTGAATTTTTTTTATAACCAATTGGACATTGGTATTCTAGACAAATGATTTTCTTTTTTCTTAAAAAGCTATATAAGACACACTAAATAATTAATTACTATTTGTACATAAAAATCAATAAAAAAATAAGTACATAGGGAATATTAGGAAAAGGGATACACGCATTCGTATGTGCTCGAACTCGGATTAATTATCGTGTCAACACAAGTCTCTCTCATTGGACCAAAACATTGATCCCGCACATAAAATCAACAACAGGAACCTACAACCCCCGGCAGGGACGGATCCAGAAACTTGTGACAAGGGGGGCACAAAATAAAATACGATTATAAATTATATCAAAAATAATTGATGGTGACACACTTTGTTATTTTTCAACCTATTAATAAATAGTTTTTAAAAAGTTATGTAACACCATAATATTATATAACACTATTAACAACTTTAATAATATTATATAATATTGTAGCTTATAATGTTATCAAGTGTTTTATAAATTAGAATTTAGGGCACACTATTAATCTATAAATAAAACACTTTATAAATTAGTAATTTGTGTTTTATAATTACTTATAACATTTTTATTAATTATAATGTTAGTAGTGTTATAATTTTTGGCACACTATTAACTTAATGTAATTTAATTTATAATGCTATAATATGATAATGTTGTATAATATTTATTTTAAAAAGTTACTAATATAATATAATACTTTGTACATAAATTAGTAATGTATGTAATATATATATATATATATATATATATAGGGTTATATAAATAGTAAATGTAAAAAAAATCTATATGGGAGCACGTGCCACCATAGTGGGATATATAGATTCGTCTCTGACCCCCGGGGCATAGACTAACAGTAAGGCCTAAAGTGACGTGTGAACTCTTTCTCCCTGAGCAGGGCAGTTCCTGACTGAAATATTGTTGAGGTTGTTTGGGGTCCGTGTCCCGTGAACTTCTCCCTTATATCGATTTAATCGGGGATGATCTTCACTCTTGAGGGACTGGGACTATCACTTCGTGGACTAGTCAGGGCAATCATGGAATTTTGATTAATTAAAAAAAAAATGAACCTACATATATAAATAATTTCTACTATCTTATTTTTTTTTTTTGAAATGATTTCTACTGTGTTATTAGAAATTATTTTCTAACGATTGAAATCGAATAAAATCCACAATACATATTGTCCAAGGATATGGAAATTGACGTTCATGATAATAAACCCATTGTTGATCTGCCACCTGCAACATATCCAGAATCCGCCTCATCCCTTTTACACACTCTATAAACCCTACTTCACTCCAAGTAAAATTCAATTCCAACCCAGCTAAATTAATCCTTTTCAAACAATCCAAATACAATGAAACCCTCAATTCATCAAACTATTTCGTTCTTCCTTATCTTCAACTTCCTATTATCATCAATTCCACACCTCCAGGCCACCACCGCCGGAGTCGGCGGCGCCACCACCATAGCCTTTGCAACTCTAGGAAGATCGAGCTACTCTTTCGACATCTACGCTATCCCTACAAATCGCCCATCGAAAGAAATCCGTCTCACCGATGGCAAATCCGTCAATTTCAACGGCTTTTTCCCGTCGTCTTCATCTCTCTCCGTCCTCCCTCTATTCCCCAATCGACCTGACCCGACAACCCACATCCTTTACATCACCGAGCGAAACGGGTCATCGAAAATTTACCTGGATGCCCTCTACGACAGCCCTCCTCTCACCTCGGGATCGAGATCCATGCTTGAGTTTCCAACCGAATCAACAAATCGTTTGCAGGTTAATTTATTGGGTGACGAGCAAACCGGTGGCCGGATTTCGATGAAGGATAAACCGAGTTTAGTCGGCCAGAGTTTGATTTACGTCTCCACCCACGAAAACCCGGGTCAGCCTCGGGCGAGCTGGGCCGCGGTTTACTCGACTCAGTTGACCACCGGGTCGACTCGGAGGCTGACGCCGAAAGGGGTGGCGGATTTAAGCCCCGCCGTGTCTCCGTCGGGGGTTTGGACGGCGGTGGCGTCGTTTGGGGAAAAGGGTTGGGGTGGGGAGGTTCAAGAACTCGATACGGATATTTACGTTTTCTTGACTCGGGACGGTTCGAACCGGGTTAAAATCGTCGAGCATGGCGGGTGGCCGGCTTGGGCTGACGATTCTACTCTGTATTTCCACCGGAGATGTGACGATGGGTGGTGGAGTGTTTTCCGGGCGACTTTTAACACTAAAGACGGCCAACTCGGTGTTGAACCGGTGGTGACTCGGCGGCTCACCCCACCCGGTTTACACGCTTTCACTCCAGCAGCTTCTTCTTCCAACAAGAGCTTCATAGCTGTAGCCACCAGAAGACCCGAATCAGAATTTCGGCACATCGAGCTATACGATGTCGTTTCAAAGAAGTTCATCGAAGTGACCCGACCCGTTTCACCCAATGTCCATCATTTAAACCCGTTTATCTCACCCGATTCTGAATGGGTCGGGTACCACAAGTGTAGGGGTGCAAGCAATGACGGGAAGAGTAATAATGATTTGGTACTTGAAAATGTTCGGAGTCCATTACCAAACGTTTCCTTGTTTCGGGTTGACGGGTCGTTCCCTTCGTACTCACCGGACGGTGAGCGGGTCGCCTATGTGAAATTCCCGGGTCTATATGTGATGAATAGTGATGGATCGGGTGTCCGGAATGTTCTAACCCGAACCGCCTTTTCGACCGCGTGGGATTGGAAGAGGAAAGGAGTGGTGTACACAAGTGTTGGACCTACATTTGCTAGTGAGAGCACAAAAGTTGACATCATATCGATCAATGTGGATGATGAGGACCTTAGTTACAAACAATTAACCCTAGGAGGTGAAAACAATGCATTCCCTTCGCCCTCGCCCGATGGAAAATGGGTCGTGTTCAGATCGGGTCGAACGGGTCACAAGAACTTGTACATTATGGATGCTATGAATGGAGAAACGGGCGGGCTTCACCAGTTAACTGAAGGTCCATGGACCGATACAATGTGTAATTGGTCACCGGATGGCGAATGGATTGCCTTTGCATCGGATAGGGAAAATCCGGGTTCAGGTAGTTTTGAATTGTTCAAGATTCATCCGAACGGTACGGGACTCCAAAAGGTGATCCAGAGTGGTTTGGGTGGACGAACCAACCACCCGTGGTTTAGTCCGGATGGGAAATACATCGTGTTGACCTCCGATTACGCTGGGGTTTCTGCTGAACCAATTTCAAACCCGCACCATTACCAACCCTATGGTGATATTTTCGTGATCAAATCAGACGGGACGGGGATCCAAAGATTGACCCACAACTCTTATGAGGATGGAACACCAGCTTGGAGCTCCAAATACACGAGGCCGACTAATGTCGAATGGCCTAGTGGAGGATCAAAGTGTTCGTTCGACGATTGCCATTGGCTAAACATAAGCCCTAATAAGGTATCAAGATCATCTAATAAGAGGCAGTGTGCTCATTGAGACCTAACATGTTCCCAATCTTGTATTAGTTGTAAGAACACTTGCCTTGCTTTGTGTAATAGAAGTACCTTGAAGCTTTATATTGTAAAAAGCTTTATGTTGTGAAGTTTTGTAATTACAAATGCAATAAAAGTCTGTTGCTATGCTTTTTGGGTTTCATTTTCAACCATATATTTTGGAGAAAAAAATATTATTACCTCTTAGACCTAAATTTTCCAGGAAATACCCAATGCCTGAACTGAGAACAACTAAACAGGAAATAGCAGAAAGAAAAACTGAGACAAAATCTCTGGAAAATTAGAAATGAGCTATACATGGAACTAATGTTAGGTCTAAAACTGACTGAATTAAAAGCATGGGGTACAAAGATTGTAAGGATCCAAGCATACAAAAGGTAAATCCAAATGTAGTGCCCCCCTTCTCACTCGCGCCTGGTTTTTGGCCATTAATCCTCAACTCGATGAAAAAAACGTTCATCAGGAAACTGCGTTCTGTTTAATCGAGAACGGCAACCAGCAGCAGATGAAGCACAGAAGAAAAAGTCCATCCAACAGAGCATTGGAACCAGCTGCATTATTGTTGAGACTAGCTAGCTGCTTACATTGTGGAAGTATTCTTGAGGTATAGATGGAGGGCAGTACTTCTTTGCCACAAATTTGTACTGGATTCAAAAAAAGCAACTTGTGTTACATTTCAAATTTTGCAAAGACATAAATTAGGGATAATAACAAAAACCTCTCTAAGGTTTGGGCTAATTACATTAGTGGGCATTTGAAATATTTTTAACTTATGAAGGGGGAATATAAAACTTAATCAAACCTCACGAGTTTTTGTAGTTTTCAAAAACCTCTGGGATATTTTTGTAATTAGCCTGAACCTTAGGATTTTATTTTGTAATTATCCCTAAAAAGTTATAAATTATACTTGAGGCCCTCAGAGGAAATACAGAAAAAAAAAAAAAAAAACTTGTACAACTTCACTTTAAGTCTATATATATGTGCTAAATTTTGTGTTAATTTTGCACCAGAATAGAAATTTGCTCACCTTATGCTGACTGTATTTCTCCCTAATTGCAGGCAGACTAGAATTTTGATTATTGCAGCAAAGCCCATGTAATGCTATGACACAGTCGCGTAAATCAAAGGGCTGATAAAGGGTGTAATGTCGCAAAGTGGAATTCTGCATAAATATAACGAGAATCAAATCGTGGTCGAAGATATCTATTACAAGAAGAACAAGAAAAAAGGGAATGAAATATCTTAGAACAATGTTTGGAAAGTCCACATACCCAGGGCCTCTTGGAAGGGAGAAGAATAAATCTGGCCAAGAAAATTGATGAAGCTGCTATCAATGATGGGGCAAAACATAGCATATTGTACTCTAGCAGAGATAACTCTGCAATGTAGTTGGCCAAACACTCCAATTGTAGTAAAGGAGCCTGCAAAGGTAGCCAAATATATACATTTTAGACACGTCCAAGAACAATTTCATGGGAAAATTCGAGGTTACTAATAGAGATGATACCTCATTAACACCTTGTGCAGCGCGAACAAATCTCCTACGAAAGTTTCAATACACGGACAACGAACATTAACATCTTAATCCAAAAGAAATCGGACAACGGATACAAGTTAGATGATCACCTTAAGAAACATTTAGCTGTGGGTGCTGTCATCTCAAATTTCAGGTAATTCAAAACAGCAGATTCCATTTGCAAAACCTGAAAATTTTGAACTCCTTAGAATGTTGCAATTACCCAAAGTAACTCTCAGGTACTTTTTTTTTTTTTGATATCAACTCTCAGGTACTTAAAAAGGGAGAAAACAGGGTACCTCTTCCTTAAAGTATGTGTTATCGGTTATGTAGCAGAATTCTTCCACCTGAGGTGCACAAATCTCTTCATATTTTCTGCAAAGTACATATTCATATTACTGGCTTACTACTTTCTCCAGTCAAGAATATTTGTGAAATTACAATGAGCAAATACATGAAAGATATTGAATGATGAATCTTACGATGCAATCATCATGCAAGCTACACCGAGCAATTGTAACCTTTGCCTATCCATGACATTTCCAGAAAGATAACGATCTATGTAGTTAACGGTCAGATACAATGTGTCAGGAATAAGTCTGTATTCCTCTGCAACCTGTGGTTCAAATTTGATGTCAAACGGAATACTTTTCACAAAATATAGAAGGAACTCTAACGAAATGTCCATCATAAACATGCTTAGAGAGAATCGGACCATTCTAAAAACTAATATATGTTTAGCTCTAGACAAGATGAAAGGGAAAGTGGAGTTTATAAACTTCAATTGGCAAAAGAAATTGTTTACCTCAACAAGCCAATCAATAAGAATCGCTCGCATGCTGGCATTGATGTCTTTTTGCACCCTTTCCATGAAGTTAGTAGCTGGCCTTTTCTTTGCCTAAAGTTGAATGGACAAAGAAATCAATGAACAATACATATAGATTGTTATTTGTTAATGATAAATGTCCCTTGAGAACCAAACGGTGTCATATTGGCATAAAATTAACAAACCAAACCATAACAGAAAGTGCTTATGCTTCATCAACACAAATAAAATGTAAACCTCGGATGCTCTCAAGTGCTTGTAAATATCACAAGCAATGGTTGCACATAACTGTGGGTCGTCTAGATTCTCGTCAACATCTACAATCATGTCATCGGATTCTATTGCAGCAAGTACGTCTCGTTTGCATATATTCCCTGCAAACAGAATGGCCGAGCCTACATTACAATCTTTGGAAGTAGCAAATATATAAAGTAATGTGTTCAGATAATTTTTAGCATGTGCTATTTCAAAATAAAAGAATTTTAACACTGTTCAGAGTACAAAACCTGTAATTTCCACATGTTTTGAAATGCAAAGCATGTTTGATGCCTTCCGCTCAATGGAATCAACTGCTGCTATTTCAGTACTATCCATGTATTCTACATCTGGACTCTTCAATGAATCACAAGTGGACATAGATTCATCCATCGAAACAGAGAATGAATCCGAGTTATCTGGAGACACATTTTCGCTGCATGAAAATGGCGCAACTGTTGTCTTAGAGACCACCACATCGCTTTTCGGAAAAGACGTAGCTCTACCTACAGCAACGGTGTTCTGTTTTACAGAGGAGGATGGGAGCAGAGTAGCTCCAGAGAAGCTTCCATTTGTGGAAGTCGAAGATCCCTTCTTGATGCTCACGATTTTGGCAGAACATGGTACCTACATGATTCGAATTTAATCAAATTAATCACATCTGCCTTTTAATAGATATACAGAAACCAAAAAATATGGTGTGATTAAGGGGCGTTTTTAAAGTTGTCCCACATATTTGAAAGAGACCATATATGCCTTCTCATTTATATGATAAACAACGAAACTTATTCCTGTTTAAAGATAAACAACTCTGTTTCTAGCAATGGAAACTGGTGACAACAAGCAAATTATGCTCAAATGCATAAGCACATAAACATATAAAGCCATATATGATAAAATGGCAGATGCCAGTTTCAACAAAAGCTTAGGCCCTTGTACCATTTGAAATTTTCCATTATAACATAAAAGATATGCTCTAATATTTGAAATACAGCATCCTCAGACATTTTAACTTTTTAAGGGTCTCATTTTTTTAAGTATTATTACTCCCAAGATATTTCATTACATCACAAAATAGAATTTAAACATTTAAGTCATGTTCTGTTGCAATTCCAGGCATTGTTAATTTTGTTAATAGAAGAAAGCCTGGAACTCAAGGTTCTTTATCCTTCAGCAATATAATTTTCTTTAACAGCAGTGTTCTTTATGCAGAAAGAGATCATGAATCAGTTTTTTAAGGTGGTCAACAAAATAAAGGTATCTTGAAATTTATTCACAATGAGGAAGTAAAAAACCTGTAGAAATACTAAAGAACTTTATTAAATTTAAAAACCCAAAAGCTACTTACTATTTGAATTTAAAAACCCAAAAGCTACTTACTATTTATGAGAAGAAAAAAAAAAGAAAGAAAGAAAGAAAAAAGGAAATAAGACCCTAGAATAACTCATCAATCTTGACCAAGAAAACTTCAAACAGTAAGTAGGTTTCCCCCAAAACATAAAATTGTGTACAAACAGCAAAAATCATAAAACAAATCCAGAAACCTTTCACGTATAGGAATATGTGCCACGATAGTTTCCACGATTCATGGAGCTTTAAAAAAAAATCAATGAAGTTCATACAATTCACAGGGTTTACTCTTTAATAATGAAAACATTCACACTTCAGAATCCCATACCACGTATATAATTAAAACATTAGCGAAAAGAAAAACAAATACATGGTCATGTCTAATCACTTAGAAACACACATGCATTAAAAACCACATTCAAACCCTGATTCTGCATTATCGAATCAAAACCCAAAACTGGTAGTTACGAGTTACACGTACAATTTTCGATGATTCGGGCCGACCCGAATTCAAAGAACCGGAACCATGCCTCTGATTAGTGATATTCGCAAGCGCCGGGCGTTTCTTCGCGGCGGCCGCAGCCGACGCCGTCGTCACCTTCCCAAGATTCTCCGAAGCAGAAGCATGCCGCTTCGCCAAAGACGACGTCGTCGACCTCCTCGCCCCTGCTGAACTCGCCATTGAACACCAAAACAATGGCAAAAAGAAATTGAAATTTTGAATCAGGGGCTACTAAACAGAATTACACTGAATGAATTGAATGAAAGAAAACTGAGAAACAGAACAATAATATAATTGGGGGTTTTAATGGGTTGCTTTTGAAAGCGGGCAAAAGGGGGCGATTTGAATTGCGAAATGATCTGGACCGTCCGATCGGGTTTGGGGTATTCGTTAGGAGCGGACAGAGGTGGGCCCCACGGGAGCTCTCTATTTGAATTGCTACGGTTAAAACTGACAAGCGGGTTTGTCAACGACCAATGGGAAAGCGGATTGATCGAATATGATTGGTTTATAAGGTGACAGTGCTGTGAGTTTAGATAGTGCTGGGGTTATTTGAATTCGAATTTGAACCGGATCTTCGTTCTAGTGCATTGGGGAAAGCAAGTTTTTCACTTAGTCCAAGCAAAGGACTTTAGCCTGTGGCCAAAATATAACAATGTGACAAAAATTTGGCAATAGCAAAAGGATATAATTTGAACTTTTTTGATTGGTAAAATATCAGTTTAAAAAATTTCAATTTTGAATATACTAAAAGTTTTGCCAATCAAATGTGGATATAGTAGGTAATTTTTTTGTGAATATATAGTAGGTATTTTTTTCATATACTTGCTTGAAAATTTGTTTATATATGGATAACAGGATCTTTTAAATTAAATGAGATATTGAAGTGTATGAAGTACAAGTTTAAATAAAGGTGGAATGAAATTTGAAAACTAGACACGATTCTCAATTCAAATAGAGTTAAACATTAAGGAACATGTTAATAGTTTTTTCAAGCTAAGTCCAAAATCTATTTTTCATTTTCTTATTATTATGTTAATCCATCGACTTAAAGATTCAGTGTACGTTTTGGGAGCATTTATTTAAAAGTCCATTTAGAAAATAGATTTTTTAGTAAGTGGTTTTCCCAAAAAGTCTCTAGTTATAATTTTTCTAAAATGATTTTTTGAAGAAGTGACTTATCCAAAAGTTCATCCTAAATTAACCACCAAACATCATTTTTTACTGAATTTAGATCCAAAAAATCCATCTCAATGCTCCCAATTCGAGCTCGCAATTTTTGGCCCAGCCCAACCAGTCTGAGAATTGGTTGGGATGGGCTATGTTTTTACAGGCCCGAAATGGTTCGGGTCTATTTTGGCCCGATCCAAATGGTCCGAAGCCCCCGTGGCGCGAGTTGAGCCGAATAATATAGTGGCGCGAGCGATTTACGGGCTGGCCTGACCCTGCCCGATTTTGTGCATTGGTCGGGCTTTTGCCATCTCTACTCCTAACCGGGCCCTTATTTGGCTTAGAGGAAGTCCAAACGTCAATATCGTATTTAGATCTTTAAATTTATAAATTTATATGATTACAAAAATTATAAAGTTTGATTTAAATTTTACGTATTAAACCATTGAATTGACGTTTTTCAGAAATTTAACTTCACTTTGAAGCATCTGACGTTCCACTTAAAGGATTTCTTTTTCCATGAATTGTACTTCTTAAAGAGAGTAATAAGATGAAATATGTTAGGAATGATTGGTTAACATTTTGTTCCACACTTTTTCATTGTTGGAAATAATAGTGTGAAAAAAATATTTGGAAAATGTCAATCAATTTTGAAAGTATATGCGATAATAGGTTTAGTAAAATAATGATTGGATTTGATTGTTGTTTGGAAAAATATGTGAAGTGAATAGTGTATTTGTTATATGATTGTGTTATAATTTGATGTGACTCATGTTTGAAAAGTGAAGATGAGTGAAAAGTGCATTTTTTTTTAAAATTTTCACAAGTAATCGCATGTGAGGCTAAAATAAAAAAGATTGGGCGAAAACTTTGCAAAATTCTTTTACAACGTAGCGTAGCCTTATGTATCTGATGCTGCTAAAAATGCATTTCACTCCAAGTTAATGTAGTTGAATTCGTCTTTCCAAAATCCACACCGGGAGCTAAGGAAATCTTCGAGTAGGAACTGGCCTACAACTAATATTCTAAAAATCTCTGTTTATCCCCGATTGGTCTCCGCCTAGATGTTAAGTTCCCCTTGTCCGCCTATGTTATTTTACTGATTAGGCCCCGTCAAATCCCACCCAGGCTCCGCGTAGATGCTAAGCCATATTCTATCGCCTGCCTACGTTTATCGCTTTTTAGAATACTACCTACAATACATAGAGCAATGTTAGGGGGTCCCTGTGGTAGTCCTAGGGAGGCCTCTCCGATGCTTTAGTCACTATTGTATGAGAGAAAAATCCAGAGCATATTAAAATAATTTAGAGTAATTAATTTCTTACAAATGAATCTAGATGGACTTTATATATATGAGATGATGGGTTGCATGAGCTTAGTGTAATAAATTTGGTCGTTTGGGTTGTAGTAAGTCTCATAGCCTGTAAATAATTATGGGTGAATAATTAAATAAAAAGAAATATAATTACGATTTTACCCAACAGTATTGTACTCGATTTCTTTATCAAATCAACAAAGATATATAACTTGCTTTATTTTCCTTTTTTGATTTCAAATAAGAAAAATTGGGTTTACATTTTCACATCAAATAAGAAAGTCTAGGATCAAGAAGCAAAGCCCTGCTTGAATTTCGATTCAGGGTGGAAGAAGCAATTAATGGCAACTACCTGTTTGTGAAAAAGCCCAAAAGAAATTTCTCATCCAAAGGAAATGTGATGGCGATATTGATAAAGATATGATATCGTGTTTATTATCTTTTAGGATTTTAGAATATATTTTAGAATATCTTATATTATATTTTAGGAAGTGATTTATATGTTTAGGATTCTATTTAGTTTATCCTTTAACTTTAAGTTAGGAGTTTTATTGTGCTAGGATTTTAATCCTATAAATACTTGCTACTTTATTATTTTTAGGGTGGTTGAATATTATTAATTTTGAGATTATTCTCTTTGCAATACATGTTCTTTTTGAGAATTATATTGCTTTGTTCAATACTTCCGGTATTCTTGAGAATCAACGGTAGTATTTGTGTCTTATTGTTGTTCTCATTTAGCTTCCGTCCGCATCAGTTGATAAAGATATTGATAAAGATATGATATCGTCCTATTATCTTTTAGGATTTTAGAATATACATAAGATATGATTTATATGTTTAGGATTCTATTTAATTTATCATTTAAGTTTCCTAGTCAAGTTAGGAGTTTTATGTACTAGGATTTTAATCCTATAAATACTTGCTATTTTATTATTTTTAGGGAGGTTGAATTTTGATATTAATAAAAACGGGGGTTTTCTCTCAATTCTTGTCTCTCTTACGGTATTCTTATTGAATCAACGTACGAGGTGAGTTTGTTTAGTTGTTCACGCTTCTCCCTGCATCAAAATGTCAAGAATGAAAATTCGGACATTACATTGTGGGGTGTCCCTTTATTAGAAGTGTCAAACGGGCGGTGCCGGGCCGACAGGCTGGGCCAAACAGTGATCGGACCACTATTTTTGGAGCTCAGCCCAACCCAGCCCACAAAAATACAAAGGAAAAATCAGGCCGACGTGGCCAGTCCGATTTTTCAGGCCTAATGGCCGGGCCAAAAAAACTCAGCTCATTTTGGGCCTAAGAAAGTGTAGCTCAACCCGACCACTTTATTGGACCGGTCAGACTAGCCCACCAGGTCGGGCCAAAATTAACAGCTCTACGCCTCTACCCATTATTGCCTAGCGAAGGCCACCAAGCGACACATATTGTTCTGATGACTCACTTATTCTAATAAGATCACTTTACCGTGCCAATCTACTATTCAAATAGAAATAAATTAAGTATCATATAAACTAAAATCATAGGATACATTAAATACATTGTATGGCTTTCACATATATTATTTTTTCTTATAAATGAGATTTTAGTTTTTGGAATTTAATTTTTTTAACTATTTGAACTTTCCTTGAGGGGGTCTTTCCGTCATTTTAAGTTGCAATAGATATTGAATTGGTCAATCGCAATTGTGCATACCAAACCGGCAAAATGTTTATAGTTTAGATACTAAAAACCACTAACTCTTTTTTTAAGGAATATCTTAAATCCGAATAACGCCTAACTCTCACAACTTACTGGGCACCAATCACATTTTGAGATTGTATTATGGCTTTTACATGACCAAGTAAATGGAAGAATAGCTTAAAGTGACAAAATATTGTAATAGATGCAAAATTCAGAATAGGTACAGGAGGAAAAATAGATAGATGGAAAAGAGAAAAGTTGCAATTGTGGTATTCATTTTCTTATTTAGAGTTCTGAGAAAGCTAACTAGAAATTGTTACAATAATATAAGGACCTATTTACAAGTCTAATATTTGTAAATTTTTATTGAAAAAGCATGTTCGACAGAATGTGAATATTAAAAAAATACACATTTTTTTAGAATTAATTAATTTCGTTTAGTAGAGGTACAAATATCAAAATTGTAAGACATACAAAATCATTAACCTAACTAATCTAAAACATTAGCACACTTTAAACCTATACATATTTAATTGATTAAAGAGTTGCAATAGCGTTGGACAAATCATGTACCCACATTTTTTCACTAAATTTCCGATGGTAGACATCTAAATCTTTCGACAAAACACCTACTATGAAAATTGAAAGCCATGTAGAGAAAAAGGTTGAGGAAGATAAATTTAATTTACGCACGGACTAGATCTAGGGGTGTCAAATCGTGTTATCGTGTCGTGTTTCGTGTCGACACGATAACGACACGACACGATAAGGGCAAACACGAACACGACACGATAAGGATCTGCTCCGACACGACATGAACACGAAAATTTTCGTGTCGACACGATAGTGACACGATGAAAAAAGTCAAAAATAAAAAGAAAATGATTTACACGTTAATACACGATCGCAAATTACACGATATGACACGATTTTACACGAAAATACACGACATAAATATACAAAATATCAGGTTATCGTGTCACTAACAGGTAAATATGTCATTATCGTGTCCTTATCGTGCTCGTGTCGTGTTATTATCGTGTCGCTAACAGGTCAACGTGTCATTATCGTGTTCGTGTCGTGTCATTATCGTGTCACTAACGTGTTCGTGTCACTATCGTGTAAACACGATAAAACACGAACACGACACGAAATTTTCGTGTCCTTATCGTGTCGACACGATAAGGACACGAACACGATAAGGCTAAACACTAACCCACTATTTTCGTGTCGTTTTCGTGTCGTGCTATCGTGTCGTGTTAGAAATTGCCACCCCTAACTAGATCCATATTATTTTTTAAATTTAGGGACAACTTCCATATATTATTTAAATTTAAGGAAATGACAAAATAATATATTAACTAAAAATTTATAAGTACCAAATTTTGACCTATTTTGCTAGGAATTTATACAGTTAGTAATCTAGTAAATCTTTTTTGAATTAATTTTGATGAGGGGTAAATTCAATTGTAACAGGCCCAGTTATTAGAAAGGCCAGCGAGCCCAAATTATCATATCCTGATTCCTGATATTATCACGTCCAGGTATAAATGATGTCTCATCAGATTTTATTGAGAGAATAATGACCACAAATTAAAATGAGAAAATGGTCATTTTTATTTTTTTACCCATTTTGAGATAGGAAAACACTTTTTTACCCAACTTTCATAAAAACCACTTTTCTACCCACTTTTGCAATGAAATGTCATAAATGCCCTTATCCTCTTCCTCTCTCTTTCTTGGTTTAAAAATATAATTTTTCTTTCATCTTTTCTTCTTTTTTCCAAAGACAACAATCTTCTCTTTTTTTTTTTTCTCTTTCATGTTTTCGATTTTTGAAGATTCAAGACACAATTGGAAATAAGTTTAAGTCACTTGAACCAAATTAATGTATTTCTTGCTTCAAATATTTATGTATAATGCGGTAAATTCGCTTATTTTCGAGAAGAAAAAAAAACCGGGATGTTCAACATAAGACGATCGTACCACCATGTGAGCACGATCGTGCCACCATAAACATGAGCACGATAGTGCCACCATATGGGGCAGCACATTATGGGGCACGATCGTACCACCATAAAGGTGGACACGATCGTACCACCATAAAGGTAGGCACGATCGTACCACCATAAAGGTGAGCACGATCGTGCAAACCCTATAAAAAAGACGATAGTGCTACTTTAGTAAGGGTATTTTCGTCTTTGTGGGTAGAAAAGATGTTTTTTATAAAAATGGGTAGAAAAGTTATTTCTCTATCCAAATAGGGTAAAAAAAAAAACCACCCAATTAAAATACTCAACTATATGTATCATGACCATTTTTGCCCAATTATATTAGCTGATATTTCTCTCTGTTCTTTTAAACAACCAAACAATGTCACAATAATGTGAATGCAAAAAGAGCAATCCAATATTGTTACATGTAAAAGAGCCAAATAAAGAAGAAAAATAGTTCATTAATAACTAACTAGTACAATTATGTTCTAAAAGTTTAGTACGTCATTAGACCCCACAACAAAACACATACGAGGAAAATAATATATCCTATGATGGAACACGCTGCAAATCATTATTCCCATCCTCCATTCGGGTTCGGGTAGTCGGGTCATTACCCGTGCGCTGAACGAATGTAACAACCCTATCCCTTCGAAACATAAGATAAATAACAGATAACACATAGATTGCCATAAGAGGAAAAACTATGATTCCAATGAAAACATTGGCAACTCTTGGCAAGCTATTGTGGATTATCCACTTCACAAATGATGTGGTCAAGTAGTAGACATTGATGCCTATAATTCCCAGCCCCAAAATCCACGAAAACACGATGATCTACGTACATAAAAATTGGTTTTATTAGTTGATTAGTATAAATATATATAAGGGATAATTACACAAAAACCCCTGAGGTTTGGGCTAATTACAAAAAGACCCAAAGATTTTTGAAAATGGGAGAAAACTCCTTAAGGTTTGATTTCACTTGCATCTTCCCCCTTCAGAAGGGAAAAAAAACGTTTCAAAAACCCCCTGATATTAATGGAAATATTACAATTACCCCCTTAAATTTAAGGCATAATCAAACATGAGGGTTTTTTTTGTAATTTTAAAACATCTATGGATTTTTTTGTAATTAGTCCAAACCTTGGGGATGTTTTTGTAATTATCCCTATACCACATTATCTTTCATAAGTGCAAATACCACATTGAGATTTGTATTTACCTAACGAATACCGATTTGAGGGTGCAGTTTTGTAAGGTGAAACCAAATGCTATAGGGGGGTATTTGTAATTTTAAAAGAAAACTCAAGGGTAGTTTTTGCAATTATCTCTAAAAAGATGAATTCAAGAAATACTTACATATATTGAATTTATGTGGGGACCCATTTTGGAAGTGCTGCTGCTGAATTTGAGAAGTGGGATAAGCGCGAATGGGAGCTCAAAAGATAGGATCATCTGCAACGGTTATTTAAAAAAAATTAATTATGTGTTTTCATAACTTGAATTTTAGATAAATTGTCACACATCACCAGTAAAGTAGCAGGTCGTCTTGGCTACGCCCCTCGCACACGAAAGTATGATTAGGTAAGAATATGCAAACCGATGCGATGATGATGAGTCGACCGGCTCCCGTAGACCCTCCAATTATTGAAACTATCAGACTTGGTGCTATGGCAATGCACCTCGTCATCAAGTTTCGAAGCCAAATTCTCATCCTGAGTTGCAGGAAGCCCTGGATATTCATAACGATTTAATTAGTACGTACCATCACTAACATCCGTCGTCATTCAACGAAATTCTTGTAGTGAACTAGCAGAAATTGAGCGTGTAACGACACAAATACGCGCGTATGTTTCATACAGATACTACGTAATTACAAAAAAACTCGGCTAATTTTCAAAATTATAAAAAGTTCCCCTGAGGTTTGTCAGTGTTAAAAGTAAGAGGTAAACTGTAATATTTTTATAAATATGAGGGGGATTTTAAAATATTTTTTTGTGGAGTAAATGTTAGATAAAATAAAACCTCAGGGGTATTTTTGTAATTTTAAAAATTAGCTGAGTTTTTTTTTTCTTCTGTAATTAGGTTAAACCTCAAGGGTACTTTTTATAATTAACCCTTTTAAATTCAATAAAATCCCATGGATCTATTCTTGAGTATTTGTTAAAATAGAATATTAAAGGGGGCATAGGCATTCTTAGATTTTACGCGTTTGGCACGTGTTCCTTCCATTTCTCAGGCAGCAGTGACTATTGTGTCAAACTTGACTTTTTGTAATCTCCTCTAAATCTATGAAAGACCAAAACAAATTAAAAAAAAAAAAAGAAAATCGAATGCTTTCTTGTGGTATTAATACTAGAGTGTAAAACTGTCTCAATTGTGTTTATGTTAATAAATCTTAGTTCTAATTAGTTAGAAATTAAGTAATTATTAGTGCCTAGAAAAGAAAATTAAAATTAATTAGGCACCTGCATAATAAACTGTCCGGCATAAGTGCCAGTAATTGTAGAGCTCTGGCCGGAGGCTAATAATGCTATTGCATAAAGTGTAGAACTTGATCTCCCCAAGACATTCTACCATCACACACATTAAAAAAAAGAGAAAAGTGTATTAAAAGATCAATCAAAAAATTCAATTAATTTATTTTGGATTAATAATATTGACAATTAATTTCGACTAATTAAATAACCACGAACCTTAAGGAGAAAAGACGCAGAATTTAGTGTTATATCGCTGCAACGATCTGAATTGTCTTTTGATATATTTCTGGTTAGGCAAACCGTACCAGACACAGAAATCACAGCGACATTTATAAGAAAGGCTACAAAGAGTGCAAATCCACTCTCTATTAGGAAGTATCTACAAGCGTCCTGAAATTAAAATTTAAATCAAATGTTAGTTAAATGCCATATTAATTTAATAACTTTAAGTTAAAAACTCTTAAAAAAAAAACATTTCAAGTGAGAAACTAGTGGGTTGGGCTTGTTATTGGATCCGAGCGGGACAGATATTGGATCCATGATGATTTTGAGATGGGCCTTTATATCTATGCTAATCTTGACAAATGGGCCTTAAGTTATGTGGATCATAATATTTACTTACATTAATACCACGGGCCGAGTTTGGTATCCTTCTGGAGAGCACTAGAGCTGAATGAAGAAAAAGATTATGCCTGTTGGGAAAAAGAAATTAGAAAAATAGGATTTAGTTCAATAACATAACTAAATAATTCATCAATATATGGCATACGGCATCACGAGGGCGCCAAGAAGTGCAATGGCATCACCAGTGGCACCTTGGCCACTAAGTTTAGGAATAAATCCTTTCATCACTTCTTTGGCAGGTGGTTTAACGTAGCTTAATTCACCAAAAAAACATGCAGCCATTGTGAATACCAGAATTGCTATCAACAATTCCAGTTTTCTCACCTATTAAAAACCAATGAAATAATTAACATAAATTATCAAAAAAATAATATGTAACAAAATAAATAATGGATTTAAAGGTATATAATTTTTTTTAGCAAATAATTGGAATAAGATAAAGTGTAAGATTGTAACTGAAAGATAATTAATTTTTTTTTGCAATGAGACCAATACTGGGGGATGGATTTTGTAATTAATATAAGATTTTTTAATTAATTTAATCGTATATATATGTTGGTTAAAATAATAAGAATAAATTTAAAACAAACTTACACCATAGTTTTGTAGTCCAAGCAAGAGAAGAGTACTAAAGCCGGTGCAAAGAACACCAACCCAAACTGGAATGTGAAATAATATGTTGAGTGCAAATGCTGTCCCAATCACTGTCACAAATTAAAATATAAGTTCACACATTAGAATATATGTTTGATCCTGGTTATAACTTATAAATAGACCTGTCAAAACCGCCAGCCCGACCCACAGACCGCCACAACCCACCACTTGGCAAGGCGGGGTGGGCTGGCCCATCATGTTGGCGGGCCAAGAAAACTTCAACACAAACCAACTTACTTTGGGCTGCGGGGTTGGGTGGGCCGGTCCGCCCATAAATTAAAAAAAAAAACATTGGGAATTTTTATTTATTTCTTTACCAATTTATGCCTTGTCTAATTATTTTTCAATATTTTCATCCATCGTGATTGGATTGATTAGGAAATGTTACTTTTTTGATTTAAAATAATTAATCATATATATGTCTTATAATATTAAACTTAACCTTTTCATTTCAAAAATCACTTTGCATAATTTGTTTACACAATAGTAAAAGATATAAAAAAAACATACGCTCTGGTATTACTAAAAGAAGGGAAACGTACAATACCGAGTACAGACAAGTGAATTAGCGAAACTGGGTATGGATTCAAGAATAGGAGAATAATAATTTGAAACAACTTGACTATCGAATTGATGTTAATATTTCTATTTAAAAATAATCATAACTAAGTACAGACAGCGGACTGGCCCATTTTAACCCGCAACCAATGCGGGTCAGCCCATCTAGGCCCATCTCTTTGTGGGCCTTTTAATCCTCAACCCAACCCCTACCTTTGGCGGGGCGGGATGGGCTGGACAACCAGTAATATTAATAATAATGTACTTACAAACATTTCTACCTATAAATAATATTGATATTCAGTTTACAACCAGTAAAATGTACTTACAAAACATTTCTATTGGTACTGGACAAAATACAAAATAAAAAAAAAATCAAACTACTCGATACTTACCTTCGGGTATATCCGCAGCAATGACGGCCACCTCTGCCAGTAACCAGAGGCAGTACCTCACCGTTACTGGGTACTCAGCGTTGCAATGTTCCGATAGATGTCTTCCTGGACCAAAACCAAAACAAATTTAATTATATATATATTCTAGTAAAAATTTCAGTCACATAATTAATTCACTTAAAAAATGATTGATTATTAATTTCACAATAATACCTGTTGTAACTCCCAGATTTGCAGCAAGTGATTGGATGATCAATGCAAATATCAGCCCGATTAGTATTACCCACAACAGCTGCAATAATAATATAAAACAGATTTTGTTTAAATTAGGAAACTACTGCATTAATATTTATTTATTTAGGACGAGATTTTATTATTTAATTACCTCATATCCGTGGGATGCTCCTGCTTGCAGATCAGTTTCCACTGTAATTTTTCATAAATCAATTTTAGTTCCAAAAATATTTAATCTAAAAAAAAAAACTATCATCAATATGTATTTGAGTGGACTTACAATTTCCTGGATCAAGGTATGCCAACGAGACCAGAAAACCAGGGCCAACATAAGGCAAAAAGTTTCGCCAGCCGTGTTTCTATGCATATTATTAATTAATCCAAATGCAGACACAAAAATAATTAACATTGATTTAATTGACTATCATCAAATTAAAAACATGGAAATTTCAAAACATAAATTATGCTGAAACTAATACATGCAAGAATATTATTAGATAATAATAATCTCACCTGTGGTGGAACGACAATGTCTTCCTGTCGTCCGGTATTGTCCGTCGATTCACCTCCACCGCCCGGGTGTATCTCCGTCACGCCGACTGTCCTGTCCGGCAATTCACCACCGCCGCCTGGGTGTATCTCCGTCACGCCGTAGCTTGCCATAGTGTCTGTTTCTTTCTTTCTTTCTTTCTGTCTTTCTTTGTTTAAGTAATTTGAATGTAAATAAACACCCCCAATATCTTTACTTATAGTGCAATATTAATAAATGTGATAATTACAAAAAGCCTCCTAAGGTTTGGGCAAATTACAAAAAAAACAAAAGTTTTTTGAAAATCACATTAAAACCCTTGAAACTTGATTGTGCCTAGGGTTGCAATCGAACCGAACCGAGCCTAGCTTTTGAGTGTTTGAGTTTGACTCGTTTATTATCGAGTCGAATTCGAGCCTGAATTTACCGAACATGTTGATGGCTCACGAACTTTTTCGAGCCTAAACGAGCTTAATAAATATTAACTATAAATTAAATTATTCTTCAATTTATTACAAATATAAAATTATATATATCTGAAACGCATAATATATTTCCTAAAATCTATGATTTTATTCAAACAAATAAATTTATTGAAATATTTTTATGTTATCATAATGTAAAAATATGAAAAAAAATAAAATTAAAGTCAAATAATTAGTTTAATTTATACGAGCTTACTATCGGGCCTGTTCACGAGCTTACTAACGAGCATGTTCACGAGCTAACAAACCGAATATCTCTAAATTTGAGTTTGGTTCGTTTATTTTAACGAGCCTCGTTAAACGAACTCAAACGAGATTTTATCGAATCAAACTCCGAATAGTTCACGAGCGGCTTGGTTCATTTGCAGCCCTAATTGTGCCTTATTTTAATGAGGTAAGTGTAATATTTTAATAAACATAAGGGGGTCTATTGAAATGTTTTCTGCATATATATGGAGAAAATGTAAAACACATCAAACCTAAAGAGTTTTTTTTGTAATTTTAGAAAATTTCTGGATTTTTTTGTAATTAGCCCGAACCTCGGGGTGTTTTTGTAATTATCCCTTAATAAAATGGATGTTCTATTCACACCCCTAAATCCACATCTCTTAATATACCCAAACTAATTCCTACAATACCCTTCTCCCAATCAACATCAATTATCTTCCCCCAAAACACGAAAACCACCATGGGAAAATTTAATTTGTTGCTCAGACCTCAGAGACGTCACTGTTCATCGTAAATTAAATTTTGAAGACCATATTTGCATGTACCATGGTGCATGATTGGATCATATATGCTTGTACTATTAAATTTGTTTATTCTTTTGGAGTAAAACTTGCTAAAAGTGTGTATCAGCTATTATGAAGCAATATCTTGATTCAGTGTCCTTGTGCTCCCAAATTGTTGCTTAAAAGTTTTGTTTGCTCAAAGCTGCAATTTATATTCGATCTTTCGGATACAAATGCAATATTTGGAGGGCGTGCTGTAAAACAGGTGTCAATCGTGTGTCGTGTTTCGTATTCGCGGGTCGTGTCTTCTGATACTGGTATGACACGTCTAACACGAATACGACACGTTTAATTATTCGTGTCAAGATACACGACACGAACACGACCCGTTTATAACACGGGTAACCCAAACACGACACGAAAAACCTATATAACACGAAAAAAATAAAAAAAAAAGAAAAAAAACTAAAATTATAAATAAAAATTACTTTAAATTATTAGAAAATGCATTCAATAATTTGTCCATCACCATATAGCTAACTAAAACATTATATAACTAATTAAAACATCACAAAATATGAAAAAAATATGTCACTACAAATTAAAATGAGTTAAATAGGTCAATCGTGTCGACCCATGGGTCGACCTGACCTATTTATTCCGCGTGTTAACCGTGTCCGACCTGATTTTGACCCAAACCTGCCAAGAATTGTATATGTACCTGCTAAATTCGTGTTAGGTTCATGTTGGGTTATCGTGTCGTGTCACAAATTGACACCCTAGCCAAAAGACATGGACTCGGAACCTGTTAACCCGTTTTGACCCGATTTGACTCCGTTCTTCCTAATAAATAATTGGAAAGGGAAAGGATGTAAAAAAGGTAAATGTCTAAATTAAGGACTCTAGAAAATAAGGAAACCAACCCCCAAATTTCAAGGTTTTCCCAATTATTAGTATTTAGTATAGTCATTTTCATATGATCATATCATTAATTTGCCTATAGCACTACTCCCTTCGGCTTTCTTTCAATTTGACCATGTGCAGCAATAATGCATTCCACAATTCCATTTTTAAATCTTGCATCAAATTTTCTGTTTTTTCTAAAACTCTATGTATCATTGTTTAAATTAAAACATATCTTGTATTCTTTACCAACAAATATAGTTTATATATTACTTGTATTTTTCTCATAACTGTAAAACTATTTTTTTAAGAAACTTATGTACAATAAAATGAGGTTCATAAATTATGTAGGCTTTCATGTTCGAACCCTGTATCTTTCAGTTTCTTTGAAATTTATCTCATCCCCTCTAACCAATACTCCCAACTTATTTAATAAATTATGTTGGCTTTCATTATTAATTTATTATACATAATTGGACATGTATTTTACTAAATAAGTATTTTATATTATTTGCATTTGATGTGTGTGTATATATATACATAAATGGGTCAACCAGTTTTTATTGAAAACGGTTTAATCGGTCAGACCAGTGACCCAATAACCCTTTTGATTATCCGGATCGAGGTTAAAAACATCGGCCAGTGGCAGGTTTAGTGATTTAATACATGAAAATCAGTTAAATTTTTTAATTGGCGCGTTCAGGGATTGGACCCGCCGGGTCACATGTACAAGACACAGCGTGGTGGGCCTCAGGTTTAGCCAAACCCATCCCAGACTTACTCTGTTGCCATCCCTATTGTCCAGATACGGATGGGATCTTTATTCGAAGCGGTGTTTCATCTCTATTCCATCAAGACGGATGATACGCGTGTATAAAACTACCATATTAATTTTGAAGCATAAATCAAGCCAAATTGTGGGTTTTTAATATGGTAGTTTTATACACGCGCAATCACCTCTTGCGCGGAATAGAGAGATAAACACCGTTTCCTTGAAAAAGATCCCATCCATCCCGTGATAGGGGGTAGTCAAATGGAATCAAAATCGGATTCCAAACCATAACCATAAACATGGTCAACGGTTTATTATTTTATTTGCGCAAGAGATGAAAAAAATGTCATTGTCTTGACCAAAACTGCCTGTACTACATATAGGAAGAAAATTTAAGAATTTCAATTTGATTTTAAGAATAAAATGTTAGAAAGTGTAATATTGATTCTAAAGGATATTAAATTAGTAAATTATGTACAATTAAACTATTCTTTAAAATTTCAACCTATTTCGTTTACGAAGATGTAATCACACATTTAGTATCCATGTTTTTTTTTTAATTCAATTAAAATTAATTTCTGTACTCATTCTTATTTCTATGTAAAAATTTAAATCCAAAATAAATAAGTAAATAATGAATGTGATATTTGTGGGGACATAAATATATGAGATAGAGATGTTAGACATATGTACCACATTATTTGACCATGAGTAATTAGAGGGAAAAAAAATCATGACCAAATTTCTTTTCCTTAACAATATATGTTAGGTCACGTTTTTCTTCCTCCGAAGAACAATTATTCATTTGGTTTATAGTCTTTCTAGACTACACTCCAAATTTCATAAGATTCCTATATATTAGGAATGAGTGTGTTAGATTATTTAGGAAGATTTTTGACTTACTGTTACCTAGTTTACTAGGATTGTAAATTGATAAGGTAATGATTTGTTAAGACTAGTTTGATACTTATGGAGCCTATTTTTTTTTTGAGTTGGGAGCCTATTTTTTTGAGTTTCAAAGCTAATTGCTCGTATGATAATTTTTGATATAAGAGTGAACTGTGTGAGAATGATTATGAGCAATGTCAACACATATATTTAGCACAACCATATGGAATATTTATGAAAATAGTTTTATATACAGATTGAAAGCTTATAATTTCAGTTATTTCGTTTGATATATTTCTGTAATTGAATGATTATGTTTTTATTGTTGTATCATTTTTATTTGACCATAATTTTGAAGATTGTGCATTTTTAATTTTCAGATTTTTATATTTTTGTATTTATATAACCACGATTTTGAATATTGTGTATTCTAATTTTCAGATTTTTTTTTGTATTTAACAATGATTATTATTGTTTTAGTTTTATATTAATTAACTATTATTAATTATTAATTTATATTTAACCAAAAAAATTACAATATTTATTCAGTATTTTTGTTAAAACTTCTCAATATTATAACGCAAGCTAACTGTGTTAGTGCATTTTTTGATACCTTATGTTATTGTGACGAAGATCTTGTTGCATGTCAATTTAGATTCTACAATTATTATCTATATGAACCTCTGATTGTTTTTTTGTCAAATAGTAATGAATGTAATTTCCTATAAATTAGAGAATACTAGAATAGACAGTTTAAATTAGAAAAATATTTCAATATTTGAATGATTGTGTTTTTTTTTTTTATATTGTATCTGTTTTAATTTAAACACAATTTTAAAAATTATCTGTGTATATTAATATCCCGATACTGCATTTAACCATGATTGTTGTAGTATCAACTATTTCACGGTAAAAAAAGGTAAATGTGTAAATTAAGGACTAGAGAAAATAAGGAAACCAACCCCCAAATTTCATGGTTTTTCAAATTATTAACAG
This sequence comes from Rehmannia glutinosa, assembly GCA_016081115.2. Classification (NCBI taxonomy): domain Eukaryota; kingdom Viridiplantae; phylum Streptophyta; class Magnoliopsida; order Lamiales; family Orobanchaceae; genus Rehmannia; species Rehmannia glutinosa. The sequence goes on from JABTTQ020001270.1 coordinate 431,277, forward strand.
AGCCATTTACATATCCTTTGCCTATAGCACTACCTCCTTTTGGCTTTCTTTCAATTTGACTGTGCAACAATAATGTTGCGACACGACACGACACAGTAATAGAGTAAATTCAAGATAAGTCAGAATTGGATAGTATGAAAAACGACAGAGAATTGTTAAATGTACGACCTTTAAATTTACGTTTTATTTTTTAAAATTTTGGCTTGATAATCGCCTAGCCTAAACAAAAGATTTTTAAACCGCACTGACCAAAAATCTGGCTACGCCCATGTGGCCACCCTATCTGGATAGGTTATATTTATTCATGCACTATAAATAGAGGGAATGTAGTGAAATATATATATCCCAATTTACTTAACAGAAAAGAAAGAAAGAAAAAAAAACAGTCACGCATACATGTAGAAGAAATATGGGAAGCTTGCAGAAGCCAGTGGCGTAGCCAGCCCAGCTCTATTATCCCTAGCCCAAAATTTTCCCCCCTAACCAATTAACTTTTTCCCATTACAAAAAACATATACTTTTTTTTTTCTTTTTTTTTTACCTTAGAAAAAATGAAACAAAAAATATTGGGGGTGGGGGGGCAACAGCAATTATAGAGCGGTGGTGGAAACAGCCACCATACAGTCGCTGTGTTGGAGACACCGCCGGCCGGCGGTGGTGCTTAGCCGGACAACACCAATGAATTTGAACAAGAAGACTCTGTTCCAAAGGTTATTAATTAATATTCATGTTTGTCTTAATTTCAGCTTAAAATTAAATTATATTCTAACATTTCATGTTTTAATTTGGTGATAATCAATTAAATTAATTTTTGATGGTTAATTGTTTTCTAATTAAATGAAATTGTTGTTTTGGTGTCTGGATTTTTATTAATATGCATAGAAATCTGGATGGAGAAACTTCTTGTCTTATGTTGGCCTTGGTTTTTTGGTCTCTTTGACTTATCTTTGATGACACCCGAGCCGAGCCGGAAGAAATTAATCCACGCGTCATCGGGCCGACACATATCCGAGTAGGCGACTGCGAGTGACGTCAACAATAACGCATTTACGACCGCCATTTAATTAGGCTCACGGCCATCGGAGCCCAACTACTACCGAGCCCAACCACAACACGGCCGCCGAGCGCCGAGCCCCGAGCCTGATTTTCAATATGAAGCACACGCGCGACAACCTCGTAAAAATAATCACACGCCCATGCTTAGCACTTTATTGATATAAAGCGCCACATGTCGAGAATTATGAAGAGAAGTCGACAAGTGGCAAATTTAGTGACATGCACAACTATAGGGGACATGTGTCGCCTTTTTAGATTTTATTAATTAATGAATAGTTAGTGCAAAGATGACTATTGTAAACCCACTTACTCAAAAAGGGGTATAAAAAGTCCAAACAGGAGAAAGAAAAGGAGATAAGCAACAAATTGTAAAAAGAAGACCCCCAATATTCCTATTTCAAGCAAAATACAAAGAAAGGCATAATTAGCCGAAATAAAAGATACGTTACGCACGTTTTCATTTCACGTGTTAAACCTTTTACGTATTTCTACTTGTTGACCAAAACGCACGTCAACAAATTGGCGCTAGAAGGACTGTCATGACAACATTCAAAATAATCAATGCCGATTCGGAGTACAATGCCATCATTGGGAGGCCATTGCTTTATCATATCAAAGCGGCCGTTTCAATATATCATTTTTGTATAAAATTCCGACGCCGATGGCGAAGCTATACATAAAGGGAATCAAAGGGAGTCACGAGAGTGCTCTCTTAAACTCCGACCAGGTGGAGATTAATGTGGTGGAACAAGGGCAAACCGGTGAAACCACACAAGATAATCCTTCGGCCGAGAACATGCGGCAGATGCCCTAGCTCGGCTCGGCTCCGATCCAGGGATCGGATGCCATCACGGATGTCGGTCATCTCTTTCATGCCCGTCATCACTCGGTGCAAAGAAAATATATACAACCGAAACCGCTGAATGACTTGGATGACCCCAATCATCCAATACTTAGAGAAAGGAGTTCAACCCAAAACAAAGCGGAGGCCGTAACACTACGAACTCAAGCGGCTCGGTTTACACTAGTAGGCGGCATCCTATACAAACGAGGATACTCCATCCCACTCCTACGTTGCCTTTCCGAGACAGGATGCATTATGCACTTCGAGAGGTTCATGAGGGAATATGCGGCAACCACGCTGGGGGCAAACGTTGGCTATAAATTAATACGGCAAGGATACTACCGCCATCCCCGAGAAAGGACGCAACCGACCTGGTCAAAAGATGTGAGAGATGCGGGAGGTTTGCACCACAGTCGATATCATCCACGAGCGACTTACTTCCGTATTTAGCCCATGGTCGTTTGCCAAATGGGGAATGGACCTCATCGGACCATTACCCATTGGCAAAGGGGCGTCAAGTATGCCGTTGTGGCGGTGGATTATTTCACAAAATGGGCGGAGGCGGAGCCTCCGCAAAAATAGATGAAGAAAAGGTTGTGAGCTTTGTATGGAAATCTATCATCGTAGATTTGGGATACCACATTCGATTATTCTGAGACATAATGGGAAACAGTTCGACAACCGAAGATTCGAAATTTTTGTGAAGGTTTCCACATAAAAACTATTTCTCAACTCCATACCACCCCCAATCGAACGGACAAGTTGAGGCCGTTAATAAAATACTCAAGTATACCCGGAAGGCGAGATTGGAGGAGTCTAAAGGCAATTGGCGGAGGAACTACACCGGGCGTCTTATGGTCATCTGAGCGACACATCGAGCGACCATCGGAGAAACACCTTTTTCTTTAGCTTATGGAGCCGAGGCGGTGATTCCTGCCGAGATTGGAGCCCTACCTTGATTGCAAATTTTGAAGGGTCATAATGAGCCGCGCTCCGAGCCGAACTAGACTGCCGAAGAAAAAGGTGCGATGCGAGATGAAAATGCGATGTATAAACAAAGGAGTGAAAGGTACTACAATTCGAGAGTAAAAGAAAGAAGATTTGGTCGGCGATCTTGTATTGAAAAAGATAACGGGCATTCAACCGAGCCCATTGAAGCCAACCAGGAAGGCCCGTTTCGGATCGGCCACGTCTTATCCGGTGGGGCATACCGATTAGAATATTTGAGTGGAGAAAAATTCACGCATCCATGGAATGTAGCATACCAGGCGGTATTATCAATAAAGATCTTGATCTACGATCCAGATAGGATTCCAAAGAATTATACCTTCATCCGGTATTTCGTGAGCTCTTTAAAGGAAAACGAAGTTTTTACTCACCACAAATCAAGACTTGGTCACGCACCGAGCACAATATAAAGACTTGGTTACGCACCGAGCACAAAATCAAGACTCGGCTACGCACCGAGCACAATACAAAGACTTGGTTACGCACCGAGCACAAAATCAAGACTCGGCTACGCACCGAGCACAATACAAAGACTTGGTTACGCACCGAGCACAAAATAAAGACTTGGTTACGCACCAAGCACAAGATAAAGACTTGGTTACGCACCAAGCACAAGATAAAGACTCGGCTACGCACCGAGCACCAATATCAAGACTCGGCTACGCACCGAGCACAAAATCAAGACTCGGCCACGCACCGAGCATAATACAAAGACTTGGTTACGCTTGAGGCACAAAATAAAGACTTGGTTACGCACCAAGCACAAGATAAAGACTTGGTTACGCACGCAAGCACAAGATAAAGACTCGCCACGCACCGAGCACCAATATCAAGACTCGGCCACGCACCGAGCACAATACCAAGACTCGCCACGCACCGAGCACAATAAAGACGCTCACGACCGAGCACAATAAAAGGGTTGTTACGCACCAAGCACACGATAAAGACTTGGTCACGCGAGCACCAATACAAGACTCGGCTACACACCGAGCAACAATACCAAGACTCGGCACGCACCGAAAGCACGATACCAACGAAATTTCAAATACAAAATGGACAGGTTTATATCCCCGAGTGCAAGAATCGATTAAGGCGAGCGGACCCCCTCACTCGTAAGATCCAGAAAATCGAGCCCCGTACTTGGGAGAATAAGAGGAAAAAAGAAGATAGCAACAATCTTACAAAAAGGAAAAGAGCGAAAGCATCCACAAAAGCTTGAAATACATACGGGAAAGGAAAATAACAATTCATTTTTACTTCAAAAATAATTACATAAGGAGGCCGGAGCCCAGTTACATCTCGAGGCACGAGGCCAAATTACCTACCTAGGCTACATATAAAAGTGTCAAGGCGAGCGGGCGGAATATCGACGGCACCGCTAGAGGCGACTTCTTCCACATCCGGAGGAGGAGAGCCCCGCACATTAGAAGCCTCCGCAGTTCGCCGAAGGGTATTGAGATCGGCCTCCGGAAGGGCCAAATCTTCCTGCCGAGCAACAAGACGCCCGCCTTAAGTAAATCAAGAATTTCTTGGAGACTGGTCGCATGGCCCGCGAGTTAACATGAATGCATCTCGCCGGAATCTTTGTAGCTTTAATGGCCTCTCTACGAACTTCCTCGGTTTTGCTTGGCGGGCGCTTCTTTGGCCTCCTGCGTGCATCGGATAAGACGCTCTCCATTTCCCGGCCGGGCGGTGGCAAAGACGTTCACTCGGCGACCTTAACCCCGAGCTCTTCTTCACCTTGCGGGCCCGATCTCGCTCCGCCTCGGCCTCGCAGTAGATCTCTCTCGGAGTTGGCCCGAGCTATAGCCTCATCCGCCTTTGAGTTTTCAAAGATTCTTGCACCCCCTTGGAGGTAGCATAGGCCTCCCGCAAATCCCCGTGCCGCCTTTCCAGTCGGCATATTTTTTCTCCAACTCGCGGGTTCCCCAACCGCGTGCCATAAGAGCTCAATCATTCGCCGCACACACGGCCATAAAGATATTGAATTTGTTCTTGGCAGTCTCGAGCGAATTGCTCGATGCCTTTTGTCCAGGCACGAGCCGGGACGATCGTGCGGCCCGACCGCCTCCGTAAGACCGTGATTGCTCCTCTATCGGCGTGGCACATCGAACGAATTCCACAAACCACCGAGGCGTAGTCCAACCATTCCCTCACAATATTCATCTCTTGCTTGGTTTGGAGGAATGAAATGACCTTCCTGCCGAGGTCATCCGAGAATGTTCGCGGACCTTCATTTTCCGGGGCATTCGGGATGTTCGGGCGCCGCTCGACCAACCCTTTCGATCCCGATCAGGCTCCTCCATCACAATTCCCCTCTTCTCCTTTGAAGAGGCGGGCTGCACTGCCTCCCGGCACTCCATCGGGGGACGTTTTCCGGCCCGGATATCTTCTCTCCGAGCCGCTCCACATCCGCGAGTTGATTGGCAGCCGCCCGAGCTCGCCGTCTTTGTATTCCTCACATCGCGAAGGCGTGCACGCAATCCAGGCCACACACCGCATAAAACAACCACCAATTAGAAGAAAGATCAAAAAGAAAACAAAAAGACAACTCAAAAGGAAATGGAAGAAATAGTGTTTTACCTCGAACGGCAGCTCGGCCACGCTCCCGGCTCGGGTGGTACGCCTACGGGCGCGGATGATCTCGCCCGGGACTAGTCGTCGCGGAGGAGGCGCACGCTTGCTCGATTCTTCTTGCCGGTGATCCTCGGAGAATGGGGCCGTATTTCTTCATTAACGAGAGGATTCTGCTGAGGCACTCTCTCGACCTCCACCTCCCGCTCGGCCGCCTCATCCCGAGCCGCCCCTCGGCCGGGGTCGTCGGGCGAGCAGGCCTCAAACCAACTGCGGCAAGTTGGCCTCAGTGGCCAACCTCTCAATCCGCCGTCCATGATTCCCGGGCCTGGATGTTCTCCACCGCCGAATAAAGCGGCGACAGAGGCCCCTTTGATGCCCGGTTCTGTAAAGGTGGAAAGAAAGGACAATTATGAAAAGGAAACAATAAAAAGCAAAAAGCGGGGAAAGGGAAAAGATAAGACTTGCATCAGAACTAAAAACAAAATTTGATGGGGGATGAAGAACGGTCTCACTTTCTCCATCCCCCACACGAGCTGCCACTCGCCGCTCACCCAAAACCATTTATCCTTCCACTCCTTCGAGAAGAAGGTAGACCTCCACCAAACCGTCCAGGATACCCCGGTCGGGTCTGTACATAGTACCATCCAGGATGGTGACCGAGACGATGGAGTCGCCGCCATACAAAGAGCTCGTTCATCTCCTCTTGAATTTGGGCGAGGATATTTTTCCGGTGAAACATCACCAGGAGGCCGATGATCCTTCCCCAAGAAATAGGGTGCACTGGGTCGGATGCATACCCCACTTGCAAAACCACCGCGTGAGGAAGGCCGGCGGTGGAAATCTTAAACCGTATAAAAAGGTGGGAGCAAATACAGTCGTGCAACCCCTCAGTGGGTCTTGGGGAACTTCCGTGCCGGCCCAGGTACCCAAAAGTAGATACCGCTCGAATACGGTACATCCGCCGGAGCTCATCCACCTCCCGAATCATCAACATGCTCGGATATCGTTTATGTCGCTCGGCGTCCAAGCCCAACGAGGCTCGACACGAAGACGAGGTCCTCCTCCTACACGGCCGTCGCCATTACGGTGGCTATGGGCCCCAGTGGCCTTTCCTCGAATCCCCGGACGACTCATCTACTCGCTCTGCGTTGTCACGCTCCGCTCGGATGGATCCATATCTTCTTCTTCTGGCTGGCACAATTTAGAATCAACACTTGGCGATTCTTCACCGGAATTCTCTTGTACCAATCCGGGTTGGTACACCGTTCCTTCTCTATAAACGGTTACTGGCGTCGGGTCAAAGATAGTGTGCGTCCGCTCTAAGGACGTTCCACCTCGTGAAGAATCTGGAGAAGATATCTGGATAATACTCGGACTGTGGGACGGAGATCGCCGTGCTGGTGAAAAATAAACAGAGGGTTCAGATGGAGGATCTTCAATTTCAACTTCTACACTATAACTACGACTCCTACTATCTTCAAAAGAAGACATTTATAGGTAAAGGAAGAGTATTTCGAAAAAATACCTAAGTTCGAAGTCTCACGAACTTGGGAAGCCGACCGAGATTTTCGCTCGGTTTTAATTACTTTAGCTCAAGGGTTAAAGGATGCGAAAGTGAATAATGAAGGAGAACAAAGGTATTTATAGATAAGTTTCCTCGATAAACGAGACGTTTATGCGAAGGGACGCTCCTTTTTAAAAGCTCAAAAGCCGTCAAACATGACAGAAAACGTCGTGTCCCCACACCCGCTGACAGAACTGACGTAACTTTTCGGTTCCTGCGCAAGATTGGTCCAACCACGAGATGCCACGTGTCTGTCATTATGGCAACCCAATTAATGCGCCGTTTCAAGCATTAATTGCTACGCGACAGGTACCAGGAAAGAACAAAACCTTTGAAAAATCCGTTTTCCCATTAATTGTTCATCATTGGCATTAAAGTTTAACTCCGACGTCAAAGAATTTTCTCTCGAAGTCAAACTTGGGGGCCTTTGATGACACCCGAGCCGAGCCGGAAGAAATTAATCCACGTCATCAGTCTGACACATATCCGAGTAGGCGACCCACGAGTGCGTCAACAATAACGCATTTACTTATTATCGTCCACGAATTAGGCTACGACTCTCGAGCCCAACTACTACCGAGCCCAACCACAACACGGCCCGCCGAGCGCCGAGCCCCGATTTTCAATATGAAGCACACGCGCGACAACCTCGTAAAAATAATCACACGCCCCATGCTTAGACTTTATTGATATCGAAAGCGCCACATGTCGAGAATTATGAAGAGAAGTCGACAAGTGGCAAATTTTGTGACATGCACAACTATAGAGGGACATGTGTCGCCTTTTTAGATTTTATTAATTAATGAATAGTTAGTGCAAAGATGACTATTGTAAACCCACTTACTCAAAAAGGGGTATAAAAAGTCTGAAACAGGGAGAAAGAAAAGGAGATAAGCAACAAATTGTAAAAAAGACCGACCCCCAATATTCCGGCTCGGCAAAATACAAAGAAAGGCATAATTAGCCAGAAATAAAAGATACGTTACGCACGTTTTCATTTCCACGTGTTAAACCTTTTACGTATTTCTACTTGTTGACCAAAACGCACGTCAACAATCTTGATCCGGGAAATTGTAAATTCACAAATTAATCATAGTTTTTGTGTGTGTGTGTGTGTGTGTGTGTGTGTTTTAATAATTTGTGATAGAATGAACTTACAATTTCCAGGATCAAGGTAAGCCAAAGAGACCAAAAAAACCCGGGCCAACATAAGACAAGAAATTTCTCTAGCCAAGTTTCTATGCAAATTAATCCAAATGCAGACACCAAAAATATAATTTCATTTAATTAGAAAACAATTAACCATCCAAGATTAATTTAATTGATCATCATCAAATTAAAAACATGAAATCTTAAAACATAATTTTAAGCTGAAATTAATACATGTATGAATATTAGATTATAATGACATGTGGAACAAAGTCTTCTTCTGTGTTGTCCGGCCAATCACCACCACCGCCCGGCGGTGTCTCCGACATGTGCGTGCCAAAAAACATGGACCCGGAACCCGTTAGCCCGTTTTGACCCGGTTTGACTCCATTCTTCCTAGTAAATAATTGGAAAGGGAAAGGATATAAAGAAAGCTCTGTTGTAAAAATTATCGTCTAGCTCCGATCAGTCTTCGTCTAGGCGCAAGACTCCTTTTAGTTGCCTATGTTTTTCCAATTAGGTCCTGCCTAACTACGCTCAGGTCCCATCTAACCCTATCAAGGCTCCGTCTAAACGTTAAGTCCCAGTCTACCGCCCAAATAGCGCCTAGCGCTTTTTACAACATTGTTAAAAAGGTAAATGCGTAAATTAAGGACTCTAGAAAATATATATGGAAAACAACCCCCAAATTCATGGGTTTTTCCAATTATTAAGCAATTGTACAGTAGGACACCATTTCTTGGTGATCAGAGTTGTGAATTTGCTTGATCAGAGGTCATTTTGTGGGGGCTGTCTTGGTGATTTGAAAGGAAACTTGATAGAAGGCTTGGGCATCTTTTAGGGATTTTATTCCAAATCCAGTGGAAGCTACTCTGACTGGAATTCGTCTTGCTCTTTGTGCGGCCTCGAACTTTGATGTGATTAGATTAAATATAATGGTAGATGACAAAGATATTGCTCGCAACCTCAATATATAATCGTCATGCATTGGACGGTGAAGGTGCAAAAATAGCCTTGAGCGTATTGTTTTTGATGTGCAAGATATCAAGTGTAATAGGAATAGTATTAGGCTTGCTAGACTTGCATTTGATGGAAATTCGAATTTGAATTAAGTTGACCAATTCCCTAATTGGCTCTTGTGTTAGCCATTTGGTCCTTTAGCATGTCGGCTACGTGTAGTTGTAATCCCTCACTATGAGTATTTTCGTATCAATGAAATTTTATTGTTCAAAAAAAAGAGAAAAAAATATTAATAGAGTCATTTCCATATTGCCTACAACACTACCTCCTTTCAGCTTTTTTGCAATTTGACCGTGCAATAATAATGCATTGCACAATTCCAATTTTCAATCTTGCAGCAATTTTTTTGTTTTTTTCTAAAACTCTATGTATCATTGTTTAAATTAAAACATATCTTGTATTCTTTACCAACAAATATAGTTTATATATTACTTGTATTTTTCTCACAACTGTACAAAGTTTTTTTTAGAAACTTATGTACAATAAAATGCGGTTCATAAATTATGTAGGCTATTAATTATTAATTTATTATACATAATTGGACATGTATTTTACTAAATAAGTATTTTATATTATTTGCATTTGCTGTGTGTATATATCATGTATACATAAATGGGTCAACCGGTTTTTTTTTTTTTTTTTTTTTTGAGAACTGCAGCGCATTATCTTTACCGATCACGAGGACCAATGACCCTTTCAATTATTCGGTTCGATGTCCGGTCCAAGTTTAAAAATATTGATTTTCTAAAATGAATACGAACACAAAAACATTGATAAGGACATGCTTCGACACGAATACAAACACAAATTTTCGTGTCGACACGCACTACAAGAAAAAACCAGTTTATCTACAGAAAATCTGTAGGTAAATGTTAAGAAAATTGTAAAGTGTAGGTAAAATCACTGTAGGTAAAACCATTGTAGGTAAAATATTTACCTACAGAATCTAAAACTGTTGGTAAATACCAACAGAAAATCTGTCGGTAATTTGTTGGTATAATTTGGGGGAAAATGATATTTTTTATTCTGTAGGTATTCTGTAGGTAATCGTAAAATTTAGTGACAATATCATTCCTGTCGGTATATTCTGTCGGTAAACTGGAATTTTCTTGTAGTGACGACACAACACAATAGGTCAAAAACAAAAAAAAATTGATTATACGTTAATACACAATATACACGATATATATTAAATGACAATACATGATACATACAAAATATTATGCTATTGTGTCACTAACTGGTAAACCGTAAATGTGTTATTATCTTGTCACTAACATGTCATTATCGTGTCATTATTGTGTTCTTATCGTGTCACTATCGTATTTGTGTCATTATCATGTTTACACGAACAAACACGAACACGGTAAGGCTAAACATTAATCTATTACTTTTGTATCGTTTTCGTGTCGTGTCAAGAATTGACACCTCTGATGTGTATTGATAAAATAAAACACCATCTTCCTCCATAATATAGAAATTGTTTGACAAGACAAATTAACAAAATATAACCAGAACATATCATTAACTAACCAGGGAAAATTTAAAAATGTAAAATAGCCAAAGAAAGAAAAAAAGAAGTTCATTAATAATTAGTACAACTTTTATTATGTTCCACAAGTGTAGTACAACATTTGACCCAAAAAAAAAAAAAAAACACCACATTTCTAATTGAGAGCAGAAAATAAATCTCTCTATTGGGGCAATGGAATATCAGCAAGATCCTCTCTATATGGAACACGCTGCAAATCAATCCCACCTTCATTATTATTATTCCCATTCTCCATTCGGGTTTGGGTAATCGGGTCAAACTTCGTGGGATGAATAAATGTGACAACCTTATCTTTTCGAAACATTAGATAAATTACTGATAATACATAGATTGCCATAAGAGGAAATACTAATATTCCAATAAAAACATTGGCAACTTTTGGCAAGCTGTTGTGGATTATCCAGCCGACAAATGCTGTGGTCAAATAGTAGATGTTGATGCCTATAATTCCAAGCCCCAATATCCACGAAAACACGATGATCTACGTACATAAAATTTGGTTTTGTTAGTTGAGTTTTGTGTAATACAATTACAAAAACAACCATTGAAGATTATAGAAAAACTTTTACCTTTCGAAATTACAAATATCCCCTTAGGTTTATATGTACCTAAGGTGTGCAAATTTTGTAAACTAAAAACAAATGTTAGTGAGTTTTTATAATTTTAAAAGATAATTGAATTTTTTTGTAATCAGACTAAACATCAGGGGTGATTTTTGTGATTATCCCCATTTTGTTTAGTAAAGTTGTATGAATGATCAATAAAACCAGTCCTATCAAACAGTTCAAATTGTATGGACTACTAGTTTGGTGATAACGCAAGGATATAATTATAAATACTACTTTCGAGATTTAGTCCAATTACAAAAAAAAAATCAATTAATTTTCAAAATTTCAAGAGGTAATATTAAACTGGATTGTATATATATTTTTAAAGCTAATTGGATATCCTTAATTAAACTAAAATCTAAGAGGTCATTATTGTAATTACCCTAATATAAGAAATATTCATTTAAGAAATACTTACATATATTGAGTTCTTGTGGGGACCCATTTTGGTGGAGCTGCTGCTGAATTTAAGAAGTGGGATAAGGGCAAATGGGAGTTCAAAAGATAGTATCATCTGCCAAAAAAAGTGATCATTTTAGAACAAGTGATTAATGTTCTCATCAATTTTATGACTTAAAATTGCAAGTTTAGATAAATTGTCACATTAAGTAGTATGATTGATTAGATAAGGAATATACAAACCGATGCGATGATGATTAATCGACCAGCTCCTGAAGATCCTCCGATTATTGAAACTATTAGACTTGGTGTTATGGCAATGCACCTTGTCACCAAGTTTCTAAGCCATTTTCTCATCTTGAGTTCCAAAAACCCCTATTTAATTTGTTCAAAAATAAATAATTAGTAGTTTTAATCTATTTAACTAGCACACATGTTAAGTATATAATGTCACAAATCTACGGTGTCACAAGTTTCATATAGATTACTTTTTGATACAATTTCTATCAAATTCATCAAAATTTCATGGATTGATACTTGAATAATCGTTATATACAGGAAGTGTTTGCAATCACTACAAAAATAAAAATAAAAAAAGGAATCTTAGCTTTTGTCTGAGAAATCACTTTTTAGTATTTGCAAATATTAATTTTTGTTTCTAATCACCGCGAGTTTGTGGCTCAAGTGGTATCGCTCACCTTTTGTAAGAGTGTTGATTGGGGTTACAACTGGTATCTTTCAGTTTCTTTGAAATTTATTTCATTCCTCCAACCAGTACTCCCAACTTATTTAAAAAAATGTTGCTTCTAATATTGCTTCATTTAATCAGAATCTAAAAACAAATTAGAGATGAGTGCTTTAAATTTCTGATTTTGCTTTTAATTTGACTTTTACAAACAAACAAGCAATTCTACAATTTTTTCACCGAATATTTTCAACTTTTGATTCTATTAGCAAACATTACAAATTTTGATTCTAAACTAATTTTAATTATGCTACAGTAAATCACTTCTTCCAATAGCCGAACACTCCCATAGTATAATATTCATGAGGGAAAATAAGAAAAAAAAATTAGAGCTGACAATAATTTATTTTATTTGATTTTGTACCTGCATGATAAATTGTCCTGCATAAGTGCCAGTAATGGTGGAGCTTTGGCCTGAGGCTAACAATGCAATTGCATAAACTGTAGAACTTGATCTCCCTAACACATTCTGTCATTACACATATTAAAAAAATTCATTTTTTTTTCAATTCATTTATATTGGATTAATATTGACAATTAATTTCGACTAATTAAATAACCACGAACCTTAAGGAGAAAAGAGGCAGAATTGAGTGTTATATCGCTACAACGATCTGCGTTATCTTTTGAGATATTTTTGGCTAAGCAAACAGTGCCGGACACAGATATAACTGCAACATTTATCAGAAATGCTACAAACAGTGCAAATCCACTCTCCATTAGGAAATATCGACAAGCGTCCTGAAATTAATTTTAATTCAAATGTAAGTTAAATGATCAAAAAATAACTTGATAAATTTCAGTTAAAAAATGAGAAAAAAACATTTAAAGCGAGACACTAGATGGGTTAAGAATACTATAGCGGATTGGGTTCGGCCGCTAGGATTTGGATGGGACAGATCTTGGATCCATGGATGGGCCTTTATATCAATGCTAATCTGGACTAATGGGCCTTAAGTTAACGTTTGGTTAATTTCACTCCAATATTAACTAGAGATGTCAATTTGCGATACGATACGATAACCCGACACAAACTTAACACGGATTTGGCAAGTATAGGTACAACGTTTAGCAGGTTTGGGGCCAAATTTGGGTCAAACACGATCAACATGGAAAATAAATAGGTCAAGTCAGGTCGACCCACGTGTCAACACGATTGACCTATTTAACTCATTCAATTGTATAGTGACGTATTATTTTCATATTTTGTGATGTTTTAGTTGGTTATATGATGTTTGACAAATTATCTAATGCATTTTTTATTAACTTTAATTAAATTATATAGGTATTTTGTGGTTACCTATATCATAAACGGGTCGTGTATTTTGACATGAATAGTTAAATGAGTCGTGTTCTTGTCAAACATGTAATAGCCGTATCAGAACACAACCCGCGAATACAAAACACGACACGATTAACACCCTAAATTGTTAACCTTTTACGAGAGTGGACAAAAGGATAATTACAAATTAATACTACCCCTAAGATTTAGTTTAATTACAAAATATTATTATTATCCTTCAAAATTATAAATAACTTTCTATGATGTTACAAACTTCCTCTTTAGGTGCAAATTGTAATATAGAAACAAATGTCAAGTGGGTATTGTAATTTTGAAAAACCAACTTGATTTTTTTTTTTTTTGGTAATTAGTTAAACATGAGGAGTAACTTTGTTTACCCCTATTTTTAATTGTAGTCAACCCAATTACATGCATGTAAAGTTCTAGGTATTGCAACAACATTGATGATTTCATAGATTAGGCAAGTTAGTGTACGCAAATTTGCTTTACACCACACGATGGATTAGGCAATTAAGTTTGTAGACTAGCTCTAGACATTCCCCACTAAATAAAATAAAATAAAAATTCTCTTCTTGTACGTCCACTATGTTATGGTTGAATAACATATATTCCTAATTATTTATTGGGTAAGAGTCTCAATTTCCATTAATTCTAGCAGAAATAGGATTAATTAATCCAAATTGTGCCCGCCCACATAATCACCTCCTTAACAAAATCAATTTAGTCACACATATTTTCCTCCACATAAAAATTAAATGCATGGATTATCAACTTTACTTACATTAATACCACGGACCGAATTCGGTATCTTTCTGGAGAGCACTAGAGCAGAATGAAGAAAGAGATTATGCCTGTTAGAAAAAATTAGAAAAATAGGATTTAATTCAATAACATAACTGAATAAATCATAAATATAATCCGAAAATCTACATATTTTTTGGGATAATTACAAAACACCCTAAGGTTTGGGCTAATTGGCAAAAGAAACATGATGTTTCAAAATTATGAAAACAAATACATCATGTTTGATTCTGCCTTAAATTTACGGGGCAACTGTAATATTTTTGTAAATATCAGGGGTTTTTGAAATGATTTTTTTGTTTATAAAGCAGATAATATAAGACGGAATAATCCTCAATGGATTTTGCGGTTTTTATGTAATTAGCGCAAACCTCAGGGAGGTTTTTGTAATTATCCGTATTTAAAAAAGAAATGGTAGAAATGGACATACGGCATAACAAGGGCACCAAGAAGTGCAATGGCATCACCGGTAGCACCTTGGCCACTTAGTTTAGGAATAAACATTCCTTTCATTACTTCTTTTGCTGGAGGCTTCACATAGCTTAATTCTCCGAAAAAACATGCTGCCATTATGAATACCAATATTGCTATCAACAATTCCAGCTTTCTTACCTATTAAACATCAATGAAATAATTATCATCAATTATGAAAACTAATTTGTAACAAAATAAATTTGGATTTTTAAAATTACAATTTTCAGCAAATAATCGGAATAAAGTAAAATTGGATGTATTAACTTGCCTGAAAAATATTGGATATCACTAGTTAAAGGAAACAATTATCCATCCATTTTTATTAATTTGTCCAGCATAAATAGATACTACAATAAAAAATCAGTTTACCTACAAATAGTATTAAAATAATTGTAAAGTGTAAGTAAAATAATTATAGATAAATTTATATTTACCTACATAATCTCAAATTATTGGTAAATACATACAATATTATGTCAGCATTGTGTCGGTAATTTGTTTGTATAATTCAGGGAAAGCTATGAGTCAGAATCAGAAAAACTCGGTGACAAAAATCATTTTTCTCGGTAAATTCTCGAGGAGTAAGCGATATTTTCTCATAGTGAGAGTGTAGTAATTAAAAAGAACAAGTAAAAGTTGAATTTCTAACACCACAAATTAACATTAATAAAAAAACTATATTATTATTTCACTTTTTACATCGCTGCGTATCCTTACTTTTATACGGTTAATAATACACAATATTTTATTTTCAAAGGCGATGGGCAAATTACATTTATATTTAATTTCAAGATAATTGGGATTCCAGTTGAAGGCATTAATTAACTATATCTAGAAAGGTGAAAGGAGCTTATCAATCAGCGCTGCCCAGACGTTCTGTTATGGGCAGTTCAGGCATTTAATAAAGTTTCAATAAATTAAAAACATTAGAAAGTGGTCAACTTGAAAAATATTTTGTCGCATTTGCAATATAGATTGTTAATGTATTAAACTTAAATTTTTCAAAATACTTTTTCTTATTTATATTTATTTCCGACCATATATTTGGTGCTTAAATTTAGACTTTTTACATATTCAAACTACATTTATATGTGCATTTGATCATGTTAAATTCGGGGGACCAACACAAGAAGTGTACCCAAAATGAGAGAGAGTCCAAACCCAACAAGTGAGATTCCATCCTAAAACCAATTGGTGAAGGAGTAGTAGATCACTTGGCTTATAAAGTGAACTATCGTCCCTTAATTAATCAATATGGGACAACTGACAAGTGACATATCAACAGATCAGAGCCGACCCTGAATTTTTTTGGGACCCATGGGCAAAAAAACGACAGATAAATATTTTATTTACGTACATTTTGCATATAATATAATATATTTTTCTTGATTAGAAATAGATTCTAAAGGGGATAAAACGTTTCTTTTATATTAATTTAGGAGTTAAATTATTTTTTTAGAACAATTTTAATAGCAAAAGGCCAATTGGCAAATTTTTTATAAATTTTTTGAGGACTCTATGAAACATCTTAATAAAATACGTGTACATATATATAAAAGCTTATGTAAAACTTGGGGCCCTTAAAAATATTGGGGGTCCTAGGCCGTCGTCCTCGATCGATGACTACCCTCAGGACCAACCCTGCATTTGTTGTTACTGACAGTAACAACTTCAGAGTGTGTATATATTTACATTCAGTCTTGTCACCCTTTTGTCTTGCAAAATAAAGAAAAAACTTACGATTCATATAGACTCAAAAAACTAAGAAAAACGTCAATTATTTCCTTATATTTGACCCAAATTAAGAACACAATATATCGTTTAATTTGTTGAGCCAGCATATTATTATTAATTTACTTATTATTTAATACTTTTTTGTAATGCTTGATGATACCACGATATAACTTTTGCTTTCTGTATTAATTGGTCATTTTTTAAATTAAAAAAAAAAACAAGAAGGGAAATTTTCGAATTAGTAGACAAAAATCGAAAAATTACATAAAACGAAAAAACCAAACAAAGTAGTAGTGATTAGAAGAAATGCAGTGAGAATGATATCTTTATCACAAGTAAAATAACAAGAAGGATGTCATATACGTGACTTCATAAAAAATAGCAACGACGTGTAGAATTTTTTTACTCCAAGATATTAAACAAATTAATTCCATATTTTTAAAGTTAACACCATGTCATCAAATGAACCTACTACATATTTTACAGAAAATCCCAAAGAACTTAGTTAATTCCAAATTAATAATTGGGCGGTTGACGTTAAAAGATATTGCACTATAGTAAAAAACATAATAAATATATATGGGTAAATGGTAATTACAAAACCATCCCTAAGGTTTAGCCTAATAACAGAAAAAACTCAGTTATTTTTTAAAATTACATATACCCTCTTAAAGTGTTACAAAAACCCCATTGAAGTTGTATTTGCCAAATAAGTACCTTCTCTTGAGGGTGTAATTTAGTGCAATTTGTAAAGAAGAAATAAATGTCACGGTATATTTGTAATTTTAAAGGATAATTAAATTTTTTTTCTGTAATGAGGCTAATACCCAAGGGTGGTTTTTAAAATTAATCTGATATATCCTTTCAAAAAAAAAAAGTAATCAATCTTATATGTGTGTGTATATATATGTTTTTTTTTTTTTTTTTTGAGGTAGTGTGTGTATATATATGTTGGTTATAATAATAAGAATAAAATAAAAAGACTTACACCATATCTCTGTAATCCGAGCAAGAGAAGAGTACTAAAACCAGTGCAAAGAACACCAACCCAAACTGGAATGTGAAATAATATGTTGAGTGCAAATGCTGTCCCAATCACTGTCGCAAAATAAAATATTAGTTCACATTAGAATATAATTATACATGTGATTTAAAAATTAATGGGAAACCACCAAATAATTGTACATGTGATTTCAAAATTGCATCCCATTAAAAAAGGAATAATTACAAAAATCTGCTTGAGGTTCGATAGGCTAACTAGAAAAAAAATTGAGGGTTTTTTTTTTTTTTGAAAATTACAAAAAATACCTGGAGGTTTGATTACTTCTTACATATTCCTACTTCATAAGCAAAAAAAAAAAATTCCAAAACCTCTCTAACATATATTGAAATATTACAATTATCTCATTAAATTTAAAATATAATGAAATTTGAGGGGGATTTTCATAATTTTGAAATATTATTGGATCTTTTTGTAACTAGCCCAAATCTCGTAGGTTTGTAATTATTTCTTAAAAAATATCTCTTTTTTATTTTCTCACATCAAATCATTAACGTGTCAACTATAGGTCAAGTTTCCAAATAGTAATATAAAAAAAAAATCCATTTTCGTTCAAAAAATAAAGCATTTCCATATTTTGAAAAGCGCTATTTTCTAAAACGAATATTAACATAGCCTTAAATATCCATAACCTCAATTTCTAAGCTCTTAATAATTCCTCTTCACACCCCGGTTTGGGTGTGTTTCAAATGGTGTTTTCATCACGTATTTCAATATCATAATTACACGCCAAATATAGAATAACAACTTAGAGTTATCAATTTCTGTCAGGTCCGACCAACCCTGTATCTTTTACTGAATTGTGCTGTAATATCCCATGCCCAAAAAAATGGCCTAAAAACCGGGCTGGCCCAGCTAGTACAATTTTTTAGTGTATTTTACATGGGTTGGGTCGCGGCTGGGCTCTGAAATTAGCGACATGGTCACTATTTGGCCTGCCCTGACTCGGTCTCCCTTTTGCCCGGGCGGGCCGGTACCAGGCACCTCTAAATGACGTCATCTATGCATATACGCGGTATTTACTGATGTGATTGAAATAGAAAATGAAACATCAAATTACAATTTTTTTGTTTGTATGGATTATAGCCTAATATCACACTATTCAATAGTAGACGAGACATATTTATTGATACTTGAAAAAATATTAATAAATAAAAATAAATCAAACTACTCAGGAATTTTACCTTCAGGTATGTCCGCCGCTATGACGGCAACCTCAGCCAACAACCAGAGGCAGTATCTCACCATTATAGGGTACTCAGCCTTGCAAAGCTCCGACAAATGTTTGCCTGAACCAACCCAAAACTCATTTAATTTATATACCAGTAAAAAATTCAGTTACATAATTTTTTTAATAAGTTGGGAGTATTAGTTGGAGAGGGGTTCAAACTCTGGTCAATATCCTTATAAAAAGTGAACGGTACAACTTGAGCTACAAGCTCGTGATCAGATAATTAATTCACATAAAAGTAAATTGATTATTAATTTCGCCAGATAATGAAAAAATAAATGCTGGCTTCTGGTACCTGTGCTAACTCCAAGATTTGCTGCAAGTGATTGAATTATCAATGCAAAGATCAATCCGATAAGGATTACCCATAGCAGCTGCAAGAATATAAAACAATTAATTTTTATTGAAATTATGAAAATACTGCATGTATATATTTATCTAATTTGGGATTAGATTTTATTAGTTAGTTACTTCATATCCATGGTTTGCTCCAGCTTGCAGATCAGTTTCCACTGTAATTTTCACAAATCAATATTAGTTTCAAAAATATTTAATTAAAAAAAATATCATTAATTTGTGTTTGAATTAATGGACTTACAATTTCCAGGATCAAGGTAAGCCAAAGAGACCAAAAAACCCGGGCCAACATATGACAAGAAGTTTCTCCATCCTGGTTTCTGTACATATATATAATTTTCATTTAATTAGAAAACAATTAACCATCGAAATTTAATTTAATTAATTAAAAAACATGAAAAAGAAATTAATTTTAAGCTGAAATTAAGGCATGCACATGATGAAAGAGACAGACCTGTGGAACATAGTCTTCTTGTTCAAATTCTTTGGTGTTGTCCGGCCAAGAACCACCGCCGGCCGGCGGTGGTGTCTCCGACACGGCGACTATACGGTGGCTGTTTCCACCACCACTCTCTGATTGCTGCTGCAAGCTTCCCATATTTCTTCTATGTGGGGTGTGGCTGTGTGTTTTTTTTCTTTTCTTTTTCTTCAGTCTGTTAACTAATTTTGGGATATGTATATTTTCACTTAAATTCCCTTTATTTATAGTGCATGAATAAAATATAACCTGTCCCAGAAGACATTTCATTCAATTAATAGTTTATTTATTATCCTGCAGATTATTAATTATTATTTCAGGCACATTAAGGGCTAGCTTAATATAAAAATATATATGTATTTTTTTGTTTTTTTTTTTTGTTTTTTTTGGAATCTAAGTTGGACAGGATTCTTGGAGTTGCCTTCAAATGCAGAATATAGTTCAAATTTTGTCAAATTAAGAGTCAATTTTATGGTAAAAAATCGAATTGGGTCATGAAACTTGCCGTATTAAATATTTTATTTACCCAGAGATAAAAGGCCATTGTCTTGACCAAACTACCTGTATTTTTAATTTCATAAATTGGGAGTATTAATTGGAGAGGGAATGAATAAATTTCAAAGAAACTAAAAGATCTTAGATTCGAACTCCGATCAACACCGTTATAAAAGGTAAATGTCTGAGCTTTCAATTTCGTGGTCCAAAACTACTGTATTATATATAGGCAAACTTAAGAATTTCAATTTTTGATTTTAAGAATAAAATGTTAGAAAATAACTTCTTTAAAATTTATATCTATATTCTGTAGGAAAATGTAATCACATTTAGTTCCTATGCTTTTTTTAAGAAATTTTTAGGAAAACCGAAAACGTGCATTATTGAATCTAAATCCTAAATTTTAATTTCTTTCTATGGTGGATATCACATATGTACCACATAATTTGATCGTGATTAATTCGAGGAACAAAAAAATATTAGTGGTTAGAGATAAGGGGATAAATTTCAAAAAAATTGAAAGATATATGTAGTCAACACCCTTACAAACGACGAGTGATATCATGGTATATAATTATTAACAACTTAATAATAGTTAACCAATAATTTTTAATTAAAATCTGGTCCTGTAACTTAGGTGTTAGCAAATAAGGGCGAAAATATGAAGCATACGTTCGTATAGAAAATAAGTGGATAGAGTATATCTATATATAGAAGAATTGTTCTATGTATGACCCTTCTTTTGATTGAACCACAAATAATTAAACCATGAACAATCTAAGTCATTGACGAAGAAACCACAATTGATCAACGAATAAACCATGAACAATCTATGTCATTGACGAAGAGCCACAAACAGTCTATGGTGTTGGTGTATGAACAATTTATGTCGTCGGTGTAATTAACTGATCTTCAACGGTTTATGTTGTTAGCTAGTGTAAATAATTGATCTTGTGCTCCGAAAGAGACCTAAATAATCAAATGAGACCACATAATTAAAATGAGACAGTGTGGACTAATCCTGGCCACACATCTCAAATTTTAGATGGTTGGGATTTTTGCAATTTAATATTTATTTTCGTTTTATTTTGAAGCTGAAAAGGGCACAAAGGTCATTACTCAATTTCATTTTTAAGCTTAATTACAATACTTTTGGTGTGCAGTGGATCTATCATTTGATGCTAGTTCTCTGCTGTTTATTGAAACAGATATTATTTTTGGCGAGGAAGATGGAATTTCTATGGCAGAAGACAGATATGGTTGCCTAGTATGCTTTTACAATGTCCTTGCTGATTATTTTGTATGCGAGCCACAAAATGGAAAATCGATCCTTGATCTCATAGTACAACTTTGGAGCCAGTCATTTGCATCTAATATTTTTGCTCTCTTATTCCACAAGTGGGTATGTGTTTGTGTTTTTGATGGTGTGGGTCCCGATTACTAGCTTCGCAAAGAAAGAGGACTCTGTTTCTGGGTTTGAGATTTTGGGTTTCACGACGCGGATGAAGAGAAATGGCATCTGATCGGCGAGATCGAAGGCGATTCTCCGATCTAAGTTTCTGCTGGAGATTTTCTGGAAGAGTTTCGATTCGATTTCCATATTTTTCGCCATCTCTGTTATTATGGATTTTTCTGGGTTCTATGGGGCTTTTTGTTGAGCAATTGGTGGAGAATTGAGGTTGACTTCTGTTTCTGGTTGATGGAGTGGTGTAGCTGTTGTTGTAGATGGAGGATTGGTGAAGAAGACGATGTTGACGTGGATGGAGTACTGTACACTTATATGTTTTTCGATGTATACTTAGATGTGTTTTGATGTATAAGTAGTTAATTTTTGATGATGTATTTATGTTGTTGTATACTTATTTTTTTTTGTATATTTATATATGTTTTGATGTACACTTATATGCGTTTTGTTGTATACTTATTTTTTTGTTTGACAATTGTAATATGCAGTACAAATATGTTAAATATACAGACATAATAGTGTTAAATATACATTAAATATATGTTAAATATACAATACAATAATGAGCGTGATTTTCTCTCTCTCTACAATTGATTTACTTAATTCACGGTCCTCACATGTTAATGAACGTGATTCTCTCTCTATATATAACTGATTCTTTGATTCACGGTCCCCACATATTTTTGTTTGACCATTTTAATATGCAGTAAAATTATGTTAAACATAATAAAAAAATAGTGTTAAGTATACAGCAAATATATGATAAGTGTACAACATACTGCATGACAGAGCACATGCGCGATTTTCTCTCTCCTAATAACTGATTCCATACATTTGAACGGTCCCCACATGTTTGTTTTGACAATTATACCCTTATTTTGCCTTAATTAAATGTTTAATGTAATTTTAACTCCTATTTATCTTAGCCATTGATATAGATAATGGAGGGTTGAGATGAGTCCACATTGTCTCACTATAATATGTGGTCTCATTGTAGCCTCCCCCTATATATATATATATATATATATAGGATATATATATATATATATAGGGCAGTGGCGGATCTATAAGGGACAATGGGGGTACAATTGTACCCCCAATTTTGGGAAAAAATCAATAATAATATTTAGTTTAAAAAGTAATAAAAATATTTTTATACCCCTATTTTTATAGTAATAATTAGAAAATTCAAATAATACAATACAAAATCCCACAATAAAATTTTAATTTAAAAACATAAAAATTAACTTAACAATGTGAATAAATAAAAAAACATGGTAAAATTATTAAATAGTATTTCCTACTTAATAATCTGATATTGTTTTAAAAATTACTACAATATAGGGAGATAAAATTCATAGAATTATATATTAGGAAAATGCACATGTCATTGTACAAAAGTGAGGTCTCACAGATATGCAACTCGTGCATTGCACGGGTCTCGTATAGTTATACTTTAACAAGTTGCAACTATACCTTTTATTTTAACAAAATTTTGAACAATGTTTATGTGCAAGTTTTTTTAATATCTATCGTATCCCCATTTTTAAATTTCTGGATCCGCCACTGATATAGGGGGAGGGTTATATAGGACCCCCTTATTATATGAGTACATAAGACCAAATCTTGGCCACACATCTATCTATTTCAATGGCTATTATTAATGCAGGTTAATGTTAACAAAATAAATGATAAAGTCAAAATGGGGGCAAATTAGTCCACATAAATAATAGGGAAGTTGACTAAATCTAGTAAATCCCATGAAAATAGGGCAGTTACACATAATTTGTGTCATCCTTCATTCAATCCACGTTGTTTAATTGATTTCCAAACAAATTTGATTATATGTTTCATTAACTCAATGTGCTAAATCTAGTAAATTACATGAAATTTCGCCATTCCATTTTTTAAAAAAAATTGCTTTATATGGTCAGAATATTGCTTATATGTGTTTAAATACTTGCTTGCACGTAGGCAAAATGTTGCTTAGTTATTACTGTGTTTTAAAATCTCACATTAATAATAGTTTGCTAGAGAAGAACTATCATATTATGTAAAAAATTAAAAACTTATACTTATATGGACTCTTATGCATTCATTGCCGGTTTTTTCAACCCAGAAATTTGCTTGGGTGATGCTAAAATGTTGCTTATGTATGCACGAATAATCGCTTGTATGTATTCAAACTTTTGATTACGTCCTCATTTGTTTTAACCTAGTACTTTCCTTAGCTATGACTAACCGTCTGCTTACATGTGCATAACTATACGCTTATGTATATTCTAAATATTGCGTAATTATTTATTTTATTTGATTCAGTTGGGATTGCACATGTGTCACAACAGCGGATTGAAATAATATCAGATTAATCTCCAAACTGGATACTAGAATATGACGAAAATATAACTCCAAAAGAATGAATGAATTTTGATAATATCGACAACGGATACCATTTTAAAAATAATTCTTAATAAATAAAAAAAGTATGTGTTCAAGAATATGTTGTGACTGCTTATTGTTTGTTAAATACTGCTTATTCACATATTACAAATTGCGTATGTGTGGTTATTGTAATGCTTATTACTACTATGTACTCAGATTATTTGTGACTGTTGTAGTGTTTTTCGAGCAAACATTCTTGCAAAATTTGGTTACTGCAGTCCCATATATTCAATTGCTTATTTGTGTGTAAAGTATTGCTTGTGAAATGATGTTATGGTACTTATAAAGCAATTGAATTATGCTTACATTACCATCAAACCATCAAAATAATTGATTACAAAACAATTGAATTATGCTTACAAAACAATTGAATTTTGCTTACAAGGCAACTGAATTAAGCTTACAAAACAATTGAATTTTGCTTACATTATCTAAAAACCATGAAAATAAATACGACACTAATTAGAAAATATTCCTATATCAACTACGCATGTACGTCAAAACCAATCATATTTAAAATGACTACTAAAAAACTACAATATTCAACATTTTTAATCAAAGTATGAAACAACAACGTTTCGTTGTGATCATAACTTGATTTAGCAAATTCCTTCGCCAGTCCCAAAACCGACTTCCTCTGCTCGTTCATTACATCTTTTGCCATTTCTAACAGAAAACTCTATCAAAAAAAAAAAGACACTAGTCATTTATATAAAATATTCATTAACAAACAAAACATTTATAAGCATAAAAACTAACAAAGCATAAGCATAATATAAGACATGCATAAGCATAAAACAAACTATAGATAAGCATAACTATCAACAACAATAAGCAGTTGAAAACATCAATAAGCAATCCCCCCCAACCTTAGAAAAAACATGGCAATACTAATTACCCCCTAATTTGAGAGCATATTATAAAATATAGATAAGCATAATATAGAACATACATAAGCATAATTATCAGCAACAATAAGCAGTTGAAAGCCTCGTTAATTAAGCACCGAAGACATATAATTAAGTGGTAATGACTGATGATTCATGAAATTGAAAAAATGAAAAATAAATATTAATTACTTGGAATTTACACATATAGAAGCCGTCACCAAGCAGGTCTCTGTAACCCTGAACGGTTTTGATGAATGGATTTGTAGGCTGAAAAGCCACGCTACCGTTAACGGCAGCTCTGATTCTATTAGACCTCAACAAACAAAACCACTAGGCAATGATTGCGCCCCAGTCGTGCCCCACCAGAAA
Organism: Rehmannia glutinosa; assembly: GCA_016081115.2. NCBI lineage: Eukaryota > Viridiplantae > Streptophyta > Magnoliopsida > Lamiales > Orobanchaceae > Rehmannia > Rehmannia glutinosa. Next base: position 456,898 of record JABTTQ020001270.1, read on the forward strand.
CACCTGCAACAATCCTAGAGTCGAAGCGTCGATGTCGGTGTCTCCATAGCCACGGAGGTCGAGGGTGATGGTGCGGTAGCCCTTGGCGGAGAGGTCAAGCATCTAGTGGTTTGCAGAGAGAACACGACGGGGAGGTGAAGCGTCACGGTGGTTTCTGAGAGCCGAAAATCCATGGAGGAAGAGGATGGCCTTTTCTCACGGTAGGATGAATTTGGGGATGTTTTGCAGAGAGAACACTTGGGAGGAAAAGATATGCAAGATATTAGTGATTCTTAAATTTGATAAACACGTCTCCTTAACCGTTCCTAATTTCTAGCCCACTACCATAAATAAATTCCCTTCCAAAAATTGGTATTAATTAAAATTACCAAAAAGTCCTTATCTTTATAAAGTTATCTATTAAAAAATAGTAAAATTTATTTAATCTCAACCGTTTAAAAATTAAATCACTGCCTCAGATTTGGTTTCGTGTACTCACCTAAGATATGTGGACTCACTAGATCCAAATCCTATATATATATAGGATCAAGTGAGGCCATTTCTCTAGGTGAGACTGTAACACAAATTTCTTGTCTGCAAATATTTATAAACAAGAAAAAGTAATACAAATAAAATTTATTGAATCAAACGAAATAAAAGGACTACAATTCCTAATGATCCTCTTGATTCTTCTCTTCAAAAATAATATTCGAATATTTGAAGGTAGAATCGTCACTTGATCTCCTTCAAGCTTGAGTTTGGGTCAAAATAACGTTAATTCGAGGGCTTGACAACTTAATCTCGAATTAAACACTGGATTTGAGTCGAATTCACGATGAACGCCTTGAATCGCGTTTTGAACACCGTGGGTTTCCTTGGATTTGGACTTCTTGATTTAAGAGAATTCGTCTCTTGCTTGGACTTCTTCTCTAGGATTTTTTTTTGTCTATGAATTATGAAGAGGGCCTCTATTTATAAGTGTATGATGAGAATTCTTGCCATAATTGTAAGATGAAACGAGGCGATTTGATTGGCCGATCATGATTTGTCTTGCATATCTTGCCATAATCAAAAGATTGTGATTTTATTTGATTTGACTTGATTTATTTACCAAAAAATTGATAAATCACTTCCTTATTTGCATGATCTTGTCTTGATGGCCAAGAATGAAGATTTTGACACTAGCAATATTTGGCAGTAAATTTAGGTGTCTACAAATGCCCCCTCGCGATTTGTTCACAGACAACATGTCATGGAGTGAATGAATCGCGAAATCGTTTCACTTAGGATCAATTTGAAGCACATAGATAGTTTATACTCATATCAAGGAGCTCTTGAATTTGTAGATAGTTTATACTCATATCAAGGAGTTCTTGAATTTGAATCTGGATTTGCAAACAGTTTATACTCATGTCAAGGAGTCTTCATTTAAACTTGACATATATTGATAGTTTATACTCGTATCAAGGAGTCTTGATTTGGATTTGACAAATATTGATAGATTACTCGTATCAAGGAGTCTTCACTTGAACTTGGATTTGTAAACAGTTTATACTCATGTCAAGGAGTATTCATTTGAATTTGAGATTTATAAACAATTTATACTCGTGTTAAGGAGTTCTTGAATTTGTAGACATATTGATAGTTTATGCTCGTATCAAGGAGTGATCATTTGAATTTGAGACATATTGATAGTTTATACTCGTATCAAGGAGTATTCACTTGAGTTTAATATACGCTGATAGTTTATACTCGTATCAAGGAGTATTCACTTGAACTTGGGATATAGACCTTTTATACTCATGCCAAAGAGTGTGATTGATAGTTTAGGCTCTTATCAAGGAGCATTTGAGAATAATTTATTTGGCATCTTTAGATAGTTTATTCTCATATCTAGGAGCATTGAGAGGCTGAAGATGGCTCAACTTCATCATCGATATTACTTGAGTATTCTTGTTCATCGGCATTCATGCTTATCTTGATGGCATATGCACGCGTGGCTAATTCTTCAAAAAAATTTGGCTTGATCCCTTGAAGTATGTAGCATAGACCCTAATTAATTCCTTGGATGCACATCTCAATTGCAGAAGCTTCTGACAGTTGATCTTTGCAGTTGAGGCTTAAGTTTCTCCAACGATTGATGTTGTCAATGACAGACTCTTCATTCAACTGACGTAATTTGTGAGTTCAATCATGCTAACGGTTCGCCGTGTTTTATAGAAACGGTTGGGAAATTCTTGTTCCAACTGCTCCCAACTGTCAATTGAATTTGCCCCCAAGTCAGCGTACCAATCGAATGCAATTCCCTTCAAAGATCGGACAAAATGCTTCACTAAGTGATCTTCATAAGTCCCATCTTTATTGCACGTTTGAATGAAGTGAGCCACGTGTTGTCTGGAACCACCTTACCATCGAATTGTTGGAATTTTGGAGGTTGATAGCCAATCGGCATTTTTAAATTATCAATTCTCGAAGTGTATGGCTTGACATAAGATGAAGTTGACTTGGAGCTTTCATCAAACTTTTCTTTGATAGTTTCTTTAATGAATTTATTCACTTGGTCAATTGGAATCATCTTGCCAGACGAGACTTGCAGCTCTTCAGTTTGAGACTTCTCATTTTCACATGGTTGACGTTGCTTAGTGGACGTTTCAACATTATCTTGAACTTTGACTTGTTTGTCCATCACGCGACTTGAATCAACTTGATCTACTTTGTCCATCAACTTCATGATTTGAGAGTCTCGATCTTGAACATGCTTTGTGAGTCCCTATATAGCCCTTGTCAAGCTTGCAATTTGTTCCTCCAGAGGTGTAGCATTTATCACCATGACGGACACCACATTTGAAGTGAATGAGTAACTTGACGCCAAACGAGGAGTTGATTAAGCAGACATATCCTTCATATCTCCAACATCTATGTTTGTGTTTCCTTGAAGTGATTCATCCTCAGCAATTTCGAGCAAGGGAGTGATCTCCGAATGTGCTTGCAATTTCTTGGATATGACGCCAAAACTTCCACTTGTCGCGTTTGAGGAGTTTGATGCAGCAGGTTTGACAATTGTCACCTTGCGATTGGCCATGATACTTCGAGACTTTAATGAATAGAAGAGATGAGAGGTAGAAACTGTCCCACCGGGCGTGCTAAAATTTGTAACACAAATTTCTTATCTGCAAATATTTATAAACAAGAAAAAGCAATATAAATAAAATTTATTGAATCAAACGAAATAAAAGGACTAAAATTCCTAATGATCCTCTGATTCTTCTCTTCAAAAATAATATTCGAATATTCGAAGGTAGATTCTTCACTTGATCTCCTTCAAGCTTGAGTTTGGGTCGAAATAACGTTAATTCGAGGGCTTGACAGCTTAATCTCGAATTAAACACTGGATTTGAGTCGAATTCGCGATGAACGCCTTGAATCGCGCTTTGAACACCGTGGGTTTCCTTGGATTTGGACTTCTTGATTTCAGAGAATTCGTCTCTTGCTTGGACTTCTTCTCTAGGATTTTTTTTTTGTGTCTATGAATTATGAAGAGGGCCTCTATTTATAAGTGTATGATGAGAATTCTTTCCATAATTGTAAGATGAAATGAGGCGATTTGATTGGCCGATCATGATTTGTCTTGCATATCTTGCCATAATCAAAAGATTGTGATTTGATTTGATTTGACTTGATTTATTTACCAAAAAATTGATAAATCACTTCCTTATTTGTACGATCTTGTCTTGATGGCCAAGAATGAAGATTTTGACACTAGCAATATTTGGCAGTAAATTTAGGTGTCCAGAGACACAACGGACTAATCTCAACCATCCCCCACTATTAATCAATGGGTATGATTTAAGGGATAAAAAATATTAAAACATTAATTTAATCAACATAAGGGTAGTAGGGTAAAATTACATAACAAGGTAGTTACAAACATGGAATCAAATATCTTTCTCTCTCATACATCTCCCTCCAAATCTCACGTCACTACAAGAAATCACACATTTTATTACGAAATTTTTCTCGACGCATAACTATTTGTCATCATTTGTTAATTAAAAGTGACAACTTTTATTTTTGTCATTGTAAAGTACACTATTACGACGCCATTTAATTTTGTCATTATTGGTATTAGATGTCGTCACTAACTTGCCTATTTCATGACGATTAACTGAAACTCGTCACTGTATTTTATAGAAGGTGGAATTTGACACCAAAATTTTGGCGGAAAATATTTCAATGACGAATTAGTGATAATTGGTGACGAAATTTAGTGTCACGAATTATTTCTTTTAATGACAACATCATAATTTGTCATTTTTCACTCCAACAAAATGGTGACAATCTTATTTCGTCAACAAATACATATTCTATGACGATTTGTTTTGGCACGCATAAAGATTTGTCATTATTTGTTAATTGCGTCATTTCAAAATACTCTTTTATGACATCATTAAATTTTGTCACTATCAATATTACATTTCGTCACTAATTTGCATATTTCATGACGATTAATTGAATTGTGTTGTAGTTATTTGTAAAAGGTCGTAATTCACACTAAAAATTTGGAGGGAAGTGTTTTAATGACAAAATGATAATAATTGGTGATGGCATTTGATGTCACAAAATATGTTATTTAATGACCACAACATATTTTGTCATTGATTACACTAAAACATTAGTGACAAATTTATTTCCTCAACAAAATTCGTAATAATGACCATAAATATGAATTCGTGGAAAATTGAAAAACTCCTGAAAATTATGAAAATTACAAAAAAGCCCTTAAGGTTTCATTTCGTTTTACATGTTACCCTTTATAAGCAAAAAATATTTCAAAACTCCCTAACATTTAAAAATATATTACAATTACCCCCTTAAATTTAAGGCATAATCAAATCGAATAGCTTTTTTAAAAGTTTTGAAACATCTTTTGGTTATTTTGTAATTAGTCCAAACATTAGGTTTTTTTTGGAACTATCCATATTTATTTTTTTAGCAAAAAAATGATCTTTAAAATTCTTTAAAAAAACAACTCAAGGGTATTGAATCAGAGTTAGATACATTATACCAAAATTTATAAACATCTTTCTCTCAATTCACAAAAACCTGTACTCAAAATAATAATAAAATAAAAAAACTCTAACACCTCAGCATTCAACACCATGAAAGCGAAGTGGAAGAAGCAACAAAATTTATAAACATCTTTCTCTCATTATGCAGTAGAGCATTGTTTCTCCTCAGCACTGCACTAGAAGATCAAACTTCTTAATTGAATGAAATTTCTTCTTATGGAACTTTTTCAAAACCTCGGCATTCAACACTCAACTTTTGGCCTATTCAAAACCTAGACCTTTCGACATTTACGGAAGCAAAAAAGTGAAGATGGTCTGAATTTCTTGAAAACCAAATTGAACAAATTAGATAACGAAATTCTCGAATATGACTGAAATATTCCCCATCACACCCACTCGCACAGGGTCTACCGCCGACCACCACCGTCTGCAAGCTTATTGCAACCTCAAAAATATCCCAAATTCCCGTCACTCTTGGCAACCTCATGCTCTGCGGCCCCGCCGAAATACCGACGCCGGAGAAAGCAGGCTCACATTGGACTTGGTGAAATTATCAGGCTCAATTATGAAGAATACAATTTTTTTTCTAAATTTATTTTATTGCATTTTCTAATTACCAGTTTGAATTAAAAATATAAATTTAGTTTAGGATAATGGTTAATGTTAATCCCATAGTAAATTTTATTGAGTAGGTCTCTTGTAGGAGCTTACGGATCCTACCCGCCACCTGCCCGGCCCGGCCCAGCCCAGCCACCCGCCTACAACACCTGTTATTTAAAAAAAATCACTTTAGCACTCCATAGCGGAATTGAACCCGCGACCTTGATAGGTTTAAGGTGGTATTCTACCACCACACCACTAGTACTTATTGTTCAATTTCAGTGTAACAATGTATATAAACTCATTCATAAAGTCTATTAAAAAATCATGATACATTATATCAACAAATGGATATTTATAAAAGTGTTACTTTAACTACATCATATTTATTTTTTATTTTTCCTCTTTTTTTGTTCCTAGTTTGTAACTGTATTAAGAAATCTGATACTTTATTTCAACAAACGGATACTTTTACTTATAAAAGTGTTACTTTAACTATATCATATTTATTTTTTATTTTTCCTTCTTTCTTTCATTTCTAATTTATGACTATATTAAAAAAATGATACTTTATCTCAGAAAATAGATACTTTAACTCTGTTATATATATATATATATATATATATTTATTGTAATATATTCATAATTTGTGACTATATTAAAAAATATGTTACTTTATCTCAAAAAACGAATACTTTTACTTATAAAAGTATTACTTTAACTATATCATATTTATTATTCATCTTTCTTTGTACTTATTATTAAAAAATATGATACTTTATTTAAAAAACATATATTTTTACTCTTAAAACATGATATTTTGTCTGAAAAATATATATTTTTACTCACAAAGGTGTTACTTTAACTCTGATATATTTATTTGTCCTTCAATGTAATGTAATCATAATCTGTGGCTATATTAAAAAACATGATATTTTATCTAAAATAACCGATACTTTTCTCATAAAACGTCGATACTTTAAGCGAGGAAGAAAAATAGAAAAAAAAAAAAGAGAGCAAGCAAAGCTCTTTGTTGACCCGTGGACTTGGTCAGCAGGATCCGTAGTCAAAATAGGATCTGTCTTACAATTGAGACCCATAAGACGGTCTATATGAGTTTTGTCATTTTTATTTGACGTTTAAATTATTAAGTATTATTTGATGTTAACATTAATAAATAGTAAATAATTTGATAAACAAATAAGAAAGAAAAAACTTTGACAGTCAACAAAATATTTGGCGGATATTTTTTTCGTTTTGGCGCTTGATTTGTTAATCTAAATAAGGTATATACTTATCTAATTAAGGTAGAGAAAACAAAGACATAGTATCGTAAATCTCTCCATCTCTCCCTTTTATTCCCGTTAATATATATCGATGATTAGGTTAGCAATATAGCAAATATATCAGTGCCTTCACTTTTCATGTGTTTTTCGTGTGTTCTGTAGTCACTAATTAGGTAGACGATGAGATAACCATGAAATCTGCTTCGATGAGATAACCATGAAATCTGTTTCGGAGTAACGATTGTGCTAAAAAGATCTAACTAATTCGGTGGATGAAGCAAAAACCGAGCAGCTGCTCACCGAAGAACGCAACATGCTCGCGGCCTGATTCGAAACCCTAGCCATGGTCTCTGTTCCACTTTCTGGTTCGGATCTAACAATTTTGGTATCATCATTGGTGTTTTTTCTTATGATTGTTTTGATTGATGTTTTGTTTCTTCTAATTAGTGGAACAATGTGAACTTTGCAATCATTTGGTAGTAAATGAGGAATTCCAACCCATTTGCGTGTCGAACACAAATGTCGAGTGGAAAGCCGAAAATCATGTTCTCCTTGACCTCATCGAGGTACTTGAACAAGAGGTCTTTTTTTGTTGTTATAGTTCTTTTTTCGTTATGTTTCATGTTCTTGTTTATACCCAATAGTGATAGTTTCTTATTTTTCAATTTATCTTTTTGTCATTTGTATGTCTTTGTGCTAATACAATAACGCAATCAGCTTTTCTGAATATGAATCAATTATCACCGTGTTTACCCCTGAAAGAATATTAGTAGTTGTACTTAAATTTGATCCCATGATTGAACTTTTTGGAAGACTTTTGATATCAGCAGCCCCTTATTCGCTTCTCTATTTCTCTTCAAGATTGGTTTTTCTGGGTTTTGCGGTGCTTTTTCTCATCTGGGCTTCTTTGAGTTTTTGCAGTATCACTGATTCTTTACTTGATTTTCATTTCAATTGCTAGAGATTGGGTTAATAGAATGTTAGCTGTTTTATGAGTGTTTGTGTGATTGGTAGCCATAATTTGTTTTTCTTGAAATGGTGCTATAATTTAACTTATAATTTGTGGGCCATATTGACAATAAACCAATCTTTTGAGGTTCTTTTGATTTATCCCTTTGTTAGCATCGACCATAGGATTTTGCCTGGTGGAGAATAAACACTCAATTGCATGACCCCTTTGGCCTTTGCCTTTCATCTGCTTTGATGCTAACATTTTTTTCTTTACGTGTTTTATGATCTTCCTTCATGTTTTATGGGTAGCCCAAAGGCTTTTATGAGTCTTAGTTATTAGAAGTTTAAGATGCTGAATGTATTCATTTGTTTCGGTGTAATGACTAATTCATATAATTTCGCAATTCTATGTTGCACATCATAATTATGATGAGCTTTTCGGTAGAAAGTTTTTTTTCCTTTCTGCTTGTCTTTCAGAAGGTGTATGCTATTTTGTTATATAAACTATTGCAGCCATGCTTGAGCTACTACTTTCCACAAAAACGAATTTTCTTTGGGTGAATATTGCAATTTTTGCAAGAAAATATTTGAAAATAAAACGTGGACTCGTATTCATAATTAATTCCCATTTGGATGGGGTAAAACATTTTGAGTGTGAACTTTTGGATTTGTTCACTGATGTGTTGGATGCAACTCTGAATTTATGTTCTCTGTTTGGAGAATCGGATTTGAATGCTCAATAACTTCTGATTTGAATGTTTCAACGATGAAGTTCAACAATGGATGGAACTTTTGTTTGCTATTGTGTTTGAATATTGGTTGTTGTAAGATTTGATAGGTGTAATAGAGATTAATAAACTCAAAAGATATTAGTTCTTTATTAGATAGAAAAATCATGAGTGTAGATGTTACATGTGTCTTGCTATATATATATTTTTTTAATCACAAGTCTTTTCATATATTAGCTTAAGTGGTGGGAATGAAAAAACAAATATTTGTCAGTTGAAATTTAGATTACATCTACACACACACATCTCTTGAATTGAAACTTGGCACGCATGTTTCAGCTTACTTTAATTTCAATTTTCGTGGTGCAGATGGTGGTATTGCTGTTAATGCCAATGATATGAGCTCAAAATTTAGATTACATCTACACACACACATCACTTGAATTGAAACTCGACACGCATGTTTCAGTTTACTTTAATTTCAATTTTCGTTGTGCAGATGGTTGTATTGCTGTTAATGCTAATAAACATAAGGCATTGCCAGTGAACTGTACGAATTGACATTTGATGCCTCGCCAAGTTTCAAGGATTTTTTAGCTTCATTGAGTAGAGTCATAGCACTTGCATACTTCTTCAAGCACTTATTGTATCTCATTTTCAGTTCGGATTTTTCATCTTTTATGGTGTCATAAAGAGCATAAATCTTTTTTGCTATTTCTTTGGCATGTTCTTTTGCCATCTTTGTTACATTTGCTAGAGGTTTAGGAAACAGGGGTTTTCCTTGAAATTTGATGAGAGTGGTGATAAAGACGAGGTTGCCTGTTTGAGAACAAATCTTATAGCTTACTGTTTCTGTTATTATTACTACTTCAGGTGTCTTAATAGTTCTGGGATTTATGACAACCATTGCGTTATTGGAGGAACTATTGGCTGGAGGTGATAATGTTAGCAGTACAAGAAAAAACAAGAATGAGGTAAGAGATGAATTCTTGAATTTTTAAGTGTTTCTTGAATTTTTCTTTTGCACTTGGTTTTGTTGGACTCAGATTATTTGCTTTCTCAGTCTGAGCACTGAAGAATGTTTGAATCATCCATTTGTTCTTAAATAGGTTAGATGTGTATGTTTCTTCTTAAATGCAATAATTATCTCAGACATGTCTTAAAATCTCAGTAGATAAGAGTAAGGGTATCAATTCAGATGTTCTGTTAATCTGTTTTGATTTTAGGATTACATTCATATAACTAGGTTAGAACGATGTCAATTGCCTTCATTATTTTTTATTAATGAATAAAATTGTGTTTTTGCATTTTCTAAACTTTGCAAGATTTTATCACTTCTGCTCCACCAGCACAGAATAATTGTCTCTATTTTAAGAAATGAAAAAAATGGCCATTATAGTGACCCACTTAGTTGATGACCATCTAATGCAAAAGTTTCTAACTAAAACAACAAGTGAAGATTTAAAGAGTTACATGAAAAGGGATACTACATTATCCCATATAATCATGGTCCACATCGCCTTATTTAGAGATTATCACAAATAAACCTTTAATTCATTTCCAGGTGACACTATACTACTACATGACATATATAATACTAACAATATCTCTAAACGCCTTGTTTTCCTCGGAAAGGTTAGATGGTTGAAAACATCGTTTTCCCAGGTGACATTATAGTACATATGACATATAATACTAACAATATCTCTAAACACCTTGTTTTCCATGTGAAATATCATTGCAGGATCAATTTCTTTTGGGTTTGCTCGTAGTTGGATTATTATTCTTGTTTCCGCTTAACTATCTGGCCGTCGGCGATGGAGGGCAATCACGGACATTTGTTTAGGTAACTAGGGTGAAAGCTTGTACCACCTGGGTCGAAGGATGTTTCTATACGAGGGTTGAATGTTGTTTCACAATGTGTACATTCCATTTCCACTAAAGACTCGGTTTTGTTTAAAACTTTACTAGTAGAGTGCATTGTAAGTTGACAAATTGGGAACTGTCAGGATGTTGCAACATTTTGGCTTTTTAGTACTCGTTTGTATAGCCATATTTTGGCCTTTACGTATACTCGTACACATTTTGAATGCAGGTTATATTTGATAATTTTGATTGTAATTAATTGTTGGTTAATACTATTGTTGTTAATTAGAGGGGTTGAAAAAACACAATATTGTTAAGAAATATGAAATCAGTTTTAAAAACAAACATTAGTTATAAGGTGATGTGTTAAAACGTAATGACAACGGGTATTCTAATATAGACATCGCTTTCAGAACTAATGTCTATTAGCATTTTTCTTGTAGTGGCAATTGCGACGCTGATAAATTTTGTCATATATTGTGATTGTTTCCATGACAAACAAAATCATCACGTTACATATTCTTTTGGTGACAACACATCTCGTCATTGGATCGTAATTATTGGTGACACGTTATTTTGTCATTATAAATATACATTAAGTGACACAATATTTCGTAACGTTAAATCACCTCTTTCATGACAAGCTGTGTAATACATGACGAAATTATAAATACAATCGCGACACCAAAATTCGTCATTAAAATTGATGAATTTGGCAATGCAATCATTTTCGTCACTAAAGTTTAATGTTGTGATGACAAAACATGTTTTCGTCATTAAAAATATACTTTTTTGTGACAAAGAAACAATATAAATGACAAAAAATTTATCGTTGATGTGACAATGTAGGCGTCACAATAAATGATACAAATCGTGACAATGGTTATTAGCGTGACCAAAGGTTAATTTTGTAGTGACAAATTGCAAAAATCGTCATGTATACCTTTTATGACGGGGCTACAATGACGATCGTTATGACGCTCAGTTTTTGTCGCCAAATACATTTAGTGACGAAAAAACAAGTTTATATGACGATATTTTTCGTCATGTTATCTCATATTTCTTGTAGTGCGTGTTGTCTCCCCCCCACCCCTCTCTCTCTCTCTCTCTCTCTCTCTCTCTCTAATTCCTCCATTAACGCAAATAAGAAAAACTGTGAAGAACTCGAAAATTACAGTTCATGAAAATTACAAAGCAAAATCGGTGCAATATTATAGAGAAACAACGAACAGTGAGTTCGAATCATGATGATGAATCCTCAGAGTAGAAAAAACTCTACCCAACAGCATCAATGGTGTAGACATCGATGGAGAACTCGAAACTAGCCATTAATATCAACTCTTAAAAACTGTAATTTTCACGAATAAGACGATGCATAGATACTTATGAAACGATGCAAAAATACTTATGAAACGATGCATAGATCTGTAGGATATTACATATTTGAAAATATGCAACAAAAATAAACTAAATAGATTATCTCCATCTTTTCGATTTCGCCCTCTTTTTTGAACCAAATGCTCAAACACAATAATAAAGGTGTGGAATGTAAACAACACACGTCGATTTATAGAGGTTCAACCCACCTAAGGCCTAATCCCCTACCACCCCAGTATATCCGGGATGGATTTCAAAAAGAAAAAAGATTTTATTAATTTACCACAAATTAATACAACACCAACTTACAACAACACCTTGAAGAGCACCACACTCTTCTTCAACACCACCTTTGAGATTACCACAATCTCTTCTTGAAGATTACCACAATCTCCAACGGCACCTTGTGAAGATTACCACAATCTTTAACCTTGAAGAATACCAAATTCTTCAACACCTCAACAAGAAGATTACCACAATCTTCTCACACCTAACACCTAGATCACCCAAGTGTGTTCTTACCACAAGAACACTCACAAGGATATTTTGTGTTGAATGATAACCCAAAAATTCAAGATTACAACTTAATAATGAATTATACAATTGAGTGCAAGTGTAATCAAGAATAGCCTAGACCTCAAGGATGTGAAAGTGAATAGCTAGGCAAATTACAACAAGAAATAAGTCAATGTAAGAACAAGTGTATTCTTGAGTGTATCTTGTTGTGTTGTAGTTTTCTCTCTTGTATTGTTGCTTCAATTCTTCATCTATTTATAGAAGATGTCTTGGACATGATAGGCTCCTCCTAGGAGATTAAAATCTGTAAAAAATTGCAAGACAAATGAAGAATATATATGTTAGAAATCAACTCCATGATTTAAGGAAATGTTGTCTCTTTGTCAAACAAATCATTTTTGTCTTCAAACTCAAACTTAAGAGCGACGGTCGCGCACAAATAGATGTTTGAAAATAAGAAAACATATTTACACGGGCGTCGGTCGACGGGGGGGTTCGTCGGTCGACCCACGCTTGCCGGTCAGAGCAAGACCAAAAACGAGTCCAGGAAGCTCTGTTTGAAATTGCTCCCAGTGCACCGTCGACACCCCGGCCGACCGGTCGACGCCACCGGTCGACGCCCGGTCGACTCGGTCGATATACCGGTCTACCACCCTATTGATCGATCTACCGGCCTTTTTTTTCAAGAAATGGCTTATACATGCATTTTCACAATTTTCGTGTCACGGGATGCACTATATAGGGCTGCGTAGTTTGGCCAAAACAAAAATGTTGTCCAATTTTATATCGAAAATAAACTTCAATAAATACTCGAAAAATAGTAAAAACATTTTAGACCGATCGGGAGTATTAGGACAACATTTAGAAACATTGTTTTGGTGTAAAAATACATTAACAAAAAATCATATAAATGTGTTGTCCAATTTTGTCGAAAATAAACTTGAAGAAATACTCCGGAAAGTATTAAAACCATTTTAAAAACATTTAGGAGTATTTGGACAACCTTTAAAAACATCGTTTTGGTGTAAAAACAAAATCATCAAAATCATGATAAAACCATTTATCAAACAATCTCCCCCTTTTTGATGATTACAAACCAAAACAATTCAACAAGGCCGATTTTGAAAACAAAACAATTTTGAGAGGCGATTTTGAAAACAAAACAAGTTTTCGATAAAAAATCAATATCCGTTGAGAGTGACAACATTCCACGCAATATGAACACAAGGATGGGAGTAGAGATATTCAAACACATATAGCACATGCTCCCCCTATCAATATGCACAACAAGAGTAATATAGAAACAACTACAACATAAGCTAAAATGCACAACAAGAGTAATATAGAAGCAACTACAACATAAGCTAAAATCTTAGCTTTTCGATATTGAGATTAAGTATCAAAAACTTAAAAGCTCCCCCTGTCAAAGAGACATCATTAGAAATGTATATAAGTCCATACTACAACCAATGGACCACGATTCATACATAACCATAATGCACCAAGTGGACTAAATGTGATCCACAACTTATGGTTTTATGAAGCCATAGCTTATAGCTTCTTTTCGTTAAGTTTATCTTAGCTTCTTTGAGCTAAAGAGCTTATAACATGTTTCTCCCCCTTTGGAATCATAAAAAAGAATGTTAGCACGATAAATACATCATATATTCTTATCAAAGTGCGCAAGTAAACCGATGTATCGAGCTATTTTGAACATTGAAGCTCTTAAACCAAATAGGAGGGAAAAGTCGAACCATACGACTTGTAGAAGCTTATGAAAACTTATGAGAATTGCAAAACATGATCTCCATAAAAATATAAGTCATTTGAAAACGAGAGAATCATGTAGGTGATGAATTTTTCATTGAAACGTTTTATCGAACATTTGGCGGGCGTCAAAAATTGAGAAAGATGTATATAGCCCTTGTAAATGAAATCAAGCCAAGTTTTTCATCATCAAATGCAATTTAACAAATGTCAATCATCAATAATTAATAAGCTCATCACAAAAATATATGAATTGCATCAAGAAAAATACATATAAGCCACAAACTCAAGGGTTCAACCCAAATGAGCTAAAGAGAGTGAAATTCTTACCATTCAATCGGTAAAGATGAGCAATGATGATGATAGTCGAGCTAGATAATCCCCAAACTATGTAATACATGCAACTAAACACATTTGAAGTGAAATGTGTGTGCAAATGACAAAGGGGACGAAAAATGAACCAAAAGAGCCGAAATTGCTAAGTCTGTAAAACATAAGCATTTTAACCAGAAAATTTGCTTAGGGCGACCGGTCATGGGCAAGGGCGACCGGTCGACGGCATGGGCGACCGGTCGGCCTTGCCCCAGTCAGCCCAATGTTTGAGTTCTGTCTCAAAATTCGAAGTTTGATCCATAAATCCGATTTTTCGCCCCTAGGTTTTAAAGACGTGCAAAATGCAAACGTAAACCTCATTCAATATACATTATGTCATGATCAAGCTCGAAATGAGGTAAAATACTCGGCGGTGGGTGATTAAAAAGTCCGCGAGTTATCCTTGAGATGGAATTAAACACATCACAAGTTTTTGTTAAAAACTCAATCCTTTTTTTTTTAAAAAAAAACATCGAATCTCAATATATTTAGTTCGATTATGACGAACCATATTTTGAATACGAATAATCGTATAATAAATACCGGACTTGTTATCCCGAAAAATAAGAACGTTTTAATACTTTGGATATACAAGTCATAAGAAGAAGTGCCTTTCAAATATTTGAAAATTTCTTTTAACGACACTTTAATGAGATCTATTGGGATAGTTTTTTTGAAGTCGAGCAAATAGACATAAGGCATATAGAATGTCGAGTCTATTGGAATAATACAAGAAAACATACCTCGAATTTGTTTGTCAATCGATATGTCTTTCTCAACCTTTGTTAATCTCTACATTGGTAGCCATAGAGGTTGAGTTGATTCTTCCTTCTTCAATGCCTAGTATCTTCAAAGATATTTTTGTATATTTTGATTGTGAATTTATAACCACCTTCTTGGCATAGATTAATTTGAAGTCCAATGAAGAAATTTGAGCTCCCCCATCATGTGATACCATGCTCATCTCAAGTTCACCTACATAAACTTAGAAGAATCTCTTGCACAAAATATTCATTAGTAGCACCAAAAATATTCTCATAAATATGCACAAGCAAACAATCTTGCCCTTTTTCAAAAAACAAAGAGAGTAGTATCAACTTTACCTTTTGTAAAATCATTTAGCAAAAATAGTTAAGTCTATCATACCATAGATGGGGTACTCGTTTAAGACCATACAAGGCCTTTTATAAAGATCATTTGACCTAGAAAAATTTAAACCCCGGAGGTTGTTTTACATAGACTCTTACTAGAATAAAGCCATTTAGAAAATAGGATTAAACATCCATTGTTAAAGCTTAAAATTTTCTTAAAACAAGAATGGGCAAGTAAAATGCAAATAGCTACTAAATGTGCTATGAGTGCAAATGTTACATCAAAATCAATTACCTTTTTCTTGAAAATACCTTTGAGCTACTAACCTCGCCTTAGTTCGACCAATGTTGCCTTAGTCATCGAGTTTGTTCCGGAATACCCTTTTTGTCTACTTCATTACTATCATCATAGGGCATCCAATTTGTCTAAGGTGTTCACAATAGAACATATACATCCAAATATTTTGAGGTAACCAATATTTGGAGTACTTCATTTTTCATCTACACAACTTAACAAACTCATTAACGGCATCGCTTATATAATCAAGAATAAAAATAGCCCAAGTGTAAAAACATGTCTCAATCATCAATAACAAAATATCTTGTAAAAGAGCATAGTAGTAAGAGACATTATATATATAGACCATGAAGCAAGAAACACATACTATGCATTTAGAAGATCATCAAGAGTCTAATAAATCATGCAAGTTCAAATAAGCTTAAGAAAGCTACAAAAGGTCTCTTTTGAAATTTGAAAATCCGATAGCATATAATTGAGACCTCATTTAAAAGAAGTATTTGAACAAAAGTTGACAAAGCAAATATGTGTAATCAAATATCGAATAGTGTCTTTCAAAAAAAATCTAAAAATCCTCTTAATGGCACTTGTATGAACTACTATGAAAAACAAGCACATAGGTATATGGCAATAAATATATCGAGTCTATAAGAATAAGAGTAACACAAGTAAACATACCTCGATAATTTATGCCTTTCTTGACAAAATGGCCATTTGTGAAAATATGTAAATCCTACACAATTCTTAAAACAAATTTAGCACAAATCATAATGATAAAAGTGTAGGCTAAGAGATATCACAAGTAAGCTCATGCCATAAAAATCCATAAGAGATGATAATACACTTTAGTCTACAAAAATGCACAAGAGTTTTAAAAACATCATATAAGGTCTTCTTTTTCAAAACATTTTTAAAAATACAAATAAGTTTTGAAGACCTTAATTTAAAATTTAAATACATGAAAATTCATTTTGCAATTAAGACACAAATAAAAACATGCATAGAAATAAGATAAAATGCATATTTAAATGGGGAGATACGGATTACCAATTACGCCATTTCCATGGGTTGTGCCGTTCCCATTGTTGATGATATCTTCCCTTTGAGAAGTCACTTTGTTGATGATGGCTCCTTTGATTACTCCATTTCCAATATTTTTGTCCTTCCCATTGTTGATAATCTCTTCTTCTTTGAAAATCATCTTGTTGATGATGTCTTTGCCATTTCCATGGATTGTGTTCTTCCCATTTTTGATTATATCTTTTTCTTGGAAATTGGCTTTGAAAATGTTTTCTCCTTTGATCAAATGAAATGGTCATTTGATGTCTTGTTTGCGGTATATCTCTTCTCCGATCATTATTTCGCCGGGTACCTAATACAACATTATTTTGTGGTACCCTCAAGTGCTTGGGTCCTTTAGGATTAGCTTTGAGACTTTTAGATCTCCAAAAATGATTAGAGCTATTTCTAGCCCAACAAGTATTAGCCGTATGACCCTTTTTACCGCAATAAAAACAAGTAATAATTCTAGGAACATAATGACCAATATGCATAGTGACTTGATCCTTTTTCATATGATTAACAATATTAGGCTTATGATCAAGTCCTTTATCACAATTATGAATATCAACAATATTGGATATTTTATTGGTACTCAAGTTTGATTTTGATAAATCATTTTTCATGCAATTCATATTCTCAACAAGAGTACTATTTTGTTTTTCAAGGTTTCTAACCTTGTCAAGTGTGGTGGTGTGAGCACATGATAGTGACTCATAGGAAGTAAATAAACTATCCTTATCATTTTTCAAAACAATGAATTCCTTTTTCAAATTTTTGTATTTAACAAGTAAGTCTTGGAATTCATTTTGAAGATCATCAAAATCATTTTGCAAATCAATATAATCATTTTGAATAACAATATCATAGGAAGTATAGGGTTTAAGACATACCTCGTTTTCTTCTTCGATGCCCATAAAACAATATTCAACTTCTTCATAGTTGGAAGTTGTAGGAGGTTTGTTCCTTAGATTTGAACTTGTATCCCTTTGAGAAGTAGATGCTTTTGTTTGACTCCTTTCATTTGCAAATACTCCATAGATGGCTTCTAATTTTTGCCATACTTCATGTGCCGATCGAATTCCTACAATATGTTCATATTCCAAATTAGTAAGTGAATAATACAAAATATTGAGAGCTTTACCGTTTAAGGAGATGATTTTCTTCTCTTCATCATTGAGCTCTTTGATGCCTTTGGAGGTGTGAGGTGTGTCTATCATCGGAATAGATTCTCCATTTATGACGGTGTTCCAAATATCAAACCCGCAACCTTGTAAATAACATTCCATTCTTTCTTTCCAAAATATATAATTTTTGGAATCAAATAGAGGTGGCTTGGTGGTGGAGGTGCCGGATAGATGAGCTTCGTTCGTAGCCGACGATCGTTTCTCTTCACTCGCGATGTGAAACGAGCTTGCTAAAGAGTTTGGCTCTGATACCACTTGTAAGTCCAAGCGGCTACGATAATCTAGAGGGGGGGTGAATATAGTATCTCCATCTTTTCGATTTCGCCCTCTTTTTCGAACCAAATGCTCAAACACAATAATAAATGTGCGGAATGTAAACAACACACGTCGATTTATAGAGGTTCAACCCACCTAGGGCCTAATCCCCTACCACCCCAAGATATCAGGGATGGATTCAAAAAAAGAAAAAGATTTTATTAATTTACCACAAGTTAATACAACACCAACTTACAACAACACCTTGAAGAGCACCACACTCTTCTTCAACACCACCTTTGAGATTACCACAATCTCTTCTTGAAGATTACCACAATCTCCAACGGCACCTTGTGAAGATTACCACAATCTTTAACCTTGAAGAATACCAAATTCTTCAACACCTCAACAAGAAGATTACCACAATCTTCTCACACCTAACACCTAGATCACCCAAGTGTGTTCTTACCACAAGAACACTCACAAGGATATCTTGTGTTGAATGATAACCCAAAATTCAAGATTACAACTCGATAATGAATTATACAATTGAGTGCAAGTGTAATCAAGAATAGCCTAGACCTCAAGGATGTGAAAGTGAATAGCTAGGCAAATTACAACAAGAAATAAGTCAATGTAAGAACAAGTGTATTCTTGAGTGTATCTTGTTGTGTTGTAGTTTTCTCTCTTGTATTGTTGCTTCAATTCTTCATCTATTTATAGAAGATGTCTTGGACATGATAGGCTCCTCCTAGGAGATTGAAATCAGAAAAATTGCAAGACAAATGAAGAATATACCGCTAGAAATCAACTCCATGATTTAAGGAAATGTTGTCGTTGTCAAACAATGATTTTTTTCATTAAACTTAAAGCGACTGGTCACAAGACAAATAGATATTTGAAAATGAGAAAACACATTTACACAGGCGATCGGTCGATGGGGGGTTCGACCGGTCGACCCCATGCGCAGCCGGGTCGAGCAAGACCAAGACCAAAAACGAGTCTAGGAAGCCTGTTTGAAATTGCTCCTGTGCACCGATCGACACCCTGGCCGACCGGTCGACCATACCTGGTCTACCACCCCCGTTGACCGGTCTACGATCTTTTTTCAAAGAAATGGCTTTATGTTTTTTTTCACAACTTTCGGTATGGGATGCCCTATAGGCGACCATTTGGCCACAAAACAAAAATGTTGTCCAATTTTATATCGAAAATAAACTTCAATAAATACTCCGAAAAATAGTAAAAACATTTTAGACCGATCGGGAGTATTAGGACAACATTTAGAAACATTGTTTTGGTGTAAAAATACATTAACAAAAAATCATATAAATGTGTTGTCCAATTTTGTCGAAAATAAACTTGAAGAAATACTCCGGAAAGTATTAAAACCATTTTAAAACATTTAGGAGTATTTGGACAACCTTTAAAAACATTGTTTTGGTGTAAAAACAAAATCATCAAAATCATGATAAAACCATTTATCAAACATATATATCAATAACATACACATTTAAAGTCCAAATAGGAGAGATTATCAATAGTACTTGTAATCTCTATCCAAATTGGAGTCCAAGGTTTTTTAGTTTTTATTTTTTTTTAAATTTAGCCTCATTATTGCAAATAGTCAAACCCAAATCTCGTTATTGCGAGTAATACCTATAGCCACCATAGATGGAGTCACATTGCCAGTTATGGGGTCACGTGCCCCCGTAAGTTTTTATCTCTTTTTTCATTATATTATATAGTTTTGATTTCCTTTTAAAAATTCTATATGAATTAGGCAATGTTGTAAAAAGCGCTAGGCGCTCGCTAGGCGGTAGACTAGGGCCTAGCGCCTAGGCGGGAACTGGGCGGAATTAGGCGGGTCTAATCGGGAAAAAAATCGTAGGCGGATAAAGAGGGCCTAGCGCCTACGCGAAGATTAATCGGGGCTAGGCGGGGATTTTTACAACAGATGAATTAGGTAAAAAAGATTACACAAACTATCCCCACTAACTGTTTTATATGGCATATTTTACTTCAAAAATAAAAAAAATCTTTTTCATATGTATTTATTTTCTTTTATGTACCATTTAATATTTATTATTATTTTTTTAAAAAAACATATTAATTAGATTAAAAAATAAAGTGTCCCCACTAGTTATTTTTGATGTAATTTTTAATTGTATTTATTATGTGTCCTCATCGTAAAAAAGTTCCCGGATTCATCCCTGCTTCCCTGGTAGCCACTAATAGAGATGTCAATATGGGTCAGCCCGATCCGACCTTGTCCTGGCCCTAGCCCTGAAGTCATAAGGGCTTGAAATCTAGGCCCAGCCCTAGCCCTACAGGGCTAGATTCGGGTCAGGACTGGCCCTATAATTTTTTTCCCATTCTTTTTTTCTCTTGGATAAAGTCATTTCATTATAAGTTTAATATTTCTAACTAAATTAAATACTAATATAATATATTCTAATTAAAATTAAGTAACAATTAATGAGGTTTCTTCTAAATAATTTTGTGAAATAATAAAAAACATCAATAATCTAATATTCTAACAATGGAATCATGGATCATAATATCAAATCCATGCATCTTCATCAATTATAATTTGCTAAAATTAAATGATAATTGATAAATGTGATGAAAGATTATATTTGGTTGTAATTATATGCATAATTTTTAAATATAAATTTATAAAATATAAAAATTTATTGAAAAAAGCCTTAAGGGCCGGCCCGACTCTAGCCCTAGTCGGCCCTAGATCCAATTAGGGTCGGGTTAAAAAGCCCTCATGTTATAAGGGTCTATAATATATAGGCCTAGCTCTCAAATTTTTAGGGTTGGGTTAGGGCCGGCCCTCAGGGCCTGACCCTTATTGACATTTCTGACCACTAAGCTAACTCCGGTGGTTAAGTTATCACCAACTAACAAGACATCCTCCAAATATCAATTTCATTGGCCCAACATGACACGTTTAAAAATAAACAAATATACCGATTCACTGATTATGTGGAGGTTTGAAGTTTAAACAGTCAACCTTTTCCATGCCACTTCATAATTTGTTTTAATCATAGGCCAAAACCTAAACACAACAACATACAAAATTTGGTTTATGTATCAAACATGAATCTTGACAAATAATTTGTTACTGAGATTTTATTCGCATAAAGCAATCATGAAGCATGTAATGACAATTCAATTTTTTTATTCAAGGAAAAAAAAGAGAGTTCAAAATGTTAGACACGTCAACAAAATTAATAATATGATCATATACTAATTTCAGCATATTTTAGAATAAATGGGTACAAATATATTCTCAAAAAAAAAAAGAGAGTGTGATTTCAGCCAAATTTTCTTTAATCTTTTTCATGCCATAAATATTTTTAATGGAGTATGATTTCAACAAAAATAAATAATGCCGCGGCCGGCATTTTGCTACGTTAGCCATTTGGTTGAATTGGAAAATTTTGCAGATAGAATTTCAAGAATGTGCTACAAATTCAAACAATGTAATTTGTGGGGTCAAATTAAAAAGAAAAATAGAATTTAGAAAGAGGATGTTTTTTAAAGCTTGCACATCCATGCCCTTAAGACTCTTGATTCTCCATGTAAAAAAAAAAAAAAAAAGGTTGGGATCGTCACCACAAAGTATACTAACATTTGGTTTTAAAAAAAAAGTATACTAACATTTGACAAATGAAATCATTTTTTGAGATTGTTGTATCCAAAAAGAAAACATTGTTACTAAAATATATAATTAAACATTGTGAATCTAAAGCAGATATATATAAGAAATGGTAAAAATTAATTGTACGATATCTTGCTCCCTAATTTATGAGGTAATTAATCTGATTTAGATCAGTGAGTTACCTTCGGGTCACGGACTTTCGGGTAACCGGGTTCGAGTTCTTAAGTAACCTGAAATAGATGAACATACGTCAGGCTAGCCGGGAGGTGGTCCCGGCTAAGACCTTCTGATACCTAAGTCAGATCGAGTTCGTGAGGTACGGAGATACGAAGGCAATAAATGTAAAAGTAAGAAGTAAAACTAACAGAATGAATAGTCACCATCAAGTTACTGTAGCATGGTATTTATAGATATTTCTGGCACATGTGGTTGCCCCAAGTGTCATTATCTGGAGGGTGGAGTTGTACTAAGTTGTCAGGGAGATCAATGGTCCACCTTTTCGACTTAGACCCATTCCCCCAGTCTGGGTCGAATACGGAGCTCTAAACCCTATTTCAAGATCTCACTGTGTGGAAGCTTTAAGATCTCACTGCCTTATCATAATCAGTTTGTTTTTTGTCTTGTGAAGAATATTAGTCAATCAGTTGAGATGTGTTGATGTGCATGTGGCTCGGGACTTGAACACAGACAATCAACAAAGATCCTCATAACCTTTAATAGTTGATCCTATTATGATATTGTGAAAGACCAAACTCTATGCTAAAATGATGTAGACGGGAGCGTGAACAAAGATACGTACAAGTCACGATTTCTATAAGAATACCGTAAGAGAGACAATAATTGGGAAAATATTTCAATTTTAATTCAATAATCAACCTCCCCAAAAATAATAACAAAACAAGTATTTATAGGATTAAACTCCTACTATAATAAAAACTCCTAACTCTTCTTTTTTTTTTGTGAAAGGAAAACTCCTAAAGAGACGCGTGACCCTCAAGGGCCGCCCGTTTACTCAAGCACACCGTCTAAAAAAAACGTACTATCTATAGCTTAGACAGACCCCGATTTGGTGAAATAAAAAATCTCGCTATTGAAAACTCTTAAAAGATAATAATATAATCCATTAAAACTAATCTTAATAGATACATTTATTTAAATATCATCTCCATCATAAAGCCACCTTGATTTTCCCAAATTGCAAAGGATTCATTCAACCAAAATAGAATAAAATAAAAGGATTCTTCATAGAATCTTTTAATTTATTAATCATAATTGGAATCCAAACTAACGACAATTAGAAGCTACAAAAAAATTCAACAGATAGTACAAAGAAATATAAACAAAATTTTTAATTTAGTTCACATGAATCAATCAATCAATCCAACTTATTTGATGGAAATAACAAGTTGGGCGTGACAGTGATAGCATGTTGTAGCAAATTAATTTTCTTGATAACCAGAAAATAAACTTACAATCAAACAAAACAAAGCAACCAATACAATCATTTTCATTAAAATATGTTTCTTAATTCAAAGGATTATTAATTTGAGTGTTTGGTTAAAGAGCTTCAAGGTGGCATGGATTGGGCTTTCTCTTGTTCTTATACTGATGCAAGAATGTGTTAAAAAAATAAATTAACAAGACTTGGTACTCAATTTTTTGGTGGCTAGTCAATTATCCAGTATGAGTTAGCCGCTTTTTTTTTTCAACTCTGATAGACTTTTTTTTTTTTAAAGAGAAGGTTTTATGTGAGACTGCCTCATTGGATCTAAGTTTCATGAGACGGATCCTAAATACATACAAATATGAATTATTGTCACGGGTATAAGTTTGGGTCAAAATTCTATTTAAATATATGATCCGTCTCATGGATTATATATATTCGTGAGACCGTCTCACACAAGTTTTTGTGTTTTTTTAATAAGTTGGGAGTAGTGGTTGAAGACGTGAATAAATTTCAAAGGTATCGAAAGATACCGAGTTCGACCCCCGGTCAACACCCTTACAAAGGGTGAGCGATACCACTTGAGCTACAAGCTTGTGGTTTCAACTCTGATGACTTATGAGTGTAATTCTTTAGTTGTCTAGCTCCTATGAGTGATGCACTATAATTGTTACAAGAAAATGAAAATTAAAATAAAAATAAGGTATAACTACAAAAACCTCCCTGAGGTTCGGGCTAATTACATAAACCTTTAGAGACTTTTGAAAATTATAAAAAAAGTCTTTGAGGTTTAATTCCGTCTTACATTTTTGGCAAAAATCCTTTCAAAAGAAACCTGGTATTTTTAGAAATATTACAGCTTTTCTCTTAAATTTAAGACAAAATCATACATGAGCGGGTATTTTATAATTTTGAAACTCTCTGATTTTTTTGTAATTAGCTTAGATCTCAGGGGGTCTTTTGTAATTATCTCTAAAAATAATGCATGCATTGTTCTGTTAACGGCAATGTTTTTTTTTATCTATTCATCCCCCAGTGGAAATGAGTCATGTTCCATTCAAGATGGAGGAGGGTGACGCCTTAGGCTTCGTTTGGATTTATTGATGTAATTGATATGATTAAATAAGATTGTACAATTCATAATTAAAATAAAATATGTAAAAGTGTTAGATTTGGATTGTATAATTGAAAAGTACTTAAAATAGCATAAATAATCATTTCTTTGGAAAGTGCATGAAATACCACAATTGCCCCTTAATTAAAAATGCGAATGCTTTTCCCCGATGGCCCAATAGTAATTGCTAGGTAATATTTTAGGGGTTCAGATGTAACTTCAACTTTCTGTTGGGATCAAGCCCAAACCAGGATTACATCATAATGTCAGAACCCTAAACACTGGATGATACTAAACACTGGATCAAGCTAAGGTGGGTTATATAATAAGTCCAGCCTATCAAGCTAAGGTGGGTATAATAAGTCCAGCCCAATCCTATAATCTAAAATATGTGTCCTCACCAAATGAACCATCAACACATAAATTAACTTTCATTTAGTGGTGGATGCATGATTCCGACTTTTATAGCGAAAGATCGGGTTGAGTTTATAAATTTAAATAAAGAAAAAAAAATATTAATATGTTAATCATAATAAATGATATTTTCTATTGTAAAAGACAACTATTTGAAGTTTTTATAAATAAAAAATTTTGGGGACAATTGTAAATTAAGTAATTCATCTTAACTATTAAAAAAAATGGAAAACCTTTTCTTTTTCTTTTTTTTTTTTGGGGGGGGGGGAAGATTTTGGAAATTTTGGAGGGGCAACAACCCCCTGGTTCCGTCGCTGCTCTCACGTAAAACTATGTTTTTACATGACACAAAGAACAGCTCTGGAAACGAAAATTTGGTGATTAGATTGAGACGAGAATTGATTATATCTTAGTTGGTTGAACATTTGGAAACATGACCATTAACCTGTGATCAAATTTCACCAATGTCACCCCTAATTAACAAGATCTTGTACTTCGAAAGAAAAAAAGAGACCGAGACCTGAAATGAGAGATTAATGGCACAAGAAGGGAACTAGCTTGCAATGAAGTGACTGTAATTGTACTACACTTTATAAAATCACTTTAAATATAAAAAAGAAAATAGTATATATTTGACATATATGTATGATGTGAATGCAAGATGAAACACCAAATTAAAATATAAAACTAGATAGAATTGCACAAAATGACTCCTAAATGTAGTACTCGAATAATGAAGTTGTAAATAGTTGTATCAAAGCGGATGTGATCTTCTACATCAAAGATAGTAATATTAACTTTTATTTTAGAACATCATGTATGCTTACGAACCCTATCAAAAGGGTTGCACAAAATTTATGAGAATCATGAATAATTTTATATGAAATCAATCTTGTTCTTGAGTGACCACGAGATTAATGTAGCTCAAGTGGTATTTCTCACTATTTTTAAGAGTGTTGAAGGGATCTCAAGCAGTGTATCTTTCAATTTCTTTGAAATTTATTTCCTCCCCTCCAACCTAAGACTTTCAACTTATTAAAAAAATCTTGTTCTTCAGTGATGGTAGAAGTTGTTTTATTATGCGATTGACCGAATTAGATCTCGTGAACGAGTGTGTAGCCTTCCTTTCTATCTCACATTGTACTAAAATATGAAACTTACATAACCCACTGTTAAGAAGTGGCATGATTGAAAATCTGAAACAAAATATTTTGATAGTATCTATGACTTATTTTATCATCTACTCTCCAACCACTAGTCAAAACTTATTGAAAAAAATAGTATCCTTAATTTATATTATTCTAAAATAACCCAAAGCCCGCCCAGTCTGTATCGCTAACGGGTCGGGGCGACGACCGGGAGGAAGCGAAGGAAGAAGACAATGGAGAGACCGACTTTCTACTCGAAACGGACCACCGAGATGGGGTATCAAGATCCGAATAGTATTCGGGTTCGGGTCCGGATTTCGGGGCCCCGTTTCTCTTCTTCGCATTCTTCAGCTTCGCCAGAGGAGATGGGAAGCACCCGGCTGAAGAAACGACTTCGGGCCGGGCAAACCGATGGGAAGATGAACGAGGGGATGATTGGAGTGATTCGGGTCGGGTCTCCAATGGGGCCCGGAAGTATAACCCGGATGGTGGAGGTTTGAGTTTCGGCTGCTTTTTTTGGTGCTGCTTTCGGGTCTCGAATTCGGAGTGGTGACGACCCGATATTGGCTGTTGCGGGTCTTGGATCTTGGGGACACCGGGTCGGATCTCCCACTTGAACGGGACGGATCCTGGCTTCTTGAATGAATCATCTACTTTCATGTTGTTTGGGATTAATGAGAAACAACAATAACAGAAAATACAAAGTGAGAGTTTCTCTTTTGTGTGTGAAATTTTGAGTGTTGTATTAATAGAGTTTTTGTTGTGTGAATGATAGGATGAGTTTAGGCTTGATCAAAGGCGTAGGAAGTGGGGGGGGATTGGTGGGCCTGTGTTTGAAGTTTGAATGGTGCATGCTATGCATGTTGATGTGTAATAAGGACACTAAATGACAAATGTTTTCTTTTCGTTAATTACAAAAAAACTACCTTGAGATTTAGACTAATTACAAAAAAAACTCAGTGATATTTCAAAATTACAATTACTTTCTTGACATTTGTTTCTCCATTTACATATTCTAACTTCAAGTGAGTGTTATTTGTTAGTTAAATACAAACATTAAGGGAGTATTTGAAATTCTGGAAGATAGTTAGTCTTTTGTCGATAGATTAAACCTCAAGGGTAGTTTTGTAATTATTCTTCTACAAATTAGGAACACAACCAAAACATGCGGAACAAATTTCCTATTTCCTATTTCCTATGGTGTTTCTTCAATACCATTCAATATGGATTGGAATATCATATGAAATATAAAAGCCGAATATAAGATCCCAAACACTAGATGAGACCCTCGTACAACGCACGGGCTGTATATATGTGATGTCTCTGTTCTGTATTGTGGCATGCTCATTTTTATTAATAGTTTTATTAGTTCTCTCACTGTATTGCAATAATTTTAAAATAACATCATACAATAGACGGAAATACTTAATATTTTTTAAATACAATTCTAAAATAAAATTGAGTAAATATATATTATATTTTTTTATTTTGTAGGTTTTTTTGTTTACATATGAATTGTATGGGTGTTCACTGAAGAGTATAAAAAGACAATTAATTTGATATATTATACGTTAAAACATATCAAAAACGAAAAATTTATTATATATTAAGAAAGAAACAGAAAATGACAAATATAATAATTAATGCATTGCACACAGATTTGAAAAAATAATTTTTATATAATGATTTGTTATTATATATATATATATATATATATATATAGAGAGAGAGAGAGAGAGAGAGAGATTATCCATAATTAATTAGCAAATTACCAAAATTGACATTATATGCTTCAATTATATTTTACTGTTTTTGGGAGGGGTGGTTTAGGCAGGGAAAATTTAGATTACTATTTATAAGTGAATCTTTTATTATAAATATATAGATATAGATATATAGATACGGGGGATGTATAGTCTTGTAGGGTCCAACAATGGAGTAGAAAATTGAGTTTCAATTCTGACTATTGCACCTAAGAGAGAAGAAAATGGCATATTGAAAAAGAAGTCATGACTTGTTGCAAGGCAAAATAATTAACTATACCATGCTTGGGTTTCATTAGGATTTGTGGAGTGAAATATAAAATCATAACACGCATGAGATATTCCCCCTTCTATTTTTATTTTTTGAGACGATTTAAAAGGACAACAAAAACATCAACCCTTTTTGCCAATGTAAAAAACATCTATCCCTTTTTACCAATGCAATGCACAATTGTCATTCACTTAGATTGTGTATCCAATTGCATAAAAATTCAATTTGATTTTATTTTTTAAAACATTGACACTATTTCCAATCTACGACAATCAGGGTCGGTCCTGTGGTTTTTATAGTTCGAGGCGACACATAAATTTGCACCCAGGCGGTAGTGGTTCGACATAACAATTTTTTTGGCAAAGTGCTAATTACGTATTACTTGTAACGAGATCATATATAAGCCGACATGGACACATTCATATAAGCAGAAAAGGCAACAAAGCAAATCGTAGAAGCCAATAAAAACATCAAATATATTACCAAACAAGGTAAGAAGGATGAAAAAAAGGTTCTAAATTATCAAGTACTCACTTAAACACTATCCATCATGCAGTTTTTGATGCAAAAATATTAATCAAATTTACATAATCCAATTGTTCAACAATTTCTTTCTCAATAGCCAAACCATTTATGGGGATGGGTTGGGCCCACTTTAAGTCTAGTTTTGTGCTTTTGCCCACTGCAAATTTGATTTTGAGTTTTTCAGAAAAAGAAATAATACATATTACACATATGGGAGGGTTGGGCATCGACGCCCGAGGCGAAATTCTCATCCGCCTCACTAGAGGACCGGCTCTGACAATAATCAGGATTTGTAGATGGTTGGCAACAGTTTTAGTGCATGCTTCGGAGTATTTTTTGTGAAAGTCCATTCAGATCTAAATGGACTTCTGAATAAGTGATATTTCAAGAAGTCTCCAATTCCGACTAATCTAGAATGAACTTCTTGGAGGAGTGACTTCTCCAAAAGTCCATTCTAAATTAACCACCAAACAATTAGTATTACGGATAATAGACTTTTAGATTTAGTGCTCCCAAACAAGTTGTAAAGATTCTGCATGCAGATGGCGGAAGTAACATACAGAGATTATCGAACATACAAAACATTCAAGCTTAGACAAGAAACCAAGTGGATCTTCCAGCATGAAATCCCTGATCATTGTTTCTTAAAATTAAACAAGTGTAAAATTTAGACAGCATACTTAAAACTTAAAAGGACCTGGATGGCTAACTCCCAAAGGAAGGCATGTTACTAATTGCGCACATTGTGTTGCTAGCGACACCCAACAGTTGCAAATACTCATCTGCCCCGTCTATGAGACACTGCAAATGCCACAAAAGAATAAACATTAAGTTTTTGGGTTAATCACAAAAACTACGCCTGAGGTTTAACCTAATTTAAAAAAAAAATAGTTATGTTTCGAAATTACAAATACCTATTAACGTTTGTTTCTCTTTTACTAACTGCACCCTCAAGAGAAGTGTATTTGTTAGGAAAATACAAACCTCAAGGGGTGCTTGTAACAACACTCTAAGGGGGTAATTGTAATTTTGAAAGATAACTGGAGTTTTTTGTAATTAGGCTAAACCTGAGGGGGTGGTCTTTTAATTATCCCCAAGTTTTTACTCTTAAAACTGTTCTTGATTTGAGCTATTGGACAAGAAAAAGATGCAATGGAGTTAGATTTGTTATAACTATAATATTACATCTTACTGTAATGCAGTTTTGCAACGTCATAAACAAAATGATCCAGCTGTTAATCTCTATGTCCAGTTAAGTTTGGTTCAACATACGGAGTTCCAATTAGATTGTAATAATGGAAAAAATGTAATTCAGCAAGCATAATTTTTCCAGAAACTTTGCTTTTCTTAAATTTAAAGAGGCGTCACAAGCATAGAACTCTAGATATATACAACTGTAAACATAAAAACAAACTTTTTTCACCTTATCTGCCTCGGCAATTTTCTTGCATATTCTTGCTTTCTGCTCATCATCTGATATATCATCTGATTCGACAATCACATCATACAACTGAAATGTGAACTGAGTCAGCATTTAGCCGGAAGAAATCAATACACATAATCGAATAATGCAGTATCATCCAGACCTGAGATAGCATCTGAGAAACCGAATATCCTTCAGCTATTACGTTTTTCACTTCCTTGTCGGCTGTGTCAAAATTACCACTTTTGCAAGCAGAAAAGAGAGCCTGCACAACATCCTCAGGGATGACCTGATCATTAGACATTTTTGTCAGGGTCAGTGTATGGGCATCTAAATGAACTTCCAAACGAGAAAAAAGTCGTCATCAGACAAGAAAATAATAGCAAATGAACTTAAATTTCTGATATTTTTGTGAAAAAATACATAGACTCAGTCTTTTAAGTAAAAGCAAAATCACATCCACAAAAAAAATAATAATAACCTTAATTATTGAAAGACGCATGGGAAAACCCATAAGCACAAAAAAGAAATATAAAGGGTAATAAAAAATTGATATCCAAATGAATTTTATGTCGCACTTTATTTGACTCCCCTCCACTAGTTACACATTAACTTGAACCCTTTGTATTCAGCTACTGCTGTTTTATACCACTATTTTAGGTACGTAAATATTAAGGTTCATGAAGGCTTTGTAAGTAGAGAAAGAACTGAACATTAGCTATCACAGAAAAGGGAATCCATAATCCACCACTAAGGTGCAACTATCCGTAGGAGGTGACAAATGGAAGCAATAACTTCTAATTACTAGTAAAATTATCCAAAAAACTGACCTAGCAAATCAAATTCATGAAGGCTTTGTAAGTAGAGAAAGAACTGAACAAGAAAGTGAAAGAGGAAACTTCTGCGCATCAATAATTTTGCAAATATGAAAGATTTCAAAAACCTTCTGAGCAGTTGAAAAGGAGAGAAAACACCGTGTACTAACTCGAACTCAGATGTTTTATTGATGTATGTTTGAATAGTAACAACTAAAATCAAATATTATGGCACAGTTTGTCTTAATACCAGGGGGAATGAGAAATGAAGACAACGAATCTATATTAGCCAGTTGAAAGCACTTTCTGATATTAGAATATAGCAAATCATCTGAAGTTATCGTGCAGAAATTCTAGAGTAAAAGAGACTTACACCGGACACACTAATTAAGTCTTTGGATGAAATTGAAGATCCAAATAAGCGAGCAGCACCCTGGAATAAATGGAAAATCAGTTAATCTGTGATACTAATTTAAATAAGATGGGGACAAAATGTTGATTCAATGGTGCTAAAGTAACATAAGGCATACTGACATATCCGTTGTGGTATCTATCCATCTTTAATATTTTTAAGTACAGAACAACCATTACGTCGGTACCCATTTTCCTTGTGGCATTGGTTCTCCACATTTGCAATAAAATTAACATGATATGTTAAAATGAACAAACTTCTAGTTACAAACTTTAAATATCATGTTTTCAATATAACCCTCATAGTCACATGATGATATTATATATATTAGTCGTGAGATCTCTGCCAGAACATGCATCTAGTTAACCACATGTGAATAAAGAACCCTTTACACTCACTGATCGAAAGTTACTTAAGCTGATGATCATAGATTTAGCTTACTTGTAGATATGTTATAGCCCGGCGCAGATCACCTTGAGAAATACAGCTTAAGGTTGAAAGAGCCTACAAAGAAACAGAAACCATGACATGATTAAACTCAGAACAAAAAGAAAAAAAAAATCACGAGCAAATATTTAGATAATAAAACAGGAAGAAATGTCAAGTATGTCAAAACATACCTCTGAATCCAAGTTAAGACCTTCCTCCTTGCAAATATATAAAATGCGAGTGGTCATGATTTCTTCTGTCAGTGGCTTGAATCTGAATTTAGCACACCTAGATGCCAGAGGTTCTATAATTCTGGACCAAATCAAATCATTTTTTAAGTCAGTTCTCAAGAGAGTACTAGACATTAACAAATCTGAGGATTAAAACATAATCCCAATTTTTAGCAAATATGTCAACAAAACAACCTTGTCCCCCAGTGACCATGCTTTAACATTTCCTTCACAGAGATTACCGGTTTTCCTGATCGCAGAAAATTTTTAAAAGCACATTAGCATGCTTTGGCTTTTTCCTTTCTACCTGTCTCAAAGAAACTTTGAGGCATATTGTAGATAATTCATACAAATATAACATTCAGGGATGGGACCTCTGGGGTTTCTATGTTTAATGGACAGAAAAACTGATCTTGCAGTGCATACTACCAACCACAGATTTACCAACTCATAGCTAGCGAAATCAATTCTTGCTCCAGCATCGCTTTTTCTTTTTTTCAACATTTATTGCCCAAATAGTTATTAGATCAGTAAGAAATGTAATTGCACCTGACATAAAGATTTCTATGCAAATTATCTCTAAGATTAGCCGTTGAGACCAGTGTCAAAGCTGCCAACTATAGCCCCTTCTGCAAATATAATTGCACTATATTGTATGACGCTAGTTTAGCCACATATATGTGTTTTCATTACAAGTGAGAAAGACACACACGCACAAGTGTGTGTGTGTGTGTGTGAGTATGCTTACATATATACATATATATATATAGGGAGAGGAGGAGGAGGAGGAGGAGGAGGAGGAGAACAACCCTACCTGCTGATGTAATTACAAATGAAGAAGAATCTTGTAACTTTCGAGTATGTCTCCATGGTGCGCCGCAAGGCATTCTGCGAAGGTATAAATTAAACCTCCATAGTGACATGTATGATACTAAAATTGTATGCACAAAAAAAAAAAAAAAAAATTATACTTGCCTGAGCATCTTCAGTCATTGAATCTGCTTCATCAAGAATTATGATCTTATAAGGTGGGCAGGGGTAACCACTATAGTGAGGACGAAAGGTATCCAAATGAGCATAAGCACATGCAGTAAGATAAGGTATATGCTAAACACAAAAGAAATTTCCGTATACCCGTGGCGAATGGTACCCACAGCAACAGCAGCAAAGTTTTTTATTTTTGTGCGAACAACATTGATCCCACGATCATCACTAGCATTCAGCTCCAGCACTCTAGACTTGTATAACTCAGGCCTATAGAAACAAAATGGTTCTGTTCACTAAAGTGAAACCAAAAAATCATAGCAAAGCCATTATATTGTTTGTATCGAAAAATATCGACTTTTGAACAAACAAACACACGAAGAGAGAAGGGAGGGGGGGAGTAATATTCAAACTACAAAGTCAGACAAGAGTAATGAAAGCTAGCTCAGTTGCCAGCATTGAAAGAATATTTCTCTTTCCAAAATTTATCCTTTCTGCCCTATATGTAACCCAATACACCAACAAATCAATAACATTGATACTCATATACTTTGAAAATTCGAGCCAGAACTTGTAGAGCAAAAATAATATAACAAAATTAATCATCTAATTCGTCCAAAATCGATAGAAATCGTAATTATGCTCACAACAAATGTGTATGTGTATATATACTACGCACAAAAACTAAAAGCGGAAAATTACCCGTAAAGCTGATGAGCAATGGCAAGAGCTGTAGTTGTTTTGCCCGTACCCGGAGGCCCATAAAATAGCATGTGTGGACACTAAATTAAATCAAAAAAAAAAGACAGAAAATAAAACACTAAGCAAAAAAATCAAGAAAAATTAAACAAAACAAAGAAATCTTACATTTGTTGTCTCGAGAGTGTTGGTAAGAACCCGAACGACCTCGTCTTGGTGAGCAACGTCCTTCACTTGCTTCGGTCGACTGTCAATACACATTTATTAAAATAATTGTGAAAAAAAAAGGACATGGTGCACGTTTGTGAAAAAAGTGAATCAGCGTGAGAGAGAAATGGTTGGATTAGCCAATTTACTATTTCTCGACCCATGGCTGAGAGCTCTGCAACACTGGCGCCATTGCTGCGAGGTGAATCGAGGTTTTTCCTTCAGAAAGGGCTTTTCTTTCCCGCTATTTTATCACGGGGAGAAAATTGGTATATAGTTTTTGGGTAGAAGTAATTCACCATTCAGTCCCTGTAGTCTATTAAATTACTACTATAGCTATTTGTATATGGACTTCTTACCCTAGAAATTCGCAACATTTTTTAGGCTTAATTGCACCTTTGGTCCCTTAGGTATAAGGGGGTGGCATGTTTGGTTTTGTATGTATCCTATGTAGCTTTTTGGTCTCATAAGTTTTGATTTTGCAGACAATTTTGGTTATGTAAATATTGAGAGGTGGCATATTTGTAGGGGTGTCAATTTGGGTTGGATCCGGGTTCGCAGGTTCGCGTGTTTAAAACAAACTACCGGACCGACCCATTGTTAATTATTCGTGTATGAATCTTGAACCCGAACCCGACCTACTTATTTCACAGGTAACCCGGACCCGACCCGCGTAACCCGTCTAATAAAATTATTTTCCTATATATTTAAAAGTTTTAACTAAATAAATTTATTTTTTTTAAAATCAATAACTATCATACACTATTCAATCAATAAAAAAATATCACAATTCACAACATACAAAAAGAAATAACATAATTGCATAAATAACATAACACGTTGATCA
Source organism: Rehmannia glutinosa (assembly GCA_016081115.2). Classification (NCBI taxonomy): domain Eukaryota; kingdom Viridiplantae; phylum Streptophyta; class Magnoliopsida; order Lamiales; family Orobanchaceae; genus Rehmannia; species Rehmannia glutinosa. Next base: position 491,697 of record JABTTQ020001270.1, read on the forward strand.
TATTTTAGGGACAATATTAAAAAAAACATGCATAATAATAACAAATACATAATTAAGGAGGTTTTATTATTTAAGTTTTAAGGATATGTCTTGTTTGTTGTTTTTTCTTACAATTAATTATTTACTTAATTTTCTTTTAAATTCACAAACGGGTTAAATGGGTCGTAGATAATTTCGTGTTAGGTTCGTGTTGTGCGTGTTTGCCCAAATTGACACCCCTACATATTTGATCCTATAAGTAGCAATTTCAGTCACATAAAGTTTATTAGTGTGCGATTTTGGTCAATAAGTTATAATTTTGTGTAACTTTGGTGTTGAAAGGGTACTTCAATATTTCACCCTTTCACGACAAAAGTTGCACAAAATTAAAACTTATGGCACTAAATTGTGCAAAACCCAAAATCTAGGGGACCAAAATTGTTGTATAGAATACTTATGGGACCAACTATGCTCCCCTTTTATATTTGCAAGTACCAAAATTGCAACATCGAATATTTACATGATTAAATATGTCACTCCCTTTATACTGCACGACCAAAATTGTAATTAAGCCCGTCACGCCCCAAAACGGGAGTCGCGACGCAGGCAATTAAACTTATGTTGGTTTACTAAGCCGGCCCATTTATCCATCATCATAATTCATAAAACTAATAATAATCTTCAAATAAGGATAGATATCATAATCAACCCAGTCAGAGTACGGTTCACAGCGGAAATAACAGAAATATAAATCAAAGACATTAATCAATCTTAAGGTCCTACGCCCTAACATTATTACTCGAAATTGTTTGAAGAAAGACATAACTATTATAAAATAGAAACTCTTCCCTATCTAATATTATATTTTCTGAAAATTTTAATAAACAATTATATATTTGGTTGAAAATATTTCTCCAACGGAACGAAAAAAAACTCTTCCATATCTAATCGCAGCCGTAAAATTTCAGAAATCTGGAGCCAGGTTATCGAAATTTACAGTTTGGTCCTTTATTCTCCAAAAACTACGTTTTTTACTTGAACTTTAAAAATATGTATCTCCTTAACCGGGAGGGATTTTGATGTGATTCTAATCTTAAAATTACTCTTAGAACAGTAAGAAGTTTTAGAAAATTCGTAGGTTAGGCACTCTATTTTTCGAAAATTGTATTTTTGGCCCGAAAATAATTTTATTGTTAAGGACTCGTTTCAAGTATGATTGTTATGAAACTTGAACCAAGGGTCCTCAAGGTCATAAAAATCAGGTTAGTAAATTTTATGGGTACACGGGCTATATAAGTTCCAAAAATTCCAGATTGGTCCTCCATATTTTAAAGTTATGCATTTTAATACCAAATTTGTTCCTTATTGCATTTCTTAACACGAATGGTCTCCAATTTACCAAGTCACTCAATATATTAAAGTTACAGGTCCAAAAATTCGAAATTTACAGAGGGTCCTTGCACAGTTTCATTTATTACAATTTAGGCCCTATATTTTGAAAAAATTGCAAAACGGCCCAAAGGTTCGGATTTAGCTACCAAGTCAAAATTCCAAATATATCTCAAGTATGAAACATAATTTTTAAGCATTTCTAACTCATATTTTGACATAAGATTTACAATAAAACATGAAAATAGGCATTACAGCTTTGTGAGAATCACAACTTTCAAAAGGCAAACTAGGAATACAAGCTGAGACTTGTCTTGATTCAATGAAAAGGGGGATATATATTACAGCTATTTCAAAGACTTCTTAACAATATCTAACCCAGTCTAGAATGCCAAAACACTTATATCACACCTGAATCAATGTTAAGGTTGCTCATGTCATAAGTTATGTGAGTGGTTTCCCCTGAATCAGGGTACCAACATACATCATCATCTGTCGTTTCGGAATTTCCCCGATTCGCAACATTCACCGAGGGATAAAGCGAATTTAGATCACACCTATAATAACACTTGTCTGCAGTATGGTTATTATAGTGGCATATTTGACATCTTGGCCGATTGAAACCACCCCGGCCTCTATAATTTCCGGCTCTTCCCCTTCCTCGATTGTTAAAGCGTGAACGTTGTCCCCTGCCTCCAGCAAAGTTGGAATTACCATAACTATGCTCAAAACTCAGTAAAATCGAATAGAGTTCTGTGAGGGTGCACGGTACGACCCTTGAGGTGACGGAAACAAGGACATCGTTATATTCAGGACCTAAACCAAATAAGATGCACGAAATCTGGTGTTGCTCGTTAATCGTTTCACCGGCTGAGGCCAAAACATCACAACAGCTTTTGACTTTGTTAAAATACTCTCTCATAGACATGTTCCCCTTTTTGATGGTCTGAAGCTGTAACCTACATTGCGCGATTTTCGCTGAGTTTTGACTTGCAAACGTCGTTTCCAGATTTTCCCAGATTTCCTTGGAGGTGTTTAATCCAACGGTGGATATGAGTAAGTCTTTGGATAAGGACGACAACAGCCAAGATGCAAGCAACTGGTCTTGCCTATTCCAAAGGGAATAGGCCGGATTTGGCCTTGGAGTCTCATGATAGGTACCGGCTAAGTATTGCCGTGGTGCGATTTCTGAGCCATCTATATATCCGAGAAGACCGTATCCACGTATAGCAGTCAAGACTTGTTGTCTCCACACCAGGTAGTTGGAATCATTCAGCTTTGTCGAAATGAGTTCACTCTGAAGCTGGATAGCCTGTTCTTGATCGCCCGAGGCGTTGATCCCTTGAATGTTGGCCATGGCAAGAAGAGGTAAAGATAATGAAAAAATATCACGAGACAGGTTATGAAAGAAAACAACAGATGCGAACGGAATTTTCCATCATTAAAAGTCTTTAATGACGAATTTTTAATATATAATGATGAAATTTCCCGTCATTATAAGTCAATTTTCTTGTAGTCTTATTAGCCGGATATCACAATATTCAATAGTAGACGAGACATTTTTATTGATACTGAAATAGAAAAAATGAATTAAACTACTCGATACTTTTACCTATATCCGCAGCTATAATGGCAAGCTCAGCCAGCAACCAGAGGCAGCATCTCAAAAGAAAAGGGCACTCCGCCATGCACATCTCCGACAAATGTTTGCCTGATGAACCAAAACAAATCTCATTAATTATAATGTTGTAAAAAGTGCTAGACGGTGATTTTAACAACAGAGTTTAATTATATACTAAACAAATTCAGTCTGATATAATTCATAAGAAAATTAACTATTTTCAACATATAATTAAATTAAACATTAAATGTTTTTTTTTCTGGTACATGCGCTAACTCCAAGATTTGCTGCAAGTGCAAATATCAATCCCATAAGGATAATCCATAGCAGCTGCAAAAATATAAAAACAAATTTTTATTGAAATTATGAAAATACTGCATGTATATTTTTTATTTAATTTGGGATTAGATTTTATTAATTAAGTACCTCATATCCGTAGGATGCTCCTGCTTGCAGACCAGTTCCCACTGTAATTTTCAGAAATTAGTTTCGAAAATATTTAATCAAAAAAATAGAAAGACTATTATATTTATTTGAATGGACTTACAATTTCCTAGATCAAGGTATGCCAACAAGACCAGAAAACCAGGGCCAACATAAGGCAAGAAATTTCTCCAGCCATGTTTCTATGCATATTATTAATCCAAATGCAGACACAAAAACAATTAACATTAATTTAATTGATCATCATCAAATTAAAAACATGAAAATTTCAAAACATTAATTTAATTTTAAAGCTGAAACTAAGACATGCATGCATGAATATTAATTAATAACCTGTGGAACATGATCATTGGTGTTTACACCACCGCTCAAGCTTCCCATATTTCTGCTATGTGTGTGAGTGTGTGACTGTTTTTTTATATTCAGTCTGTTAAGTACATAATTTGGGATAAGTACATTTCACTACATTCCCTCTATTTATAGTGCCTGAATAAATTAATTTCTGTACTACTAGGCATATTTAATGTTCCCATAATCTGATTAATATGTGATAGACATATCATATGACAACGTTATTTGGCCATTAATTGGAGGAACAAAACGGGAAGTTGTAGCCAAACTTATTTCTAACAATATATGTTAGGTCCTCACACTTTTCTAGGGGCGTCAATTTGTGACACGACACAATAATCCGACACAAACCTAACACAAATTTAGTATGTACAAGTATAACCATTAACAGGTTTGGGTCAAAATCGGGTCGGACACGGTTAACACAGAAAATAAATAGGTCAGGTCAAGTCGACCCGCGTGTCGACATAATTGACCAATGTAACCCATTCAATTTTATAGTGATATATTTTTTTTAATATTTTGTGATATTTTAGACGGTTACATGATATTTTTTTATTATTTAATGTATTTTTTATTTGTAATTTCGATTTTTTTCAATTTTTATTTTTTTCGTGTCACCTTTAAATTATATAGGTTTTTCGTGTCGTGTCGGGTTACCCATGTCATAAACGGGTCGTATTCGTATAGTATATCTTGACATGAATAATTAAATGGGTCGGGTTCAGTTCGTGTAAACCTATAATACATGTATCAGAACACGACTCGCAAACATAAATTAAAAGACGACACGATTGACACCCCTACATTTCTCTTCCTTCGCAAGAATAATTACTCACTTGGTTTACTATCATTATAGACTACCCTCCAATACTCCATATTCATAAGATTCTTATATATTAGGAAAGATTTTGTTAGATTCTAGGGATAATTACAAAAACACCCCGAGATTTGGGTTAATTACAAAAAAAAAAACAGAAATTTTTAGAAATTACAAAAACCCCTTTGTGTGGACATAAATATAGGGGACATAAATATATGAGACATATGTACCACCATGATTAATTCGCAGAACAAAAAAATATCATGGCCAATTAACTTCTGTTCCTTAACAGTATATGTGTTAGGTCACGTACGTTTTCTTCCTTCCGAAAAATAATTCTTCACTTGGTTTATTGTCTCTCTAGATTATATTCCATATTTCGGGTAATGATTGGGATGGCAATAGGGCCAAATCCGCCCCTGCGGCCCCGCCTCGCCAAGTAAAATTAAGACCCAGGAACCACGTCGCTTCAAAACTCATCGGAGCGGGTCTAGACCCGTTAGACCCACCATTTTTTTTTAATTACAATAATTTACTTTTTTGTATATGTGGTCAAATTTTCAAAAGCAATTCAATGCTAATAGGTCCAAAAAAAATAAATATAATTATGCAACTTATTATAACTGCGCTTTATAAAATACATTAAAAATAATTAATAGGAACTCACTTTGTTTTTAACTTAACTAGTCTGTTGTTCGTGTGATGCACGGTCTGTTGTAGGCAGTGTTCTAAAAAGCGCTAGGTGCTAGTCGGGCGCAGACTGGGGCTTAGCGCCTATGGGAGCCTGGACGGGGTTAGGCGGGACCTCGGTGCGGTTAGGCGGGACCTCGGGGGGTTAGACGGGGCCTAATCAGAAAAATAACTTAAGCGGACTAGGGGACCTAGCGCCTAGGCAGATACTAATCGGGGCTAGGCGTGGATTTTTATAACAATGGTTGTAGCCTGTAGGGATGGCAATCGGGCGGGGCGGGGCAGGTATCTCAATACTAGAGGTGACAAAATCAGCCCAGCCCGAGGTTTGGGTTGGGCTGGGGTATGATTTATTAGGCCTGAAAAAAGTCGGGCCTATTTGGCCCCCAACTTTTTCGGGTCGGATCAAATATTTTGTGCATAGAGTGCATGATGGGCTGGGTTGGGCCAGTGATTTTTTAGGCCCGACCAAAATCGGCGAAATTTTACAAAAGCCCGATGGGCTCGAACTCCAAAAATGGCGGATAAAAGAAGATTTGGTGATGCCTTATTATCCTTTCAACAATATGGTTCGAAGCAAAAAGATACAAAAAGATGGGATAATAACTTGTATTCAATCAGAATACAAGGAGAAGAAAGAGTACCTCCAGAGGCTATTGCAGAATTGATGATGAGCCTAATGGAGAAGCCACAGAGTGATGTTACCATAGAAGATCAAATATCACTCGAGGATATCAAGAAGAAGATCCAAAGGAATTTTAATGAAGATCTTTGGCATGGTGGGACAAGAACGAGCTTAAAGCTTCCTTAAAGGTTACGAGTTCCTAAGATTCAAACCAATCCTTATGAATCAGGAGGATCGTGAGGATATGCAGAAGATACATAAGGAACATTTGGACCTTAAGTTGATTTCACCAGGAGTTTCTCCATACAACAGTCCAAGATTCTTAGTCAGAAACCATGGAGAAATCAAAAGAGGAAAGCCAAGACTTGTTATTAATTACAAGGGAATTAATAACATCCTAGAGTTCGATGGATACTATATCCCGAGCAGAGAACATCTGGTTAACTGCATCAAAGGTGCCAAGATATTCTCAAAATTCGATTGCAAGTCTGGATTCTACCTGCATTAAGATGGAGGAAGAAAGTAAGAAGTTTACAACTTTCTACACCACGGTGACACTATATTTGGAACGTAATGGCTATGGAATTGGCTAACGCACCCCAAATATATCAAAGAAAGATGGATAATATCTTCAAAGATTATTTCAATTTCATGTTCGTATACATTGATGATATTCTTATCGCTTCAAAGAACATGAAGGAGCACCTCAAACATTTGGAGATATTTTGGATGTGTGTCACAAAGAGGATTAGTGCTTTCGGAAAAAGAAGGCGGTAATCGCAACAAGACAGATTGAATTCCTCGAATTGAAATCGATGAATCTGGAATTATTCTATTAATCATATTGTAGAAAAGATACGAGGATTTCGAGATACACTGAAAGACAAGAGCGACGATTGAGTTTTCTTGGAGTGGTTAATTTTGTCGGGATGTTTATTAACAATCCGGCATATTACAGAACGTGTTTAACCCATTGCATAAAAAAGATGCAGATTCAAATGGGAAGATGAACATCAAGAAGAAATTAAGCAACTTAAAGAAGTTTGTAAAAGCTTCCAAAGCTTGCGATTCCCAAGACGAGGACGAACGGGTTCTTTACACGATGCCAGTGATGATTGGTGAAGCAGTGAGTTACTTACTAAGTGTTGGTAGTATTGTGCCTACGAGTAGATTATTATGTAATTGACATTTTGAATAAAATATTATTTTCATATATATCGAGCTTGCATATGTCCATGAATTGTTTGATATTATAAATTGAGTGTTTAAGTTGTTAAACACAGAAATATTCAATTTATAATTCAATTCAAAGAATTAAAGTCCACGATCGGTAAATAAACATGGACAATTTATTTTGATAAGATCGTCTCAATTTTATTGAAGTTTATCTTGACTTTGGTAATAAAATTGTTAATACATTTTCTAAATGTATTGGACTGGACCACGTGAAATTAAATATTTAATTGACCAATAGATATTTAATTTCAACTTTGATTACTAACTTGAAGTTCTTTGAGGCATCAATGAGTGAGATTAAATTGATGATCAAATATCTCGATGCTTTGGGAATTAAAGTGAAATAACAAGGAATATATATTCACAATATGGAATCTGTCACCTATTTAATAGACATGATCATGATCTCATGTGTTCTTCTAATAGACAGTAGAATCTGAGCTCAGTAATTCGACATTTGTTGTTGAATTCATGATGTGATGGCAATCACATGAGACTGTCAGATAGAAGATGAGGATTGAGATTTATAAATATTAGAAAATGGATTTTGGTCATTTTATCCTATTTCTAATATTTAGTTGATCAACGGGGGTGACATGTAAGATCGACAAATCAGAGGATTTAATTATTGGCTTCAGTAATTTCAATTAGATTAAGAGTGCAATCTTATCCCTTTAGTGGAGTGGAATAAGATTAATAAATTATTTTGATTGATCAAGAGTTGATTGAATCAAACTTAATTTATTGTAGCTTAGTCTAATGGGTCCGATCAGTCCCTTTGGTGGCTCTAGAAAAGAACCGGAATAAATTATAAGAGTTATAATTTATTAGTGCAGTGTAATTAATTAAGTGGACCGATTGAGATAATTTTGGAAAGAAAATAATCATATGATTTGCCAATCAATATGATTTGATTTGTCAATCAGAATATTACATAAAGTAATACTTTCCTTTTGGCAAAAGTTTCCATAGTTAATTATTTATTCTTCCTACTTAATAACATCTATCGATCATTTTTGTGCCCACACACACAAGAGAGATTCATACTGCATTCTTGAGTTCTTGGGGAACACCGAAGAAGGCTTGAGGGTTTGGAGCGTGGAATTTCTGCTGAAGATTTTTGAAAGCACGCTACAAGGGTAATCTCGATTCTTTATTGTTTGTACAAATTAATTAATTCATGTTAATACGCATTATGATTCAAGATCCTATTCCGGATTGCTTGGATCACATAAAATCGATTTTTGTGATTGAGCAATTCAGTTCCGGCTAACAATTGGTATCAGAGCCTAGGTTTTGATATTGTTTTGCGTATTTTGAATTGATTAATTTGTTTATGCATGTGTTAGTTGAGCGGTGTTAGGGCTATGTGATTTATTTTGTTATTGGATTGAATGAGTTTTAATTGTTGAACAATTTATGGCCCTAGTTCGATTTTGAAAATTTGTATTCGTATTTTCGAGTCTGTAACAAAAGGGGTGGATTACGTCTCCACAATTTCCCTTTTGATTTTGATTTATTGCGCATAGAATTAGTTTTGATGTGTACTGAATCGGGGACCGAAATCAGAGATTCAGAAACGTGCAAATCAATCTGCAATTGAACTATGGGGCCAAACTGCATCTTCTTCGAAAACCCAAGGGCCTTGCTGTAAAATCCCACAAATCCACCATTGAAGAGTCAGAGAAAGCTACGAACTGGAATCTGGAAGTCTTCTCTCATGTCATCAAAAGCTTCTATAATCACCTGCGATGGATATTGCCGCCACAAGCGACGCTTGGACGCCTGGACAGAGGCGGTGGCGGTGGAGAGCTTGGTGGCGGCGAGGCTTGCGATGATGGCGGAAAGAGAGACGGCAACCATGATTCGTGTTGAGTGCGTGGCGCTGGGGCTCTGCACGGTGGCCGTGCGCGGTGGTGTCTCTCCCTCCAATCGGCGGACGGCGGCTTTTGGTGGTGGCTGGTAAAACGAACGGCGTTGGAAATGCAAAGAAGATGATGGACAGGTCGGCTAGGGATTGTGTTTTGTATTTGGGCCAATTCAGAGTTGGGCCTAAATTCAAAGTGCTTCTGATTTCTTGTTTACATAAGTGGGCCAGAATATCAATCAAGTTTGGTGGGCTTCTAAACTTTGGTTGCCAACCATCACGGCTGCTCTTCTTTTGTTGGGCTGAAGTTTTTTTTGGAGTTCTAATAAAGGGCTGGACACTTGCAAATGGAAATTGAAGAATTGAGTCGGGTTGTGGTTCAATTGAGAATTTAATTTATTTGTAGTTTTGTGTCTAGGATGGGCCATAAATTTGTTCTTGTTTTTTAATTATTGTTTTTATTGCTTTAATTATTTTGTGAATTAAATGTCATTCATATAACATGCCATATAGATCGCATGTACACCGCTCTAGGTACTATATTGTCATGCATAGTTTTAATATTTATTTTTTTTCTAATTTTTAATTAGATTAGAAAATTTATGTTGTGATTAATAATTGGACCAATTTTTGTTTTAAAACTTGGTTGGGAATTATTAATTTTTCTAAAAACCCAACAGTTAAAAAATATTAAGTGAGAGAGAGTGCACTATTTTAGTGAGCTCACGGTCTCCTCTATTAGCCAATTAGTAAGAATATATGTTTGTCTTGTGCCAATGCTATTGGTCTCCCTATAGGAGGGCTACATTGTTTCGGTTATTAGATTGGGTCCATTTTTATGGTGATCAATTTTTAAGTTTTAATTAATTATGATTACCCTATAGGTGACGTAATTAATTTGGTACTTAGAAATAATCAATATAGAGGTTATGCACTTAAATCAAAGACACCGTGAGGAATTCCTATAGAATATCCAAACGATGTCAATGATGGCCAAATTATGCGGTACTAAATTAATATTGCAAGAGTTGCTAGATATATTGAATTTAGTGGGAGGGTTCCAGCCTAGCCATAAATCACATTTATTTCTCCTATAGAGGAATATGTTTAAGATTTTGGGGTTTTAGGTTATCGCCATATTGTAGTAGTTTTGGGTCTACTCATGCTTTTCTCATGCATCATATATGAAATTCTTTTGTTGTATGCAAGCTCATTTTATTTTCAATTTTATATTTCGGAAAAAATGTCGCTTTCATTCACTTTGTCCATGATACTATCTAAAAACCAACTAGTTGGAGAAAATTATATTGATTGGAAAAGAAATCTCATGATTGTTCTCACTGCGGAGAAGCTAAAATTTGTGCTAACTGAACCATGTCCCACTGTTCCCACAATGAGTCCTCGGTAGAACAAAAGGAGGCTTATGATAAGTAGACTCATTCGATGAGATGGCCCGCTGCTACATTTTGGGATCTATCTCAAATGTGTTGCAGCAGAAACATCAGAGTATGAGTACTGCTCTGAAATCATGGAAAGCCTCAGGGAAATGTTTGAGCACCAAGGACGGCAGGCCCGCCAAGCAGCCATTAGATCTATAATGAACATGCGCATGAAGCCTGGGACGCCCGTGAGAGATCATATGCTTGCATTGATCGCTCAGATTAACGTGGCTGAGGTTTTAGGGGCTGAGATCAAATCGGAGACTCGGAGTTGTGAGCTTTGGAGACTCTCCCGGAGATGTTCTCGCAGTTTCAAAGTTAGTTATAATATGAACAAGCTTAACATGTCCCTGACCGAGCTGATGAAAGAGCTCCAAAATCTGAGAATGTTTTAAAGACCAAGAGTGGTGATGCATTTGATGTTACTTCTGTTGGACCATCCTCTTCCAAGCCGAAAGGCAATGGAGGGAATAAGAGGAAAAAGTCCAATAAGAAGGGCTCACAGCAAAAGGCTAAGAAGGCTAAGACAGGATGGTAAACTAAGGGAAAGTGCTTCAATTGTGGGGAGAAGGGTCACTGGAAGAGAAACTGTCCGAAATACCTAGCTTCTAAAAAGCAAGGTGATGGTGAGTTTTCTTTTATTGAGTCATGCTTAGTGGTTGATTCTACAGATACTTGGATAGTAGACTCTGGAGCCACTAATCATATCCGCAATACATTGCGGGGTTCCAAGTAACCAGGAGCTCAATGAAGGGGAACATACTCTCGGGTTGGCACATGAAATTTGTGGTGTCTGCGCAGCGTCGTTGGAGTTGTTTATCTTTATTTTAGCAATAATAAACATTTGGTTTTGAAGAATTGTTATTATGTCCCAGATATTACTAGAAATTTAATTTATGTTGCTTTATTGTTTAAACAAGGATATTATGTCCATTTTTCATCGATGGCGGTTGATATTACCTTGAATAAAGCTCTTATTTGTAAGGGACATGTGAATAACGATTTGTATACTTTGAAACCTTCCGATGACTCATTCGCATCACACTACATCTAACAAACGCATGAAGTTATCTCCTACTAATGAGACTTATTTGTGGCACCTAATACTTGGTCATATTAACCTTGATAGGATTCAAAGACTAGTAAGGGATGGTCCTTTAAATGATTTAAAGGTAGAATCTCTGCCAGTATGTGAATCTTGTCTGGAAGGTAAAATGACTAAGAGGTCCTTTACTTCTAAAGGGCTTAGGGCCAAACAAGTCTTGGAATTAGTACACTCTGGTGTATGTGGACCCATCAGTGTCAAAGCTAGAGGTGGATATGAGTATTTCATCACTTTCACGATGATTACTCTCGACACGGTTATGTTTACCTAATGGCTCGCAAGTCCGAAGCACTTGAGAAATTCAAGGAATTGGAATGAAGCGGTAAAAGCAATTAGGTAAGAGCATAAAGATACTTCGATCGATCGATCGAGGTGGAGAGTATCTATCCAACGACTTTAGAACATACTTATCGAGAAAATGGGATTTTATCCCAATTGAGCGCACCAAGTACTCCCCAACAGAATGGTGTCTCAGAAAGGAGAAACATGACCTTGTTAGACATGGTCAGATCTATGCTTGGCTTCTCTACTCTTGCTACATCCTTTTGGGATATGCTATACAAACCGCAAAGATACTTATTGAATATGGTTCTTCTAAATCGTCCCAAGACACCCTCGGAATTGTGGAATGGGCGTAAGCCCAATCTAAGACATATCCAGATATGGGGATGTCCGCACACGTGCTTAAGGGAAAGATGGAAAAGATGGAATCAAGATCGATGTATGCATTTTTATAGGTTATCCTAAGGGAACAAGAGGATATTACTTCTATAGTCCTCGGGATAAAAAAGGTATTTGTCAAGACAAATGCAACTTTTTTAGAGGATAGATATATAGAAGAACGTGAATCAAAGAGTAAGGTCATTTTGGAAGAGATGACGGAAAACCTTCCCGGTTCATCTATTCCGAGTTCCGCATCGAACCCACTCAATTTGAATTCACATTTTTACCGCCGTTGGTAGTTGGATCTAGTGGGGAGACAAACAGAGGCTCCACTCATCAGACCTACTAGATCTCCAATACCGAGACGGAAGGAGATCATGTTCCCATTGTTCGATACACCTCTAGAGGTCAAGATGAGAATGAGGAGCATCGTGAACAAGAGTTAGTGGGACAACAAGAACCAATTCCAATCATCCAAGAGCCTCCACCGGTTAGGACGTAGTGGGAGAGTCATCGACCGCCTCAGATACTTGCTCTATGGAGAGTCTTTCGAGGCGCGACCACCGAACAAGAGGAGGATCCCACTTCGTATAAAGAAGCTATGGAGGATATAGACGTTGATCATTGGAGGAGTGCTATGGATTCGAAATGAAATCTATGTACACTAACTCCGTCCCTGGGGATCTTGTAGACTTGCCTAATGGGGTAAAACCCATAGGGTGTAAATGGGTTTACAAAAGAAAGAGAGGGATAGACGGAAAGGTAGAAACCTATAAAGCTAGACTGGTCGCTAAGGGTTTTACCCAAATGGCGAAGGAATCGACACGAAGAAACCTTCTCACCAAAGGTGGCCATGTCAAGTCTATTCGGATCCTCTTGTCCATTGCAACTCATTTTGATTATGAGGTGTGGCAAATGGATGTCAAGACGACTTTTCTTAATGGAAGTCTTGACGAGTGCATCTATATGATGCAACCGGATGGTTTTATCCAAAAGGGTCAAGAGCATAGAGTATGCAAACCGAAAAAGTCCATTTATGGACTTAAACAGCGTCAGGTCTTGGAATATCGATTTGATCAAGTCAGTAAAGAGTTATGGGTTTGATCAAAATCTTGATGAGCCTTGTGTCTATAAGAAAATTAAAGACAACAAGGTGACTTTTCTCGCATCTTGTATGTGGATGACATTACGCTCATTGGGAATGACATAGGAATGTTAACATCGCCTAAATCTTGGTTGGCACAACAGTTTGATATGAAGGACTTGGGAGAAGCAAGTTATGTTCTAGGAATCGCATCTTTCGAGATAGGAAGAACAAACGGATTGCTTTATCCCAAGCTTCATACATTGATAAGATACTGGAGAGGTTTGCTACGCAAAATTCCAAGAAAGGCCAAACACCTTTCAGACATGGAATTCACTTGTCACGGGAGCATTGCCCTAAGACTCTAGTGAAGTGGAATACATGAAGAAGGTTCCTTATGCCTCGGTAGGAAGCCTCATGTATGCTATCTTTGTGTACCCACCGGATATCTGTTATCTTTGTTGGAATTGTCAAGAGATATCGGTCAAATCCAGGATATAATTGGATAGATGTAAAGCATATACTCAAGTATCTTGCAGAACTAGAGGATATATGCTAGTTTATTCACTCTGATTTGGTGCCCGTGGGTTATACGGTCCCGATTTTCAAGTCGATAGGGACACTCGCAAGTCTACATCGGTCGTGTTTACTATGGGTGGTGGTCTTTGTCATTTGGAGGAGTATCAAGCAATCATGTATTGTTGATTCCATAATGGAGGCGGAATATGTGGCGGCTTGTGAAGCGGCCCAAAGAAGCCGTGTGCCGAGGAACTTTCGCTAAGCATATAGGTGGTTCCATCGCATCGCAAGCCATTACATCAGATCTTTGTGACAACGGTGGTGCGATGGCAAATGCAAGAGAACCGAAAACCATCAACGTGGAAAACACATAGAACGAAAGTATCACCTTGTCAGGATATCGTTCAACGAGGAGATGTGTTAGTAAGCAAGATAAAGCATGCGAGAAAATCTTCTCGACCCCTTTACTAAAAGTTTACCAACTAGAAGTTTTGAGGGGCATATTGAAAGTATGGGTGTGCTAGACATGTCTCATTTACTCTAGCGCAAGTGGGAGAATGTTGGTAGTATTGTGCCTACGAGTAGATTATTATGTAATTGACATTTTGAATAAAATATTATTTTCATATATATCGAGCTTGCATATGTCCATGAATTTTTTGATATTATAAATTGAGTGTTTAAGTTGTTAAACACAGAAAGATTCAATTTATAATTCAATTCAAAGAATTAAAGTCCACGATCGGTAAATAAACATGGACAATTTATTTTGATAAGATCGTCTCAATTTTATTGAAGTTTATCTTGACTTTGGTAATAAAATTGTTAATATATTTTCTAAATGTTGGACTGGACCACGTGAAATTAAATATTTAATTGACTAATAGATATTTAATTTCACTTGATTATCGTACGTAACACCTTAATCCTGAGTGAGTAATGAACTTTGATTACTAACTTGAAGTTCTTTGAGGCATCAATGAGTGAGATTAAATTGATGATCAAATATCTCGATGCTTTGGGAATTAAAGTGAAATAACAAGGAATATATATTCACAATATGGAATCCGTCACCTATTTAATAGGCATGATCATGATCTCATGTGTTCTTCTAATAATAGAGTAGAATGCACGAGCTCGATAATTCGACATTTGTTGTTGAATTCATGATGTGATGGCAATCACATGTGACTGTCAGATAGAAGATGAGGATTGAGATTTATAAATATTAGAAAATCGATTTTGGTCATTTTATCCTATTTCTAATATTTAGTTGATCAACGGGGGTGACATGTAAGATCGACAAATCAAAGGATTTAATTATTGGCTTCAGTAATTTCAATTAGATTAAGAGTGCAATCTTATCCCTTTAGTGGAGTGGAATAAGATTAATAAATTATTTTGATTGATCAAGAGTTGATTGAATCAAACTTAATTTATTGTAGCTTAGTCTAATTGGGTCCGTCAGTCCCTTTGGTGGCTCTAGAAAAGAACCTAGGAATAAATTATAAGAGTTATAATTTATTAGTGCGATGTAATTAATTAAGTGGACCGACTGAGATAATTTTGGAAAGAAAATAATCATATGATTTGTCAATCAATATGATTTGATTTATAATCGAATATTACCAAAAATAATACTTTCTTTTTGGCAAAAGTTTCCATAGTTAATTATTTCTTCTTCCTACTTAATAACATCTATCGATCATTTTTGTGCCCACACACACAAGAGAGATTCATACTGCATTCTTGAGTTCTTCGAGAATACCGAAGAAGGCTTGAGGGTTTGGAGCGTTGAATTTCTGCTGAAGATTTTTGAAAGCACGCTACAAGGGTAATCTCGATTCTTTATTGTTTGTACAAATTAATTAATTCATGTTAATACGCATTATGATTCAAGATCCTATTCCGGATTGCTTGGATCACATAAAATCTATTTTTGTGATTGAGCAATTCAGTTCCGGCTAACACTAAGGTCACACCAAACGAGAAAGTGCCATGCAGATATTGCAGCGGTTTATTCACACTCAGTGAAGCAAACAGATAGCATATCAACGAGAAAGAATTCTTTGCAGTCAGAAAGGCTTTTAAAAAATGCCCTCTATTTTTACTGGCTAAAAAGTTTACATTAAAAATTGATAATTCAAGTGTTAAGGCTTTTTTGAAAAACAAAATTGAATCAGAACCAGAAAAGGCTCGATTACTTAGATGGCAAGCTGAATGTCAATATTATGATTATGATATTGTCATTATAAAATCTCATGAAAATATTCTTGCAAAATTTTTGACACGAGATGGAAGGGACGCATTCGACGAGGTCCTTAAACGAGTAAGACATCTCAGGGAAAACCTGGAGAGTCTAGAATGAGATTTTGGGACGTTATGTCTCAATGCAGAAGTTGTTGGACGACTTCAACAGGCTGACCAAAAATCTGTTTCTAGTCAAATACGATCATACCAGTTCACTCAAGGACAATTGTTCTTAGCACTACAAGGGCCTCTCCTCCAGGCTGCATCTCCTACGATGTAAAAAGGGGCGAATAGAGAACGGGGCTCTAACCCGGAGGTTATGGATTCAAGTACCATAATCACAAGTGTTGCAGGTGATGCATCCCCTGATGGTGTACAAACTGTAACGAATGTTGAAGCTCCAGTGTCACAACCCGAGCCTTCAAGTCAACCCAGCACCTCTGGGGTAAAAGAGGGAGAGTTGGATCTTAGGCCACAGACAGGCAAATCTAAGGTCCAAACTGACGAAATTAAGATTTCTCCAATGAAACTATATCAAAGACAATAGAAGAAATTGGTTACAAAAAGAGGTATCAACCCAGAAAAAACAATAGTTGATATCTCGGGCAAGTACCCCGAGTTTAGATGAAACCAGGAAGTCATCCAAATGAAGTTCAAGAATGGTATACTTTTGGAGCTTTAGCTTCAATTTATCTTTGTATCACCCTTGGATTCTTAAATTTCAAAATTACCGAAATGGATTGGGGAAGCAGTTTACGAGACTTGGGCAAATAATCCACATTTGGCTAGAGGAGATATTTTGGAACTGTATTTTATCAGTGCAGCTCCCGAACCAACGAAGAAAGACTTTAATGAAGCTTTTCATTTTATCAAGCTAAGAAGACCGGATGGAAATGCCTTAAAATATATCAAGGCAGCTTCACTGGAAGAAGGACCAGTGTTAGTAGGAGCAATTTTCCGAAGACGAAGCTTCTACACGACGAGCATGGGGTCTTTGGGTTTGTCTAACAGAAATGGACAAAGTTAAATATCCATTTAAGTTTTTTCAGAATTCAGCAAATGGATCTTTCCTACTGAATTCAATGATTGGATCAACAACATGATTCGCAGAAGATCTTTTCGAGACGAAGAGAAGAATTCTCTGGAAAAACAAGATTCTGGCGAGCAAAGAAACTTACCGGAAATTCTGTAACATGGCGCATGTTGGCCGTTGGATCGATCAGATCTGTCAAGCATGCCCCGAACAGAAGGAACCCGAGTTTGGGAAAGGATTCTGACCCAAACCCGACCGACAAGATCATGCAGCTGGAAAGGACAAGGGCCCAGCTCACAAGATGTGTTATCCTCGGGGACCACGCAAACCAAATTTTTAAAAGATTCCCCGACAAACATCACATGGGCTGAGTCACGCGGAAGAAAAAGAAAAACAGTTGGCGAGGCAATAATGTGGGATATGACGTAAGCAGTGACGTCATAGATATCAGCAAGATTTGAAGTCCGCCTTTGAAGTCCGGACTTACCTCTATAAAATGCAGGATTTGAAGAAAGCTGAGGACATCGAACATTTTCCTTAGTTTTCTTATAATAAAGTCTGAGAGAAAAATTTGTAATATTTTTGAGTGTTTTAGTTTTCAAATTTTATGTGTTTTCGAGTGCAAGCCTCAGCTATGAGAGGCTAAATAAGTATTCTCCTCCCAAAAGGAGATTACTAATGTAATAAATATTTCTATAAGTTCTTAATAAAAAGAGGCTTTCTTCTTCAACATGTGTTCATAATGTACTATTAATTCATCCCGTTTAAGAATTACTTATACGCCTGGAGTAGGAAACGAACCAAGGTGTCTTTGAACGATTTTGAAGGAGTCGGATAACTTGCAGATCATCTTCCCTGAGGGTGAGGTTGAACACTGAGGAACTATTTGTCAAACGATCTGGGGGCAGTAATTTTCCGACTGGTGGTGTTGCGAACCATTTAACCCGATGCTGTTTCGGTCAAAGAAGGTATGAATTTTAAGGGATTTATTAATTTTACGGAAACTTGCTGGGCCTGGTATGGTCGTAATGGACTATGTTCATTTTCAGTCTATAGACTTAATTTGTATACGGATTTATACTTGAAATGAGAATTTTGATTAAAGTATGTCTTGTTGAGTTTATAGGCTGGAAACCTGACATGATCCATTTAAAACCTCTGAATAGAGACTGGATCTAAGTAGGTGTAACAATGTCACGAACAAAACAAGTGACAGAAAATAAGAATTCTCGTTTCTCGAAAAATCCGAAAAACAAATTGATTATGGAGTAAAATTTTCATGTTTAATGATTAATGCAATAAATTTATTATTATGTAGTAGACTGCCACAAAATAGAGTTTAAAGAGATAACATGAACTATTGTTTTAAAAGGATAAAACCTAGGGGCAAAATTGTCCATATAGGTTAAAGTGTAACGATTTTCATAGTTCAAGGGGCAAAGTGTCACGAATTAAAGTTTGGAGGGTAAAGTGTAAAAATCAGTATAGTTCGGATGGGTAAGTGTATTTATCTCTTTCTGTTATTAGACTAACCCCAAGAGTAGTTTTATGATTTACTGTAGTTTCCATAACATGTTTGAGTAGTGTGTGTGTGTGTGTGTGTGTGTGAGAGAGAGAGAGAGAGAGAGAGAGAGAGAGAGAGAGAGAGAGAGAGAGAGAGAGAGAGAGAGAGAGAGAGAGAGAGAGAGAGAGAGAGAGATGATACACCTTGGTTTCAACCTCTAGTGTTGCAGCAAACTCATGCTCTGAAAAATATGATTGTATTGATGTTGCTTTAGAACCAGTATTTTTCAAACATCTAAGAACCTCCAACATAGAATCAACTCCAGAAGTAGGATAAGCTACTTTTAACTTAATTTCAGCTTTTCCTACTGCTTTCTCATTTTTCTTTCCTGCCAAAATCATGGGGGATTTGCTAAAATATAGCAAAAATCAAAGTAATTTGTGAAAATACGGTGAATTCATGGAGGTTTGGCCATTTACTTGATGGCGCACATATGAGGTGCGACAGGCCAATTGTTGGCGCTGCCCTCATGTGCGCCAATTGATAAATTTTTTTTTTTAAAAAAATTATTCGGCTGGCAGCTTGATTTTAGCGCCAAAGATGTTTTAAAAAAAATTTAAAAATATGACAGCCGCCGTTAATATGATTAACCGATTGAGTGTGTTTTGTTAAAATTCATACAAGATGATTGAATAATCAATAAGTTGATTGAGTAATCAATAAGTTTAAATTGTGGGCCTATTTTTCACAAAATGAATGCAAATTAATCCAAATATAATCATTAATTATAAATTTAAATTGAAAATTAATATGTCCTAACAAAATTAATTACTAAATACATAATTTTGACTAATGCTAATCCTAATATCTATGACCACCGGTGCCACATCTCGGAGGATGTCTCTCTCGCTGGCTCCGCCTAAGACCGTATTCAGCATTATCAATATCTTGTTGGTCGGAAGTAGACGGGCTCTGATCCATGTTCATATAACTCCCCTGAAACCCACTGGGGAATGGTACAGGTGAATGCTGAAAACTTGGACGCGCAAATGCAGATGGACCTGTCATTCCCACATTCGTGTTGAGCATATCAGTAAATGATGTGAACTGTGGTGGTATAATCTGATCATAATTCACAGGCTGTGGCATATATGGTGTGTGATGCGAAGTGGAGGGACCTGCCGCATATCCAGATGGACCTCCCGTATATCTAGATGGACCTGGCGCATATGCAGATGGACTCAACACATATCCAGATGGACCTGGCGCATGTGTGTGAGGTGTATGTGCTGCAGTAGTGGTAGTTTGTGTGATGCGTGCCCGATCATGCGCATGTGACGGATCAGCTGCCTCTGGAAATGGCTCTGGTGGAGGCATCCCTAGGAGACGCCGCACACTAGTCATCTCTTCAATAAAATCACGTCTCAGGTGATCAACAGACTGCGGATCAGAAGCACTAACATCCCGAACACTAATCCACATCCGATCGAGTAGAGTAGTCTGTAACACACAAATATCATGAATGATATATAATGTTATAATTTAAATGTGCATAATAGTAAATTTATAGGTAAATTACCATGGCATCTCGAGCTGCATTGTCGCCTGGCTGATACCCGACTGTCATATGCTCGTTCTGTGGAGTAATTAATCGTCGTGTAATACGATTGTACCATGTCTGGTATCCGCTGAAAGAAGGTGCGCCAGCCGTAGGAAATATAAAAAAAAAATTAAAAGTTTGGCGCACACGTGTGGTGCGCCAACAGTTATTCTGGCGCGCACACCGTGTGCGCCAACGAGTAAAAACACCAAAGTTTCAAAAAACACCACATTTGCACAACTTGATTTGATTTTTGCCATATTTTGGCAAAATCCCCCAAAATCATCTCCATCCCTTTATTTTGCCTCATCAACTCTTCCTTGTACTTTTTGAGCTCTTCAATTTTCTTTGCTGCCATTTCAAGTATTGACATCTTATCACTCTGTCAGATCACTAAATAAAGTTATAACGGATCACCAAAAAAAAATAGTAATCTTTAAAATTACACATACGCCCTTAAAGCTGCTGGTTCACCTTGGTTCCAAGGGGTAACAACTTATGTAGTGGTCGGTACTGAAAATACCGCCGCCCAATAATCCACGCTCCGCCACACGACTGACCTGAGAACCTGCAGCACAACCATTAGAAGGGGAGCCGGAAGGGTTTTCCGGCGTACCCACTCCGACGCTCAAGTTAGTATCGGTTTTAGAGAGAAAAAATATTAAAAGTGCAACAAAGTATATTCAGAGTCTAACCTACGGCGTACCTTACTTGTGCCCTTTTATAGGTTTTGGAATTAGGGTTGCGTAAGCATCAAGCCACACTAAACCCTAATTAACACACATGCCTAGGTTAATCGCCCGTATTGAGCCATAAAATTGTTAAGCCCATCAGGTCGGTAGGCCCTTAACTTGGCCCAATCGAGGGTCCAAGCCCATCAGGTCGGTAGGCCCTTAACTTGGCCCAATCGAGGGTCCAAGCCCATCAGGTCGGTAGGCCCTTAACTTGGTGGGTTTGATTGTATTTTATGCACAATTACATAAGATGTTCACAATTCCAAGATTTTGAGAAATCAAGGCCCAATTTTTATTTTCATTTTTTCAAATCGGGCTCTCCACAAATTTTGGGTTCTTACTTCTAATTTTAGAATTTAACAAAAATAAAATATTAGTGTAATCTATCATGTAAGCCACAAAAAATATTTTTCTTCCTTTCTTCCGTTTTTCGCTCATCCTTTTTTTTCTAATCCATATCTATTGTCAATTTTGTTTAATGTGTTGATACGAGATCTATAATCTAAATGTACTTAGCTAGCAAGATAAAAAAAGTAGTATATTTATCGGTTACTTAAAAAATAAGATATCCAAATTACGAATAAAAAAGAAGTAGTAAAATATTTTTCGGTTACTAAAAGAAATAAGATATCCAAATTAGCATTGAATTTACAGTTTAAAACAAGTATCGATTAAGAAAGAAGGAATGCGTGAAAAAAATGAAAAGATAAAGAAAAATGGAACTCGTAACTCTTAACATTTTAAGCCAACTAAGATTGTAGTTCCGATCAAAGGTCTGATTCCAACAATATTGAATATATTGGCACCTAACAATTTGTAATAAGAATTATTCACTGCAAGAGAAAAATTCAGTTTACCTACAGAAAAATATGTAGGTAAGTATTAGGATAGTTATAAAGTGTAGGAAAAATAGTTGTAGGTAAATTTTTACCTACAAAATATAAACTTTTGGTAAATATCTACAGTATTTTTCTCCGTAAATTTAAAAATTGCTGGTGATCTATCGGTAATTTTTCGGTATAATTTGAGAAAAAATAATTTTCTTAATTTTTTAAGTATTTTGCAGATAACTCATATAAAATTTAGTACAAATTATTTTTGTCAGTAAATTGGAATTTTCTTGAAGTTATGTGTTCCATATAAGAGGAAAATTGATCTAGACTTAAAGTTTTTTCAAGATTCACAAATGGAAAGGAGGAAAGAAGAATGAAGGATTGGAACTTTGTTCCCTTTTTCTTATTTTTCAATGTTATAAACTAAAATTACTAAAACACCTTTGTAATTTTTCAAAATTTCAAGGGGGCCAGTGCATTCCTTGGCCCCAATGTGGCCTCGTCACTGCTTGTATTTCTAACATCACTTTACAAGTTGGGTTCCTTCCACAGTTTTCCAAGCTCGTCGCACAATAGAATCTCGATAATTTCATACTCGATTAAATAATATTTTTGTCCGTTCGGACCGGGGATAATGTGCTAAATTAATAATTTGATAAATTTATAAAATAATACATATACAATAATTCATATAGACCCCATACAATATATATATATATATATATATAAAGTAAGAATTCTTTATTAATATATAATACATTTACGATTAATCTATAAAGACTTCATAAAATATGACTCAATTGTTATTTATTTTTTATTGAAATTGATGTCACATTGAATCTCATATCTGAATTTTGTTACTGTGGTAAGAACTCTTAATGTGGTTATCTCGTAGTTCAAAAATTATTTAATGTTATTATTGTTGAACATATTTTTGAGAAGTATGATCTATATATACTAATTAGTAAATCTTGACAGTGTCAAAGCTATTAATTTATAGAGGTTTAAGTATGCTCTAATTTGATCTTTACCATGTAAGTTGCAAGCTTGAACTTCGTTTTTTTCCTAAATAAAGTTTCAAATATAGAGTTAAGGGTTTGTTTATATCATTTTTAAATAAGTTGGAGTAGTGGTTGGAGAGGAGCTGAGGGAATAAATTTCAAAGAAACTGAAAGATACATGGTTCGAATCCTTATTAACACCCTTACAAAGGATGAACGATACAACTTTAGCTACAAACTCGTGGTTTATTTAAATCATTTTTATTTGATGTAACAATAATTAAAAGAGATAATTAAAAAAACCTCTAGTTTTAGGTTAATTACAAAAACAAATCTAGAGTTTCTTTAAAATCGCATAAAACCCTTTGAGGTTTGATTTTATTTTATATTTTTCCCCTTTAATAAGCGAAAAACATTCCGAAATCTCCATGATATTTATAGAAATATTACATTATCCCGTTAAATTCAAGATATAATTAGACCTGAAGGGCTTTTTGGGTAATTTTGAAACATCTCTGGATTTTTTTATAATTAGCCCAAATCTTGTTGGGATTACAACCAAAAATCAGAGGGATACAGCGGGGGATAATTTGAACTAACAACCGTCTATTACAAACAAAGCGAAAAGAAAGCAGTAAAGCAAGTCGAGGCGAGCGAACTCTTTCTTTAAGACTCTTGTTGCCCCGTCACGATGCTCACGGTTGTAGGCAACGAGTCTCCCAAGATACGACTTTGGTAAAGGATATGAGCACCACAAATCCTTCTACCCGGCGAACTGAGATAAGTGAGGCCTAAGGTGACACCACACTTATACGCAACACTTCTGGGGTAATGCAGAATTTTGAGTGACAGATTGTGATATGAATGCGTAGGCCTGGTCTGGCCCATCGTCAGCTCTACTCAATACCCAGACACGTCCCGTCCCTGCCATGGGTCGCGAGGCGGGACAGGTCGCCCCGTGTTAAATTTTTTATATTTTTTATATTTTTATCTTATATTTTCTATTGTTAATAATTTTTTAATATTATATTTTGTATTATAAATACACATTGTTTATAAAATGTGTCATTATATATGTTAAATATAATATTAAATACATAAAAGTATATTATTTTATATAATATGCATGTAAAATATACATTAAATATATTTAAAAAAATAAAAATAAAAATAGCACGGGGCGAAAGTGATACCCAAATCCGCCCCGGACGGTTCAAATAGGGCGGGTGGGGCAAGGCGGGTCATTTTGTCATCTCTAGTTTGTTGGTTTAAATTACATAAAATAAATGCTCATGAATTATAATTTTATGGAATATAAAAATATACAATACATATTGCAAAAAATCAAATTTAAATCATTACATATCAAAATTATAAATTAGATGACTTATCTATATATGGGAATAAACCATATAAAAATAAGTCAACCAATAATCCATATGTTTTGTACAACATTCTTCAAAGAATAACAAAGCCTGTAAGATTAGGATTTATTTATAACAATAAATATATAATAGTAAATATGAAATATATAATATCCTATCGTCGTTAATTGTGCTATCGGCCATCCCTCATGCATTTACTATCCAAAATACTGTATCGTGTTAGCTTTCTTATGAATGTGCCTAGTTGGTATTGTGTTATTATTGTTCTATTTTGTGATATGAAATATGTATATATCTTGAATGTTTTTATCTCTACATATGCTGGCCATAAATTGTGAATTGTATGGTGATATTATATGTGTATGTAGATATATATAGAGTATTTATGAGATATCTTGTATATGGAAAACCGATTTTATAATGTATGTGTATGTAAATACTGCTAATTTCATTTTGTATCTCATATGTTATATTTTATTATGTATTGTGTATATAGGAGTTCTTTCATAATTTACATGCATATGGTAATTTTTCGAATATATGCTAAATTGAATTGATTATGATGTATGTATATCATTCCTTAAATAGGGTTTATTTTTACCCATGTTGTAATAAAATCTAAATTTTAAATTAAAGCATGCATAACAATATATATTCAAACTAAATATGTAGAACTAAATTACACAAAAAAAATTATGTTGCATTACAATGATAAAGCCTTAAAATTCAAAGTACAGCAATTCAAATACAATTCAAGCATCATCATCATCACCAAAGACTTTGAGAATTTAGTAAGATGATTGCTGCAAGAAGAGTTAAAACAAAAATATGTGCAAGTCAAACTTATTTCTAAAATTAAACTAGAAACAACAAAGAACGATAAACACACATATGATAAATATTAGCTTAATATATTTGACTTTTGTCCAACAAATTAAATAAATATATAGAATGACAAAATGCGATATGATGTTCAATATTTGTGCGTAAGAGAAGTTGGAAGCTCCAAATGCAAGGTATTCATCTTGATTATATGCATAAAGTCTCAATTATTTGTCACATTTAAGTCATGAAGGGTTTAGACTATTGATGGCTCAAAAGCTACTCTAGAAAACTGTAGGCAAGTGCACCTATCGTTTTGTAGTATAGATTATTGAGTACCGAGTGTCATTCCCACGAGGATTGTAAGTACTAATAATTACCGTCTTTTTGTTATCTAATCTAACAATTTTCAGAGTTTTTGTTTGATGAAAAAGGAAAACAAATTATAAATTGTAAAAATGAAGAAAGATTTGTAAAATAAGAAATCAAGAGATAGAAATGTGTTTGAATGTAAATCCCTCTAGAATGTTTTTGTGATTTGACAAGTTAAAAATACAACTGTAAGCCCTTAAGCAAAAACCAACCTCTTTTAATAAAATCTCATGTCTTGTGGACCGTAGAAATTCCCAATTTAAGTTAAACCCTTTCTCAAGGCGAAAAACTTCTAATCTCAAGTTGATTAACTGAAATCTCTTTCTAGTTAAAACCCCCAAGACAACATTATAACGATTTGTGAATTCCCATATTAGGTTTGACCCTAATCCAGAAGATTTATGTCGTCATATCTAGGATTTCATGCAACTCTTTTCACTTATATAGGTTCTATTTCACCATGAATCTCTCGATTTCCCGGATGAAAAATAAACTTCAAATCAATATTGCGCATATATCAATTCGAATGAACGAAGCATAATATAAGTGAATCACACAAAATATGAAGATTTTATTAAAAACATACACACCTTAATCACAAATTCATTCTAGAGTTCATTACATTCAAACACTAGGAGTTTAGCTACACATGGCTTTGATAAAAGAGTATACTACACAAGATGATTTGAATAAAATGAACATGGTGTACTTAGCTCTTATTCAAGACCAATACAAGACTTCCTCCTTGGTTGATGATGTTGAGCTCCAAGCCTTCTCCTTTAATGCTCTTCAACTTTCAACTCTACCTCTCTTTTCTTCTCTCAATGTATTTTGCTTTTTAACTTAGAGAGAATGAATCAATGAATATACAATGAATGGAATGATTCCCCCAACTCATACTCTTGGCTTTTATAGACATTATTTTTGTGCAATAACACATTAATAATGCCATCCTTTGTTAAACAAATGCTCCAATTCATTGTTGGGTTGGTGAATTCTTGTATTCAAATGATAATTGAGGGAATATGGGGACATGTTGTAGCAAAATAGGGTGTTAAAGGTGTACAAAAGTGGTCAAAAAGCTTGGTTGGTGAGTTTTCCATAATTTTTCGCATGAAAAAGTTGCAAAAAGTCCCGAACACGGCCATGTCGCCCGACACGCCCGGCCGTCGCTTGAATTTTGCTGAAAATTGATGCGACATGGCCATGTCGTGACGACACGCCAGGCCATGTTGTACGACATGGCCGTGTTGTACGACACGACCAGGCCGTGTTCGAGTCTGTCCAAGCCTAAAAATTGTGATTTTTCGCCCTGTTTGAACATGGCCATGTTGCCCGACACCCCCTGGCCGTGTTGGACCAAAAAGTCTCCAAAATGAAACGTTTGGCTTGGGATTTCGAGCGTTTTTGCATCCTTAAACTCCCCGGTATGTTTTGACATGAATCCATGGTTCGAAATTCACCAAAATTAGCCCTGAATGGCCAATCTACACCAATAAAAGCACCTCACAGTAGTATAAACAATATACAATCAAAAACTAACGAAAGTAACAACAAAATAACTCAAATTCTACTCAAATATACACATAAAACATGCATAAAAAGACCCTTATCAACTATAGTGTTGTATATATTATTATATCACATTTTAAGTTATTATGAATTTATGATTGATCACGTTTCAAGTCATTATAAAAATATCTTTCTTAGGAAGAATTTCATAAGTTTTGTAATCCCTTAATTCCCCAACCCTATATTTTGGAAAACAAAAAAATTTCAAAAAAGGAAAAAAAAATGGCCCGCGGGCGGCAGATTAATCGGTTTGGGCCTAAAATGCCGGATTTAAACGGGTCAGCAAAAACTGGCCCTAACCCTACAAATTTCCGATTTAAACGGGCTGGTCCATCGAGCCTGAGCCTGCTTAACATCTCTATCTACGTGTAACGCACTGCAAATCAACCTCAGCTTCATTATTCCCACTCTCCATTCGGGTCTGGGCAATCGGGTCAAACTTTTGGATTGAATAAATGTAACAACCTTATCTTTTCGAAACATGAGATAAATTACAGACAATACATAGATTGCAAAAAAAATTCAAAATAATTTTTATGGCATGTAGCCCGTTTAGCTGAAGCCTGATTAGGGTTAGGATTAAGTTCGCAATATGCTAGCCCGTTTAATAGTAGTAGGCGTCTAGGTGAAACCCGAGGGCCAACCCGTTTAACATCTCTAGGAATAGAGAAGATCTTGCTCATATTCTATTGCCCTAGTAGAGATTTTTCTTCTTCCTCCTTTTTAGCTCTCAGTTGGAAATGTGGTGTTTTTTTTTTCCTATTCTTGGGTCTAATGTTGTACTGCAGTTGTGGAACATAATTGATCGCGAAATTCTTACCGTAAGCGTATGGTGTCAAGTTTTAGTATAGGTTTTGAAAGTAGGGTTATCGTCTCCACATGGATTGTTATCGAATTTTATACTAAGTACTATAATTAAAATAGCTTAACTAGAAATCGAAAAGAGATGAGTTTTTACTAGACTAAAAATGAAACTAAAAATAACTAACAAATTGGTTCAGATAATTAATTAAACACGTAGAAGATGAATTCTAGAGGGTTGATTTCACCTAGTTATCCCCTATGTTCTCAATCCAGTTCATTAATCACAAGTTATTAATCTATAAGCCAATATTCCTACCGTTTATCACTTCTCTCGAGTGCCAAGTGATTCTAGGTTCCAATTTCTGATTTCGATATCTCTATAAAAATCATAAATTAAACCCTAATACGCTCAATGAATATTCTATCACAGGCTTCAAAAGATTCATAAATCTCTCGATTCTATGAAACCCTAGGTTGTGTTATTCTATGGTCAGGCGTTCAATTACCTCTCTCGAGCGTCAAATCAAACACACCAAACAATCTAAATTATTGATTAGATAATCCAGACGCAATCAAATAGCACAAATAGATTAATAAACATGCGAATTTCATGAACTGGAAATCAAAACATAGGTTCAAACGTAAGTTACATCAATCTCCTAGAAAAGTAGGTTTAGCACATGTTCGATATACAAAAACTCATAAAGAAATGATTATACATCGATAGGGTTCAACAAAGATACTAGAAAAATAATTCAGAATGATTAAAGGAGGAATCCTCTCTGTTTCCAGAAGATAGATGCCTTCAAATCTTGTCCCGAACTCTTTCTCCTTGCGTAAAATCGTCCCTTGTGCTCTCTAAAATGTCCGACCCCTTTTTTGCATGCCTCATTGGTTTATTTATAAGTCGAAACCCTTGAATTTGCGTCAAAATGGCCCAAAAATAGCTCAGCCCTCGTTCGGGCCGTCATAAGGCTGCCGTGCCTATTTGTACATATTTATTCTTGGTTGTTGGCGCCCGGGCGCTGAAGTCCTGGCCCTTGATCGCGCGCTGCAGCTGCCTGCTCGTCGTCCCTGCTGCCTTGCTTCTCTGCACGCTGATCGCTACTTGATGTTGGATATCGGGCACTGCAGCCCTTGAAATGGGCGTTGCAGCCTCCCCCTTCATCATGCCCGATGTACTATTTTACACCCCCGCGCTGCGGCGCGGGGGTTTTGGCGTTGCGGCGCTCGATCTTGCTCAGTATTTTTCCGTTTTTTCACTTTTAAAATGCGATCTTCACCTCCCAAACACGTTTTTCATCGTTTTTGATCAATTTCGGCTTCCAAGATTAGTCCCAACTCTCAAACGTCACTAATTATATAAATTCGACTCAAACGACACTAAAAATACCCGAAAACAACGTAAAATCCTAGTCTAGAATACTCAATACGTTGGTATAAAACCAACTTAACAATAATAAAAGTTGTACTAATTATTATTGAACTTTTTTGTTCTTTTTCTTTTTTTTTTTTTTGGCTTTTTTACGTGTAAAATTTTCCATAGTTAATGATATGTTCTAGTTAGATTTTGTTAATGGTCTTGTCAAACAATTTCTATATTATGAAAAATATACTATTTTATTTTTGTTTTTGTTTTAACAATACATGACATCGTAGAGCTGTCAAATGGGTCAAATCAGCAATACCGGCTTGCGGGGCCAAAAAAAAGTATCAATCCAGATCCGACCGAATAAAATAGTAACCAACCCACTATTTTTAGAGTCAGATCCATGAAAATGCATTGCAAAATTCTTGTCAATTAGGCCGGGCCGGTTTTTGGGCTAAATGGACTGAGTCAAATAGGCCAGATCATTTCCAACCACCAAAAAAAGAATCTAGTCCAATCTTTTCATCCGACCAATCTGACCTAAATTGACAGCTTTTGTGCATATTGATGAAGTTATTAATGTATTCGTGACTATAATGGTTAAATAAATGAAATATAAGATGAAATAATATTTCGAAACACATAATCACTGCCTTAAAAATCGGTTACGCTAAAAACTGATGATCGATCCAATCCAGTTAGCAAAAAAAATCATTTTTTTTGTGGTTGAAACAACTTTAATTTTCTATTTGGGTTAATTACACTTAAATTACCTGAACACCTAGTTATAAAAGTGAACCAAAGCATGTGATTAACCGTACGAAATGCAGGAAATTATCATATGAATTTTGGTTTTTAACGAATTATAAAAACATTATAATTATATTCCTTTGCATAAAGTTGGTGAGTAAATTCAATCAATTAATAATATTCATTTGTTTTCTTCGTCTGATTAGTAATGGGGTCACATAAAATGTCAGCTGTAGAAATAAATTTCCAACAATAATTAAGCAACCAAGCAATCGATTCATTCAAGCCAGGTCCGCCTGTCCCAGCTGCATCAAGCCACCCACCATATCCCCACTCAATTCTTTCACTTTGCGATAATTACAAAAATCCCCCCAAGGTTCGGGATAATTACAAAAAAAATCCAGAGATCTTTTAACATTGCAAAAACGAAAAACCCTTGAGGTTTTGATTCCATTTTGTATCCTCCCTCTTCACAAGCAAAAAACATTTTTCAACCCCCCTCCCATATTTCTAGAAATACTACAGTTAACTCCTTAAATTTAAGTCAAAATCAAACCTGGTGGGGCTTTTTGAAAATTTGAAACATCTCTGGGTTTTTTTTGTATCTAGCCCAATCCTCAGGAGGGGTCTTTTGTAATAATCCCTAATCAAGCAAAACCTTTATTGGTTGAATCACTTGCTTTCATTAGCCTAAACCAGATTTTGTCCCGGCTACAGGTCTAAGCATCGAGTGCCCGAGAGATGACTGGGAATTTGATGTAGGGCCAAACACGGAATTCGAATTTGAGGCTGACGAGGATGGTTGTATAGCCGAAAGGGGAAATCTTGGACCATGCCCATACATCCCGGTTGGTGCATGTGGGGATGGATGTATTGGCTATTTCCATACCCGGGAATTGAAGGCGGATTTTGAGCGCCTGAAACTTGCTGTCTACTGTTTCCTGTATTTAAAGCACCAATACCTGGTGGTCCCATGGGTCGAGATACTCCGGTGGACACAAACTGTGGCGACGTCATGAGGGCCCGCTCTGAAGTGATCCTTTGCCTTGTCCTTTCCATCTGTTCGCATTCTCTCATTAACAACGTCTCGACTTCTGCAAACTGCTTCAGTTTCAGCTCCAATCTCTTCAACTGGAAGAACAGTGCATTGAGGAACCAAACATGTTAGATATGTTAAGACGCTTGGCTAGTACTATTAACAAAGTGGCAGTAAAATTTTCAACTAGAATCTATACTACAGTTCTGCATTTTTAAAAGAGTAACCTCTATACTACAGCACTTTTGACATTTGACTCGATTGATATAATCAACAGCGAACCAAATTAAGCAACAGTTCTACATGCACACAACACTGCTAAATTTCAATCCCATTTATTAGCTATTCACTAATCACTTATAACATTTTAAACACACACCCCAATATATATATATTAGGGATGGCAGTGGGATGGGTAAACATGGGTACCCACCCTCTCAGACCCTAATGGGACGGGTATGGATAGCTTTATACGGGTTTGGGACGGGTTTGGGATGTAAAATCAATACCCATTAATATACGGGTAGGGTACGGTTTCACCCCTAGGGAACCCTCTACCCGAACCCGTTTATATTTCACTCATGTAAAATATTTTCATATATACGTATATATAAATAAAATAATAAAATCTTATGTATTTATGTGTTGATGATGTAATTATATGGATTAAATGATGCATTCTTGTTGATTATGCCATTTTAAGGAATTTCTGGCTACATTTGTATTTTTGTGTTGCTTTAGATTTAGTTGATGGTTGATGATTGATGATAGTTCTTGACATGCGAGAATTAAACATGGTTAACTATTACTATTATTAAGAATATGTTAAGAATTTAACATATATATTAGGCATTTTCTTATATAATATTGGAATGATGCTCATCAATGGCATAGCCAGGAATTATTACGGGGTGGGCGACACGAAATTAGGGTGGGCAGGATAAAAATACTAAAAAATACATATAAATATTAACTATTTTTTTAAAAAAATTAAAATTACCTAGTAAAATATATTTTTTTTAAAAGGAGGGGTCGGGGCCGGGTTGGCCCCTACCTTCGCCACTAGTACTCATTTAAATATTCATTTATACAATTAAGTACAAGTTTTTATATAAAATAAATGGGGTTTGGGTGGGTACGAGTAGTATGCGGGTATCAACAAATGGATTTGGGACGGGTACGGGTAATAGGTGTAATTTCTTAATAGGGTTTGGGATGGGTACGGGTAGTATTAATATTATAGGGTTCGGGTACGGATACTATTAAATTGGTGGGTACCCTACCCATGGCCATCCCTAAATTATATATATAGGTTCACCAAAAAAATTTACACTTCAGCTTATATATCTTATCTTCCAGATATATCAATTACTATAAAATTCGAATTAGAATACACAGCCTGAAATTCTAATCAACCTGGTGAAACAAGGACAATACCTGATGATTTACGATATTAGCAGACAACCGCTGGATTTCACGCTCTTCGTGATCAGCAAAAAGCTTTGCCTTCACAGCAGCAGCAGCAAGACCATCTTTCGCAGCAGCTTTCACTTTCTCAGCAGATAAAGTGACAGCCTCCTCATCATTTTGGCTCGAAGAACCTTCAGAGAAATTAGCAAAAGAAATCAAACATAATCCACTTGGCTCCAATGAACTTCAGACATGTTATTCAGGGGATAAGAAATCAGAAGAATGCCAACATAATCTATGTTATACCATTTTTACTCGAATTCGTGATATCTCCATGAGGGCTCCCTTCCTTGCCACCATCAGCATCTTTAGATAATGATGCCAAGGATGCGTGGGAACAGGCAGCAGCCACTCTTGGCCCCAGTGTAGAAGCAAGAAATGCTACCTACAACAGCAAGATGTATTTTATAAGAAAATGTAGTGAAGTGCAAATGCCATGAAATGAAGCAGCGTGCAAGATAAGTTTAGTAAATTCAACGATGAGATGGGCATCTGAATGAGAATGGTACAAGGATTAGAAAAGCGGAGCTTCAATCTAAAACTGGTGCATGGCTGTACTATCTCCATAAACTAAATTCTACAAAATTTAAACATTTACGAGTGTCTACTACCAAATGAAAATTTTCAGATATTTTTTGCCTGAAAAAGACTTCTGGGGGGAAAAGGGGGAGGGGGGGCATAGTCCAGCACGCAGAACTTGGTCGTGCTAGAGGCTGACGTGCAGGAATTGAGGGGATATTTGCACATATGCATCTAGATTTTTCATCAATACGTTATTTAGCAAAAAGGTAAGTTAAACTAACTCCAGAAGCTCCAAAACCCAAACAGGCGAGGAAAGAAAATATGAGAAAAATGATAATGAGAGAAACAAGTGGAAGGCATGATCCTCATTATTGTTAAGACACAGAGAGATGCAAGCAAATAGACAAACACGGCAACAAGTCCCTTGCAAGAGGACAAAAACTATACATGCAAGTAGAACAAATGAGGAAATGAAGGAGAGTGTGGAGGAGACAAAGAAAACACAGTTGCACAAAATCTACAAAGCATGAGTATTGAGTCCTTGGAGAAACAATCTACCAGACTCATCACTGGATTTCCCGAGTTTGCAAAAGGAAATTTGCTTTCAGTATCACACCCTTGCACGCTGAACCCTGTACCATAAATGAAATGCCAAACATAAATGCATGGGGCTTCCTCAATGTTAAGACCAAGAAACAATCTAGATAAAACACCAACCATTTGCATTTGACTCTGATCTTTCATGATTATTATCATGACTCCAAAAATTTGATGACCCAGATGTGCTTGGTAAATCAATACTTTCTAATGGAGCACCATTTAAAGGAAGACGGACAAAATGCACGATGCATTGTGCTTTTGATTTTGAGCCAACATGCTCTGCAATTTTGTTCCAGTTTTCGTTGTAGAGTTGCATTCCCTCGAGCAGCAGTAATGTTTCCTGGTCACTCCAACTATCTCCATCTCCATCTCCATCTCCATAATCCTTCATGGAATTTACCTTCAAAAAGTCTAAGCTAGAATGACCAGCGACAAATCTTCCCTCATGAAAGCAATCCAAACACAGCAGGACATCAGCCTGTCAAAGAAATGGGTTAGACACAAAAGTCATACATCATGGAATAGAATCTATCAGTGTCATCGTCCCACAGCTGTGTCGTTTTAGGGTACATATTACATGCATAAGTCTTTAGTCCTCATGCCATAGACACAAAAATTCACAACTCAAAAGTAAGTCCTTTGGCTGCAATGACTGGTAGGTTAGTATTACATATATCTTCGCAGAAATCAAATTTATCACAGCCCATAGCGAGCTATATGTGATATTTTGTGGAGTTCTTCGCACCCCGTTCAGACCCAGTAACGCATAGACACAAAAGTTCTTGCTACTTGAACCCAACTAGGTTTAAATGAAAAAATATATTTCCAGCACCACTGCGTCAGTCATCAATATTTCAACCCAAGCAACTTCACTGATTTGGAGATACATCATACAAGATCAAAGGTGTAAATAAGATATGCCTATCCTGCACTGTACTGATTATGATAGCAATGGCAATTTGATTTCATGGTAAAGATACAATTAAGTTTTTCTAGTTACCATGTCAGGTGAAGTTTATTTGATCTCACAAGACTGCATAACTTTGTCTTATTTTTCTACATAAACAGATGATTCAATACTTTGCCAAGTATTGTTGACAATATAATGGAAGCGACATATCACCGAATTTACATTGGATCTTGAGCTGATTAATTTCATACTTAAATAAAAGTGCAAACGTATTTTAATTTGAATAAAGCCCAAACAGGTTCATCAAATGATCAAATCTGAGCTCATGTTTAAACATGCTAAGTTCCACTTGGCTCTCCTTGAATCATTTAGGCCTAATATTAGCTTCAATTAAAAGTTCCATCAAATTTCGCAGCTTTGTCGATCCGTATCCCTGTTTCTGAAATGTCAAGTAACTTAAAATAATAATTACACAGCTATTTCCATATCGAGTAAAAGCTAATCAGTCCTGAGTACCACCTTACACCATACATTGCGGCATGCAATTGAGAAACAAAGTTAATATGCAACTGTTAAGGCCAAGAAACTATCTCATAGGCAAGCACCAGCTATACGGAATGAAGTGAAACAAAGATGATTTTATAAGATATTTCATATACATAAGGAATGATACTCCGATAACAATAACATGCAAACATAAGGGTGCGAGAGTGAGTTGAAATTCCAAAATTAAGGCATTTACCTCCTTCTGCGACTGATAGCACACAGTAGGAATAGGCCGAGAACAATAATGGCATTGGTGTTCAGATAATTGCTCTCTGATAGTAATGTCAAAGTCAGAGTCCTCTTCATGCCGACGTGCAAGTTCTGGATAAGCATCAGCGGCCTTGAGCCTGCATTTGGGCTTGTCAAACTGGATTAAGCTATCTACAGATTTCAAAGCAGCAGAAGGCACGCGAAGTTCACCATTTGAGTCCTCACATAGATATGTCTCATCCTTATGGGCCTCATTCTTAAGAGGGGGTGCACAATAGTTGATGATCCCCCAATGATCAAGAAAACGCACAATTCTAGTTAAATCATCAATATCAATACCAGCTACTATCCCCTGGCAATCGGCAACTGATAGGTGCTTTTCTGGGTTCTCCATATACTTTGCAACAATGAAATTTCGGGCCTCCATGTACTTTTCTGGAGTATGATCTGCCGACTTCCCAGAGAAAAAGTGTGGCACCACTTGTCTCTCCAATCTATGCACGGAGCTATGTGAAAACCAGTCTGCTTAAAGAAATATATGAAGTACAGAAGGCCAAATTAAGTCAATGTACCATTTCAGAAAGCATGCGACAGTTCAAGAAGATCAATTAGACGCATATATGGAACAGATAACAGAACCAAAATGACCAGAAAACATAGACTTTGTCATTTAAAAAATGTGAATAGTCAAATAGCCACTGACCGAAGAATAGAAACCTACTAGATTCTTAAGCTCATAACTTTTATTCTGGAAAATACATCAAAAAAGAAATCGAAAACAATATAGTAAACTTATACACAAAAGAAGAATAAACCATCATTCATAATACAAAAGAATACACTTTTAACATTAGGGAATTTCAAACACAATTAGAAAGTGAGGGAGCAAGACAGGAATTAGGGTTTACATCTTACAAATTTAGATTTAATACTTGGAAAAGTATGATCTCATGATTAAAGGGCCTGCATCCTACATTGAGTCGAGCCATTGTCCTGGAGTATATGAAATAAAAGAGAACTTGCAATTCTTTAGTCAGCACATGTTCAAGTGATCTATTAGTCTGCTTCAACCATCAAAGCCATATACTAGCATATAGATCAGTAGTTTTTTTAATCAGGCACTTCTATTACCAATAACAACATAATAAAATAAAATCAAACAAACACAACGAATGCAAACACAATAACAAAGACAGAACACGCAACCTGAATGTACTGGCACAACATGGACACGACCTGCACTCCCAAGCCTTTTAGAAACACCATTGCCTGCAATTATCCTAGGTGGCATGATCACATGTGGCCCACTCCCACCGCCGCTTTCAGTTTCTTCCGAAGGAGCCCCTAACAAAGCAGGACTTTCACGAGGCACAGCAGAGAGTGCCTGCAGCTGCCCATAAGAAATATTCTCCAGCCGAGCCACCCCAACCTGCCCTTGACCTCCGCTCTCCCCATTTCTGGCAGCCCTCTCTGCTTCCACAATTCCAAGGACTAAGGAGTGGGGCCTACTCACCACCCTCTTAATTGCAATTGGGAACTCACAAATTCTTAATCCACCATCAACCAACTTTTCACTCTCTTTCTCTCGCGACATCTGGTTTGCCCTGTATCCGTTTGCCCTGTAACCGCTATTATTGTGGGGATCATCATCGGTTTCCAGGTGGTTTTGTGGTGGGTCCAGATCGAGGTCGTCATCATCTTCGTTGTCCTCAAATGTGTCATCATTCTCAGGTTCTTTCAGTTTAGAATTACCTGCAGCTCGGTGCTCCCTTTTCCGCTTCCTCCATCTTGCTCTTGCCTCTTAAAAAGAGAGAAAAAGAAAGGGAAAATACAAACAAAAGGAAGCAAATTATAATTCAATCTTTTTCAGTTTAATTTCAAAAATATCACTATGAATGAACAAATACTACATTTTTCAATGAACATTTGCAAATTAAAATTCCCCAACTGTCACCGCAAATAAGGGCCTTTCACATTCAAAATATAAAACGTCACAGACTCGCACTCTGTTGGCAAATGGGTTCGCGACGATACATCTGTCACACACCAGAACCTATATTTTTCAGCTATACTTAACAAACGGATTTGTGTATTAACAAGGAAAAGACGGAAAACACAAAGCCCCCGAAAAAACGGACTTAAGCTTCAATTTCACAAAAGGCCCCTACTGGCCACAAAACTATCAACAAGTTAAAATCAACGACCTTTAACTCAATTTCAATTTTCACAACAGTAATTTAGCTAAAATTTCACAAACCGCTCCTTAATTAACCAGCAAAAAAACAGAAAATATTCACTAATATCAAGCTTTAATTCAAAAAAGAAAAGATATGTGCATGCGCGTTGCGTGTGGAGAAAAAAGTGGAATTAGGGGGTTGTAATACCTGATGAGGAAACCGGCATTGCTGAAAGGAAAAATTAAGAGAGATTTATGGAGGGTTTGCGGGGTTTAAGGGTGAAGGGAGAGATTTGTGGGGTCTCTGTGATTGGTGAGGTGGAGAATTGAGGTGTGTGTGTGTGTGTGTGTGTGTGTGTGAGAGAGAGAGAGAGAGAGAGAGAGAGAGAGAGAGAGAGAGAGAGAGGGGTGGGGGGTGGGGGGAATTGGGAGAGCAGCTTCTATATTGGGGAAATCGGAAATGTCTTTGCTTGGTATTTTTCAATTTTCACAGCTGGTGAAGTGGGATGATATTCATTTTTGGTCCCTCGGGTTTGGCCTAATTGGAATTGCTACCCCAATTTTTTGTTTAATTAATTTATTAATTAATAGTTAATAAGTAAATTGCTCTACTAAAGAAATTACTTAAAAAAAACACAAAGTATTTAGGCTTAATTGGAATTTTAGAGGGTGTTTGGCTAAGCTTATTTTAAACATCTTATAAGCTCCTACATCTTATAAGATGTTTTAGGAGCTGATAAGTTGTTAGATCTTATTTTTAAAATAAACTCTCAAAGTGTTTGGATAAAATAAGATCTTAGAACTTATAAGTTGTTTTCAAATCTTATAAGTTGTTAATGTATTTGGTATTATAAGCTCTTTCATTGTCATAATGACCAAAAAAGACATGACACCATTGATATCATATACATAATTATTCTTCTACATATTTCTGTTTTAAAATGGATTAAAGATTTCTATCAAATAATACAAAATGATTTAGCATAATATAAAAGTTATTTAGAAAATGTTTTAAAATAAAAATTAAAAAAATCACCATTTTTCAAATAGTTAGAAATTGGTAGAGTTTTACATTTCCAAGGAAAATGAAGACAAACAGACACCATTGATAGTTTTGCAAATAATACCATAAGACTTTTCACATTTTTAACTTCCAAATGGCTCTCAGTGAATACTTCATCTGCACCGAGTAGCCAAAAAAAAAACATACAAAGAGAAATTGAGGGCTAAGAAAAGGGTTTACACACTCGGGTTGTCACCGCCAAAAATTTCTGATTGAGGAAGAGAGACTTGAAGACGATGAGAACTTTACGATGGGGGATGCTGAAGAAGACAAGAATCGAGCAGAAGCAATAGGATTCTCTGTTTTGGGAATTTACGTAGGGCTGGAATATTACAAAATTAATGAGGGTGTTTTTGTCATTCCATTATTAAAAAGAAGGAGCTTATAAGATCCCTCAAAATAATTTGGGGTGGGAGTACTTTTTTTTTAGGAGTTTACAAGATGTTAGACAGTTTTTTTTTAGATCTTATAAGCTCTTTAAGAAAAAATTTACCAAACAAATTTTATAAGCTTATAAGCTCTCAAACATCTTATAAGCTATCTTGAGGAGCTTATAAGCTCAGCCAAACACCCTCTTAGTCATTATAATATAATTCACATGCTCCCATGAAACCCTAAGAAAATTCTTTCACTACTCCCTCACACAACCTAAACCAAAGTCGTCCCCTCCCTCTTTCTCTCCCCCACAGTTAGCCATCTCCACCATTTCCCTCCACTTTACGAGGCTGGAGACTATGGACATATATGTTAGTTCAAGTGGCTACGATAATCTAGATGGATGTGAATAGATTATGTCGATTTCTTTATTTTTGCCCACTTTTTCGAATGTACAAATGATAACACAAATGAAAGTACGAGAATGTAAACAACACTCGATGATTTATAAAGGTTCAACTCACCTAGCTAATCCTTTACCACCCCAGGATATCCGAAGTGGATTTCGAAAAAGAAAAAAAAATTTATTAATATATACCAAACTATTCCAACATTTACCTTGAAGAACACCTCATTCTTCTTACAGTACCACCTATGAAGATTACCCACAATCTTCTTACACCAATAAAGAGTATCACACTCTTCAACACCTAAAATCACTCAAGTGTGCTCTTACCACAAGAACACTAACAAGGATGTCTTGTTTTCGATGATTGAAAAACAATTCAAGATTACAACTCAAATGAAGTATACAACTTTGAAGTGCAAGTGTAATCAAAAATCAAGCCTAGTACTCAAGATGTGCAAGTGAAAAACTTAGGCTAAATACAACAAGAATATAAAAGTGAAGAACAAGAAGTTTGATACATGTTTGATACATGTTTTTATCTTAAATTTTGATATAAAAGTGAAGAACAAGAAGTTTGGATTTGATTTTCAGACATAGGCTCATCCTGTTTGATACATGTTTTTATCTTAAATTTTGATGATTTTATTTTATCACCAAAACAATGTTTTTAAAGGTTATCCAAATACTCCTAAATGATTTAAAATGATTTTAATATTTTCCGGAGTATTTTCTCAAAGTTTATTTTCGTCTAAATTGGACAACGCTTTTAATGATTTTACGTTATTGGGTTTTCACTCTCAAACGATGTTTCTAAATGTTGTCCTAATACTTCCGATCGGTTTAAAATGTTTTTACTAAATTTTGGAGTATTTCTTAAGTTTTATTTTCGACAAAAATTGGACAATATTTGTCTCTCGTGGTCGACCAGGCCGCCCATATAGGGCAACCCGTACTGAAGATGTTTTTAGAAAGAGAAAATGAGAAGAAGAAGAAAAAAAAAAAAAAAAACAAGCGGTCGGCCGGTCGCATGCTGGGCGTCGCCGTCGCCGGTCGGCCAGTACTGCAAGTTTCTTTTTTGAAACAGACTCAAACCCTTCGTTTTTTTTTGTTTAGGGGACCGGTTGAAAGCAGGGTCGGCCGGTCGAAAGCCTCGTCGGACCGGTCCGCCTGTTGTAATTTTCAAAGTGTTCTCTTTTTCTCTTATCTCTGTGCGACCGGTCGCCCATGTATTGACAAAGAAAAATATGACCGTTTGACGTGAGACAAACTTTCCTTAAAATGTGGGATTGATTTCTAACAGCTATATTCTTGATCTTAATTGTATTTTTAGTAGATTTTCAATCCCCAAGAGGAGCTATGCTTGATCAATCATCTCCTATAAATAGAGGAAGTTTTGGAGCAACCAATACAACAATTGAGATACAACACAACAAGATACACTTCAAGCAAACACTTGGTCTTTCATTGTCTTATTTCTTGTTGTAATTTTTGCCTAGCTATTCACTTTCACATTCTTGAGGTCTAGGCTATTCTTGATTACACCTTGCACTCAATTGTATTATTCATTATCGAGTTGTAATCTTGAATTTGTGGTCGTCATTCAAACACAAGATATCCTTGTGAGTGTTCTTGTGGTAAGAACACACTTGGGTGATCTAGGTGTTAGGTTTGAGAAGATTGTGGTAATCTTCTTATTGAGGTGTTGAAGAATTTGGTATTCTTCAAGGTTGAAGATTGTGGTAATCTTCACAAGGTGCCGTTGAAGGAAGATTGTGGTAATCTTCAAAGGGAGATTGTGGTAATCTCCAAAAAGGTGGTGTTGAAGAAGAGTGTGGTGCTCTTCAAGGTGTTGTAAGTTGAATTTGTATTAATTTTGGTAATTAATAAAATTCTTTTTCTTTTCGAAATCCATCCGGATATCTTTGGGGTGGTAGAGGATTAGGCCCTAGGTGGGTTGAACCTCTTTAAATCGGCGTGTGTTGTTTATATTCCGCACCTTTGTTATTGTATTTGAGCATTCGGTTTTAAAAGAGGCGAAATCGAAAAGATGGAGATAATCTATTCACCCCCCTCCAGATTATCGTAGCCGCTTGGACTTACAAGTGGTATCGAGCCAAACTCTTTGGCAAGCTCGTTTCACATCGCGAGTGAAGAGAAACGATCGACGGCTCTGACGAAGCTCATCTATCCAAGACCTCCACCACCAAGCCACCACTATTTGATTCCAAGAATTTTAATCTTTGGAAAGAAAGAATGGAATGCTATCTACAAGGTTGCGGGTTCGACATTTGGAACACCGTCATTAATGGAGAATCCATTCCGACGAAAGATACTCCATACACCTCAAAAGGCTTCAAAAAGCTCAATGATGAAGAAAATAAAATCATCTCCTTAAACGGTAAGGCTTTAAATATTTTATATTGTTCATTTACTAACTTAGAATATGAACATATTGTAGGAATAAAGTCGGCACATGGAGTATGGCAAAATTAGAAGCCATCTATGGAGTATTTGCAAATGAAAGGAGTCAAACAAAAGCATCTACTTCTCAAGATCATACAAGCTCAAATCTAAGGAATAAACTCCTACAACTTCCAATTATGAAGAAGTTGAATATTGTTTTATGGGCATCAATGAAGAAAATGAGGTATGTCTTAAGCCCTCTACTTCTTATGATATTGATTATAGTGATTTGCAAAATGATTTTGATGAACTTCAAGATGAATTCCAAAGCTTGCTTGTTAAGTATAAAAATTTGAAAAAGGAATTCAATATTTTGAAAAATGATAAGGATAGTTTATTTACTTCCTATGAATCACTATCATGTGCTCACACCACCACTCTTGATAAGGTTAGAAATCTTGAAATAGAAAATAGTACTCTTGTTGAGAATATTGATTGCATGAAAAAGGATTTATTAAAATCCAACTCGAGTACCAATAAAATGTCCAATATTGTTGATATTCATAATTGTGATAAAGGACTTGATCATAAGCCTAAAGTTGTTAATCATATGAAAAAGGATCAAGTCACTATGCATATTGGTCATTATGCTCCTAGAATTACTACTTGTTTTTATTGTGGCAAAAAGGGTCATACGGCTAATTCTTGTCGGGCTAGAAATAGCTTTAAATATTGTTGGAGACCTAAAAGTCTCAAAGCTAATCTCAAAGGACCCAAACACATGAGGGTACCACAAAACAATGTGCTATTAGGTACCCGGCAAAGCAAAAATCGGAGAAAATTTATGCCACCAAGAAAACATCAAATGAACGTTTCATTTGATAAAAGAAGGAGAAACTACTCTCAACAAAGCCAATTTTCAAGAAGAGCATATAATCAAAAATGGGAAAAACACAATCCTTGGAAATGGCAAAGACATCATCAACAAGATGATTTTCAAAGAAGAAGAAATCATCAACCATGGGAAGGTAACCAAACTTGGAAATGGAGAAGTCATCATCAACAAAGTGACTTCTCAATGGGAAGATATCATCAACAATGGGAAAGACACAACCCATGGAAACGGCGTAATTGGTAAACCGTATCTCCCCATTTGTATATGCATTTTTTTTTTAATTGTGTCTTAATTGCAAAATGTTTTTTTTAAGTATTTATTTTTTAAAATAGGTCTCTTATATATTTATGAGTTTCAATATTTTTAAAAGAGACCTTGCATGTTTTTCTAAAAACTCTTGAGCTTTTCATTAGACTTATGTGGCTTATTATCTCTTATAAAATCTTATAGCATAAGCTCTATTTGTTATCTCATATTAT
This sequence comes from Rehmannia glutinosa, assembly GCA_016081115.2. Taxonomy (NCBI): domain Eukaryota; kingdom Viridiplantae; phylum Streptophyta; class Magnoliopsida; order Lamiales; family Orobanchaceae; genus Rehmannia; species Rehmannia glutinosa. Next base: position 534,655 of record JABTTQ020001270.1, read on the forward strand.
TTGCCTACACTTGAATTTTCTATGAAAATGTTGTCTAAGAATTGTGTAGGATACATATTTCATACTCATTGGCTATTACGTCATCAAGTTTCTTAAACCATCGAGGTATGTTTACTCGTATTTTTCTTTAAACTCGATATTATGCACATATCTTTCAAGATATTTCATTTTGACCCCTTAAGTGCCCCAAATTGAACTTGCAAATATTTTCTTTTAAAAGGCACTACGTGTTTAGTCTCGATTTTATCGTTTATATGGTTTCCCAAAACCCATATTTGTTGGATATAGTCCAAACTTATTTTTTTGCAAAGTTTTAAAACTTTTGGGGTGAAAAATCGAATTTTGGAAAACTACGGGAGAAAGAAAAATCACCTGGGGACGGTCGCGGCGAGGGCGGCAGGCCGTCGCCTCGCACCTCGGCCGTCGCACTACCACCTCGGCCGTCGCCCGGGGTTATTTTTCAGCTTAAAATCGTTCTGTTCTTCTTCTCAAAACAGACGCAGCAAAATCCCCCAAACCCTTGTTCAGCGCTTTTTTTTTTCTTTTCTTCATAATCTTCAATTCTTCGTCATTTTTCACGATTCTTGTTGCTAATCTTCTCTTTCTCACAAGAATCTTACATATATGGCTCCTCCAAAGAATTCCACGGTCGAAATCCCATCTCCAGCGTAGAAGGCGGAGAGGGTTCGTCAAGAAATCGGCAAGAGGAAGCCGAACAAAGGGATATTCGAGCCGCTCATAGAAACGTGGCTCAAGAAGGCGATGATGTTCAAAATCCCATTCTCTCGGGCCCAAATTACCGAACTACGCGGAACGATTTCGCTCCCAAAATTGCCGTTGGGCGAAAGGTAAAAAATCCTTTGTTACTCAAGCCCTAATTCCCACAATGTTCTTAATTTCATTCATAAATATGCGGAATGGTATTACGAGGACTCGGGAATGGGAGGAAAGTCGATTGCTCGGACTAAAATGTGTCGTTTTAGTTCATTTACGAATAAGTATCCTACGATTAGAGGATTTTTTGAGGAGCAAGGTTGGATGTATTTATGGGAACATGCTTATGTGTTGTATGATGATGATATTATCCAACTCTTTTATGCCAATATGTGGGTTGAATATGATAATGATAGAAAGCCGATTGCCATTAATTCGCTTATAAAGGGTCGTCATTTTAGATGGACTCCCAATGATATTTTTGCGGCTTTTACATGTTAGAGAAGGTGGTTGGGATTATTTCTCTTGTGGGACTTGGAATGATGAAATGTTGGGGTGTCGATGAAAGAAGTCAAGACGTATTTAGGAGTATGACCTAAGTATTCTTTGTTGGCAATGACACTCGAGCATCGCATTTTATCGGTCATTGTCGCATATTGCATTTGTGGTAAGTCGGGAAAGATGCCTAGCAATATGGATTACTTTTTGACTTATAAGATTGCTAGGAGGGAACCACTTAACTTTGGTGCCATACTTATTCAATGTCTTATCGAGTCCATCACTCAAGGTAATAAGAAGTTGGTCATGGGAAATTGGATTTGTAAACTTCTTATTCAATCGAGGACTTCTTCGTCGGAGTTTAACTCGGAAGTTTTTCAAAATGACTTCGACATTGATAATATCACCCAAATAGTCACGATGCGCAAGAATATGGACATCCGACCTACCAAAATGGCTAGAGGCAGAGAGGTCAAGATTCCCCGATCCTAATGACATCTTTGATGATGCCGGGGCCGCAAGATTGGTGGAAGAAGCGAACCGAGCAATCCCGGAGGGTATCTAGGTGCTCAACCGCCTAGGAGGTATACTCAAGCCGAATTTGATGAGATGAGGGCTTTTCATGAGACGAGGTATGAGGCTTTGGAGCAAAAGACCTCTAAAATGCAAAAGTCTATCGGCAAGTTAAAGAAATTCATCAAGGACTTTATTCCGGATCTTGCTTCTCCTCGGATGAGGAATGATGTTACCCACCCCTTTACTTTCTAGCATTTTCATTAATGATGTTTTGTATTTTGATGAATTTTTGTAAAACTCATTTGTACTAATGATATTTGCTTGTTTTTTCTTAAAAGGGTTAATATTGCAAGTTGATAATGACTTGTGAATAATCATGACTTTGATGGAGTATTTGATGGTAAAAATACTCTAAAGCATTGTTTGATAATTGGTATGAAGTACTTGATGGTAAAAGTGCTTCTTTTATTGCTTTGTTATGCTTAGTTGAATATGTTGGGACATTTGATACATGTATTGTTGAAAGCATGACTTATTACTTGATGGTTGCTCTAATTTTTGGCATTTGTAATGCCTTGATCATTCTTAGCTTATCTCAATTGGGTTGAACCCTTGAGAATCTACTTTGAGCTTCTTAATTGATGAACAAATTATTGCATATGGTGCATATGATTTTTTTTTGAGCTTTGAAATGAGGTTGATTGATGATATGAAAAATTTTTGGCTTGAACCATTTACAAAGGTTATATACAACCTCTTCTATTTTTCACGCACCTGAGGTGTTTGTTAAAATGTCGCTATGAAAATTTCAACTTCTACATGATTCTCTCGCTTCCACAAGTCTTCAATACTCATTGAGATCATGTTTTGGGAAACAAAACGAGCGTATGAACTCATCATGATACATTTCTCCCATTTTCCTTGGTTTTTAAGCTACATTGCTCAATGGTTGATAAACCATTTCTTGCACACTTTGATATACTTCTATGATGTGTTCACCATCCTAACATTCTTTTGATGATTCCAAAGGGGAGAAAAACAGGATATTGGCTCATTAGCTCAAAGAAGCTAATAAAAGCTTGTCATAAAAGCTATAAGCTATGGCTCATAAAAGCCGTAAGTTGTGATTTATTTTTAGTCCAATTGTTGCTTGATGGACTTATATTATTATTTAATGTTGTTTTGTGACAGGGGAGCTTATAAGCTCTTGAACAAATTGTAAAAGCTAAAGCTTTTAGCTTATGGATTATTGCTCTTACATTATTCTTGATGTGTCTTTGTGGATAGGGGAGCTTGTGCCTATTATTGAAAATATTTACTCCCTACTTGGTTGCTTTAATATTTTTGAAAATTTTGGTTCTTCCAAACGGTCAAATGTTTTTACCGGAAAATCATTTCTAAAATTGCTCTCTTAGTTTGTGTAAAAATTGTTTTGGTTTGTAATCATCAAAAAGGGAGATTGTTTGATACATGTTTTTATCTTAAATTTTGATGATTTTATTTTATCACCAAAACAATGTTTTTAAAGGTTGTCCAAATACTCCTAAATGATTTAAAATGATTTTAATATTTTAGGAGTATTTTCTCAAAGTTTATTTTCGTCTAAATTGGACAACGCTTTTAATGATTTTACGTTATTGGGTTTTCACTCTCAAACGATGTTTCTAAATGTTGTCCTAATACTTCCGATCGGTTTAAAATGTTTTTACTAAATTTTGGAGTATTTCTTAAGTTTTATTTTCGACAAAAATTGGACAATATTTCTGTCTCGTGGTCGGCCGACCTGGCCGCCCGCCCATAGGCAACCCGCACTGAAGATGTTTTTAGAAACGAGAAAATGAGACGAGAAGAAAAAAAAAAAAAAAACAAGCGGTCGGCCGTGCATCACAGGCGTCGGCCCGTCAAATGGGTCGGCCGGCACTGCAAGTTTCTTTTTTGAAACAGACTCAAACCCTTCGTTTTTTTGTTTAGGGGACGGTTGAAGCAGTCGGACCTTGAAGCTCACGTCGGCCGTCGCCCTGTTGTAATTTTCAAAGTGTTCTCTTTTTCTCTTATCTCTGTGCGGCCGTGCATCCATGTATTAATGACAAAAAAATATGACCGTTTTGACAAATGAGACAAACTTTCCTTAAAATGTGGGATTGATTTCTACTTGACTATATTCTTGATCTTAATTGTATTTTTCGTAGATTTTCAATCCCCAAGAGAGAGCCTATGCTTGATCAATCATCTCCTATAAATAGAGGAAGTTTTGGAGCAACCAATACAACAATTGAGATACAACACAACAAGATACACTTCAAGAAAACACTTGGTCTTTCATTGTCTTATTTCTTGTTGTAATTTGCCTAGCTATTCACTTTCACATTCTTGAGGTCTAGGCTATTCTTGATTACACCTTGCACTCAATTGTATTATTCATTATCGAGTTGTAATCTTGAATTTGTGGTCGTCATTCAAACACAAGATATCCTTGTGAGTGTTCTTGTGGTAAGAACACACTTGGGTGATCTAGGTGTTAGGTTTGAGAAGATTGTGGTAATCTTCTTATTGAGGTGTTGAAGAATTTGGTATTCTTCAAGGTTGAAGATTATGGTAATCTTCACAAGGTGCCGTTGAAGGAAGATTGTGGTAATCTTCAAAGGGAGATTGTGGTAATCTCCAAAGGTGGTGTTGAAGAAGAGTGTGGTGCTCTTCAAGGTGTTGTAAGTTGAATTTGTATTAATTTTGGTAATTAATAAAATTCTTATTCTTTCGAAATCCATCCCGGATATCTTTGGGGTGGTAGAGGATTAGGCCCTAGGTGGGTTGAACCTCTTTAAATCGGCGTGTGTTGTTTATATTCCGCACCTTTGTTATTGTATTTGAGCATTCGGTTTTAAAAAAGAGGCGAAATCGAAAAGATGGAGATAATCTATTCACCCCTCAGATTATCGTAGCGCTTGGACTTACACATCCTTGGAGATTGAAATCAGTAAAAAAATTGCAAATCAAATGAAGATTATAGCTGTTAGAAATCAATCCCTTAAAATCATGAAAAATTGTCATTGTGCAAACGAGATAGTTTCTTGATAAAACCTTAGGTCGAGGTTGGCCACTAATGTGAAAATTCGAAATATGCTTGAAAATAAGCTTGGTGGACGGTCAAGAGGGGTTGGACGGTCGACCACATGTTTTTCCGATCCATCCCAAGGTGACGGTCCACCTTCACATAAATGTGAGACATAGAAGACTAGACAAATTATAAGAGCTCCAGGTACCGGTCGACCTGGACCAAAATCATTTTCAAACACGGGTTGCCCTCTAGGGCGACCTGTTGACCATGAAATAGAAGTGTTGTCCAATTTTTATAAAAAATAAACTTCAAGAAATACTCCGAAAAATTAGTAAAAATAATTTAAATCGATTAGTAGTATTTGGACAACATTTAGGTACATTGTTTTGGTGAAAAACTAGGTTAAATAAAATCATCAAAATTACGATAAAAACATTTATCTAACAAACTCATATTTTTGATGATTACAAACCAAATCAATTTTAAGAGGTCGATTTTGAAAACGAAACAAGTTTTTCGGGTCAAAAATAACTATTCATTTTAAGCGACACTTTTTGTGCATAAGAATCATAATGATAAAAGCAAAGATTTTTCAAAACGTTTTATAAAAGCTCCCCTATCAACATGCAAATCAAGAGTATGCATAGAAGCAAACAACTAAAAGCTCACCTTTTACATTTTGAGCTTGAATTTCAAGAGCTTAGAAACTCTCCCTGTCAAAAAGAAATCATTAATCACAATTAAAAGCCCATTATACATCCATTGGACTAAGTTTCATCCTCAGCTTTTGGCTTTTTCATCCACAGCTTATAGTTTTTTTCGCAAGCTTTTTCTAGCTTTTTTCACAACTTATAACTTTTTTCGCAAGTTTTTTCTAGCTTCTTTGAGCTTATGAGCTTATTTCATGTGTTCCCCCCATTTGGAATAATCAAAAAGACTATTAGCACGATAAAAACATCATATAAGCATATCAAAGTGCGCATTTTAATCACATTTTGTTGTTTCATTTTTCCAGTTGAAGGGTATTAAGTGGAACAATGACGTATGTCTTACAGCGCATAATGGTTACTCGTGCCCGGGTATTTCGTGTTTTGCAGTATCCATCGAGGAGTGTCGAAGTCTCTTGCGTATGAATGTTTTAGTTTTGGATTGTGATTTGGATTTGAATTGGTTTTGCCAATTTCCCGCTTGATTTATCTTTAGTCAAGTCATAGACATAAATGTCTTTATTTGGTATATTTAGAGATTTATGGAGGGTTTGCGGGGTTTAAGGGTGAAGGGAGAGATTTGTGGGGTCTCTTGTGATTGGTGAGGTGGAGAATTGAGGTGTATGTGTTTGTGCGTGTGAGAGAAGAAGAGAGATGGGGGTGGGGGAACTGGGAGAGCAACTTCTATATTGGGAAAATCGGAATTGTCTTTATTTGGTATTTTTCATGATATTCATTTTTGGTCCCTCAGGTTTGCCCTAATTGGAATTGCTATCCCAATTTTTGGTTTAATTAATTAATTAATAGTTAATAAATAAATTGCTTTACTAAAGAAATTACTTAAACAAAAAAACACAAAATATTTAGGCTTAACTACAATTTTAGTCATTATAACATAATTCACATGCTCCCGTGAAACCCTATGAAAATTCTTTCACTGCTCTCTCACACAACTTAAACCAAAGTCGCCCCATTCCTCTTTCTCTCCCCCACAGTTAGCTATATCCACCATTTCCCTCCACTTTACGAGGCCGAAGACTATGGACCTATAGTCCCATGGTCTCCGGTCACAAGCTCATCCCTCTCCGGTGGGCCTCTTTTCTCTTTGTGGGCATGGTTCTTTGTGTTTGCTCGCAGGTTTATGCAGGTTGTCTTACCAATCTGGAGAAAGCCATCTTTTTTTCCCCTTTTTTGCCTTTTAGTTTGATTGCTAGATTGTTTTTTGTTTTCTGTTCTTTGTTGTTTCATTTTTCCAGTTGAAGGGTATTAAGCGGAACAGTGATGTATGTCTAACAGCGCATGATGATTACTCGTGCCCGGATATTCCGTGTTTTGCAGTATCCATCGAGGAGTGTCAAAGTCTCTTTGCATATGAATGTTTTAGTTTTGGATTGTGATTTGGATTTGAATTGGTTTTACTGTTTCCCACTTGATTTATCTTTAGTCAAGTCGGTACATAGTCAGTATGTTACGATTGTCGTTGTAGTTCCCATGTTTTAGTTGCTCTAATAAAAAAACTAGCGTTTGAATGGGGAAAAAACTATCGTTTGAATGGGTTAGCAATTTTAGTCTTGTAACATATTGAAGTGCCAGGTTGAGCCCTTCACGAGTGTACCCTTTAATCAATATGACAATTTTAATGCTATAAATTTTACCGGTTATTTTATTTTTGGCTAAAAGAAAAGGGCATTATGAGAAACCTCAAAAGGATCAGGCCTAATTTGGCTCGGTCTAAATGACTCGAAGCCCAACAAGCCCCACGGTCTGATCAAAAGTACACATGATGGGCTGGACTGGGCCACAATAAATGTGGCCCAATAAAATTTTGGACAGCCTGATCCTGTCTGATTTTATGACTTGGCCCGTTGGGCTTAGGATGAGCCAAACATTCCCAGCTCTACTTGTTGGACCAAAATCATACAAAATCAGAATTTATAGGACCAAAACTATACAAATTAGAACTCATGGTATCACAATTCTTCATAATAAAATATATATATAAGGGGTCACAATTACCCAAAATCAAAATTTTACGGGATCAAAAATAAAAAAATCAATTTCTCCTCCTCCGGTGACTGCATAATTGCAAGCCCTCTTCTTCTACATGCAATCACCGAGATCAATCTAAGCATGAAAAGACCAAAAACACCTTGTCTCTTATGTCGTCAACTCCTCCAATGCCACAACAACGTCAATCCTTCGGCAGACTTCTCAAGCCAATTTCCAATAAACACCGAAACATTTTACGAAATCCCCAATCAATCCCTTCTGTTGCCGCCGCAGGAGACGCCGCTATCGAACGGAAACCTCTTAATATTAACAAGTCTGAGCTCTATTTGCCGCTCACTCTCCCCGCCGCCAAACTCAGGTGGAGACAAACCAAGACATTGCAAAGACACTGCTGGCCCCGTTGGACCCCACCTCGTCTCCTCAAGCAACTCGAGGACAACGGTATAGGGTACTATTGTCATTTCGACGGTAAAGTGAGGATATGGCGAGAATCGATCTTTTTGACTTTCTAAACATGGGTATTTCTCTAAATGAGATGTGGAGTGAGTTTAAGGCTTCTTATGAGAGGTTTGCTAAGCTAGCATTGTATTTGGAGGGGGCTAGGATTCTTAGGCAGGATCCATTGGAGTGTTTGATTCAATTTATTTGCTCCTCTAACAATAATATATAGAGGATTACTAAAATGGTGGATTTTATTTCGTCGAAGGGGGAGTTTTTGGGGAATGTGGGAGGGTATGATTTTTTCGAGTTTCCAACTCTGGAGAGATTGGCATTGGTATCAGGAGCTGAGCTTAGAGATGCCGATTTTGGATATCGGTGGAGCATTATCATTAGGTTCGTCATTTCCCCCTTCATCGTCATCATCATCTGATGGAATCTTTACTACTTCTTGCACAATCGGGTCATGAACAACGAGGCAAGGTCCAAATAGTTGCTGCAATTCCTCCCAACTAGGATCTCCAAATATCAGATTTGCATACGCAAAACTATTCTTCTGAGCAGATTAATATATGGAATGGGTATGCTTATGTTTTTTTTTTTTATCAAAATTACATATGTGGAGGAGATACGACCATATAAAGCGTGGTGCACTAACCAAGTTTGTCTTCGGATCATAACTTACATGTGCATGGTAGATAATCCATTTGAAAACTTGATATCTTCTCTCATAATTCTTAAGTCTACCCTTGTAAATGTCATGTGTATAGTTCCTATTGAATTTTTGGTTGACAACATGTTGTCCGATAAGCACATCATGTTGTCCAGCAACAAAATTACCAACTTGTGCTTCATCCAGTAAAGTTTGAAGGAAGCACTTATCAACTGCTTCATCCCAGTCAAAATCATATAAGAAATCTTCTTGTCTTAGGCATGCTTTTGGAGCCATTTTTTGATGGAATTTATCACTAAAAAGTAGGTTATGAATAAGATGCAAGTTGGATGAAGTGTGAATACATATCAAGGAAGCATGATATTTATAGTAAAAATGAGGAAGCTCCTTACAATCACATGTGAATGCATAATTCCATAAGATTTTCTATTGGTTTGTCATTTTGCTCCCAGCAAAAGAATTTTCAGGATTACATTCAAATATAACTGACATGCAATAATGATACCAGATGCAGTCTTTGACTACCACTTGAGAGGCTTTCGGTTATACCAAATTTGAACACAATAGTACATTACAAAACAACAAGGTCAACTATTGGAATTACAGTACATTACAAAATTATCATACAGTTCACATAAAACAGTCTACCCTGACATAGAAGAATAAGTAATATGCCCATCGAGTGCAAGTAATTTAGAGAAATATGTTATTGTCATAGGGAACCATTGCAAAATGCTAAATTGGACAATGAAACAATTACACTATTGACAATAGATACAAATAGTGTACATGTCTGAATTCTATAAAATTGGGAGGAACGGAAAAACGAGAATTTTTTTTGAAACCTAAATCCTAAATATACCGCGAATTGTAACCTCAGAAACGAAGAAATACCTTGTAAAATAAGGCTTCCTTAATTCCTCCGAAACTTACATATCCCAAATCTCAATACTTCAAATTCAGCACCAACCTCACCCTACCTTAAGATTGCCTCAAAGATGGAAAACCCAATTACATTTGTATACCGCATGCTAGGTGTGCGGCCGTTGTGGAGAAGATGACACATCCGGCATGATGGAAAGAGTAAAAGAACTTTGTACAAAACTCAAGCCCTAACTGTGCGATAGGGGTATTTAAGTCATTTGGCTCTGTATCCTATTTAATTCAAAATTCCAAACAAAGTGAATATAAAATATAACTTTATCTCACTAGTTGTAATCCAAAAAGACAAACATAAACAATCCAATTACAATTTAATTTGTGAACAGTGCAATCCTGTTCAAATCAATCCTAATGTCATAACCCATACACATTGCCAATCGAGGCCTTATCGGTTGAATCACTTGCTTTTATTAGCCTAAACCAGATTTTGTCCCGCTTACAGGTCTAAGCATCGAGTGCCCAAGAGATGACTGGGGATTTGTAGGGCCAAACATGGAATTCGAATTTGAGGCTGACGAGGATGGTTGAATAGCCGAAAGGGGAAATCTTGGACCATGCCCATACATCCCCTGTTGGTGCATGTGGGGATGGATGTATTGGCTATTTCCATACCCGGGAATTGAAGGCGGATTTTGAGCGCCCGAAACTTGTTGTCTGCTGTTTCCTGTATTTAAAGCACCAATACCTGGTGGGCCCATGGCCGGAGATACTCCGGTGGACACAAACTGTGGTGACGTCATGAGGGCCCGCTCTGAAGTGATCCTTTGCCTTGTCCTTTCCATCTGTTCGCATTCTCTCATTAACAGCGTCTCGACTTCTGCAAACTGCTTCAGTTTCAGCTCCAATCTCTTCAACTGGAAGAACAGTGCATTGAGGAACCAAACATGTTAAACATGTTAGATGCTTGGCTAGTACTATTAACAAAGCGGCAGTAAATTTTCAATTAGCCAATTCCAACTTAGAATCTAAAAGAATAACCTCTGTGCTACAGAACTTTTGACATTTGACTCGATTGATATAATCAACAGCGAACCAAATTAAGCAACAGTTCTGCATGCACACAACATTACTAAATTTCAATCCCATTTATTAGCTATTCACTAATAACATTTTAAACCCCAAAAAAAAAAAAAATATATATATATATATATATATATATGTTCACCAAAAAAATTTAGGTGGCGATTGGATATGAAATAAATTCCATTTTCGTTCTGCTGGAGAATTATTTTTGACCAAACATGCGATTGTTTAAGAAAATTTTCAGAAAATATACTATTCTCTCACTTTCACATTTTTCTCTCACCAATCATATCTACACATTTTTTCACAAAAACTAAGCATTATTACACATTCTCCCACAAATTTCACTATTCACTCAGTCACACATTTCTAACTACCAATCATATACAATCATTATTTTACTATTTTTAAATCAATTTAACTTTCATTATTACTTTTTCATCTCACATCCAATCACACTCTCAAAATTCATCTTTTTCTTCTAATCTTTTTTTTACCACTATTCTCTAGCAAAATGAAAATTTTCAAAATGAAAGTATATCCAATCGCGCCCTTGCACTTCAGCTTATATCTTATCTTCCAGATATATCAATCACTATAAAATTCGAGTTAGAATACACCTGAAATTCTAATCAGCGTGGTGAAACAAGGTCAATACCTGATGATTTACGATATTAGCAGACAACCGCTGGATTTCACGCTCCTCGTGATCAGCAAAAAGCTTTGCCTTCATAGCAGCAGCAGCAAGACCATCTTTCGCAGCAGCTTTCACTTTCTCAGCAGATAAAGTGACAGCCTCCTCATCATTTTGGGTCGAAGAACCTTCAGAGAAATTAGCAAAAGAAATCAAACATAATCCACTTGGCTCCAATGAACTTCAGACATGTTATTCAGGGGATAAGAAATCAGAAGAATGCCAACATAATCTATGTTATACCATTTTTACTCGAATTCGTGATATCTCCATGAGGGCTCCCTTCCTTGCCACCATCAGCATCCTTAGATAATGATGCCAAGGATGCGTGGGCACAGGCAGCAGCCACTCTTGGCCCCAGTGTAGAAGCAAGAAATGCTACCTACAACAGCAGGATGTATTTTATAAGAAAATGTAGTGAAGTGCAAATGCCATGAAATGAAGCAGCGTGCAAGATAAGTTCAGTAAATTCAACGATGAGATGGGCATCTGAATGAGAATGGTACAAGGATTAGAAAAAGAGGAGCTTCAATCTAAAACTGGTGCATGGCCGTACTATCTCCATAAACCAAATTCTATAATACACATTTACGAGTGTCCAGCAAAGGGGGAATAGCTAGAATCTCTTGTCTAGCATGCACTTGGTTGTGCTAGAGGCTTTTGTTCAGGAATTGAGGGAATATTTGCACATAATGCATCTAGATTTTTCATCAATACTTTATTTAGCAAAAAGGTAAGTTATACTAACTCCAGAACGGCAATAAGTCCCTTGCAAGAGAGGACAAAAACTATACATGCAAATAGAACAAATGAGGAAATGAAGGAGAGTGTGGAGGAGAGTCAGGAGACAAAAGACAGTTGCACAAAATCTACATAGCATGAGTATTGAGTCCTTGGAGAAACAATCTACCAGATTCATCACTGGATTTCCCGAGTTTGCAAAAGGAAATTTGCATTCAGTATCACACCCTTGCACGCTGAACCCTGTATCATAAATGAAATGCCAAACACAAATTCATGGGGCTTCCTCGATGTTAAGACCAGAAAACAATTTAGATAAAACACCAACCATTTGAATTTGACTCTAATCTTTCATGATTATTATCATGACTCCAAAAATTTGATGACCCAGATGTGCTTGGTAAATCAATACTTTCCAATTGAGCACCACTTAAAGGAAGACGGACAAAATGCACGATGCACTGTGCTTTTGATTTCGAGCCAACATGCTCTGCAATTTTGTTCCAGTTTTCGTTGTACAGTTGCATTCCCTCAAGCAGCAGTAATGTTTCCTGGTCACTCCAACTATCTCCATCTCCATCTCCATCTCCATAATCCTTCATGGAATTGACCTTCAAAAAGTCTAAGCTAGAATGACCAGCGACAAATCTTCCCTCATGAAAGCAATCCAAACACAGCAGGACATCAGCCTGTCAAAGAAATGGGTTAGCCACAAAAATCATACAGCATGGAATAGAATCTACCAGTGTCATCGTCCCAAAGCTATGTCGTTTTAGGGTACATATTACATGCATGAGTCTTTAGTCGTTATGCCATAGACACAAAAATTCACAACTCAAAAGTAGGTTAATATTATATATATATATATATATATATATATATATCAAGAAAACAAATTTATCACAGCCAATAGCGAGTTACATGCAATATTTTGTGGAGTTCTTCACACCCCGTTCAGACCCAGTGATGTATAGACACAAACGTTCTTGCTACTTGTACCCAACTAGGTTTAAATGAAAAAATATATTTCCAACACCACTGCATCAGTCATCAATATTTCAACTCAAGCAACTTCATTGATTTGGAGATGCAAGATCAAAGGTGTAAATATAATATGCCTATCCTGCACTGTACTGATTATGATAGCAATGGCAATTTGATTTCATGGTAAAGATACAATTAATTTTTTCTTGTTATCATGTAAGATGAAGTTTATTCGATCTCACAAGACTGTATAACTTTGACTTATTTTTATACACAAACAGATGATTCAATTTTTTGCAAAGTATTGTATTGTAGACAATATAATGGAAGTGGCATATCACCGAATTTACATTGGATCTTGAGCTGATTAATTTCATACTTAAATAAAAGTGCAAGCGTATTTTAATTTTGAATAAAGCTCAAACAGGTTCATCGATTGATCAAGTCTGAGCTCAAGTTTAAACATGCAAAGTCTCACTTGGCTCGCCTTGAATCATTTAGACCTAATATTAGCTTCAATTAAAGTTTCATCAAATTTCGCAGCTTAGTCAATCAGTATCCCTGTTTCTGAAATGTCAAGTAACTTAAAATAATAATTACACAGTTAATTCCATATCGAGTAAAAGCTAATCAGTCCTGAGTGCCACCTTAAACCATACATAGCGGCAGGCAATTGAGAAACAAACTTAATATGCAACTTTTAAGGCCAAGAAACTATCTCATAGGCAAGCACCGCTATATGGAATTAAGTGAAACAAAGATGAGACAAATTTTATAAGATATTTCATATACATGACTATAAGGAATGATACTCCGATAACAATAACATGCAAACATAAGGGTACCAGAGAGTGAGTTGAAATTCCAAAATTAAGCCATTTACCTCCTTCTGCGACTGATAGCACACAGTAGGAATAGGCCGAGAACAATAATGGCATTGGTGTTCAGATAATTGCTCTCTGATAGTAGTGTCAAAGTCAGAGTCCTCCTCACGCCGACGTGCAAGTTCTGGATAAGCATCAGCGGCCTTAAGCCTGCATTTGGGCTTGTCAAACTGGATTAAGCTATCTACAGATTTCAAAGCAGCAGAAGGCACGCGAAGTTCACCATTTGAGTCCTCGCATAGATATGCCTCATCCTTATGGGCCTCATTCTTAAGAGGAGGTGCACAATAGTTGATGATCCCCCAATGATCAAGAAAACGCACAATTCTAGTTAAATCATCAATATCAATGCCAGCTACTAGCCCCTGGCAATCGGCAACTGATAGGTGCTTTTCTGGGTTCTCCATATACTTTGCAACAACGAAATTCCGGGCCTCCATGTACTTTTCTGGAGTATGTTCTGCCGACTTCCCAGAGAAAAAGTGCGGCACCACTTGTCTCTCTAATCTATGCACGGAGCTTGGTGAAAACCAGTCTGCTTAAAGAAACATATGAAGTACAGAAGGCCAAATTAAGTCAATGTACCATTTCAGAAAGCACATGACAGTTCAAGAAGAAGATCAATTAGACGCATATATGGAACAGATAACAGAACCAAAATGACCAGAAAGCACAGACTTTGTAATTTAAAAAAAATGTGAATAGTCAAATAGCAACTGACAGAAGAATAGAAACCTAGATTCTTAGGCTCATAACTTTTATTCTGGAAAATACATCAAAAATAGAAATCGAAAAAAATACAGTAAATAACTTTTACACAAAAGAAGAACAAACCATCACTCATAATACAAAGGAATACACTTTTAACATTAGGGAATTTCAAACATAATTAGAAAATGAAGGGGGGCGGAGGAATTAGTGTTTACATCTTGTAAATTTTAGATTTAATACTTGGAAAAGTATGATCTCGTGATTAAAGGACCTGTATCCTACATTGAGTCGAGCCATTGTCCTGGGGTATATGAAATAAAAGAGAACTTGCAATTCTTTAGTCAGCACATGTTCAAGTGATCTATTAGTCTGCTTCAACCATCAAAGCCATATACTAGCATATAGATCAGTAGTTTTTTTAATCAGGCACTTCTATTACCAATAACAACATAATAAAATAAAATCAAACAAACACAACGAATGCAAACACAATAACAAAGACAGAACACGCAACCTGAATGTACTGGCACAACATGGACACGACCTGCACTCCCAAGCCTTTTAGAAACACCATTGCCTGCAATTATCCTAGGTGGCATGATCACATGTGGCCCACTCCCACCGCCGCTTTCAGTTTCTTCCGTAGGAGCCCCTAACAAAGCAGGACTGTCACGAGGCACAGCAGAGAGTGCCTGCAGCTGCCCATAAGAAATATTCTCCAACACAGCCACCCCAACCTGCCTTTGGCCTCCGATCTCCCCATTTCTGGCAGCCCTCTCTGCTTCCACAATTCCAAAGACTAAGGAGTGGGGCCTATTCACCGCCCTCTTAATTGCTATTGGGAACTCACAAATTCTTAATCCACCATCAACCAACATTTCACTCTCTTTCTCTCGCGACATCTGGTTGGCCCTGTATCCCCTATTATTGTGGGGATCGTCATCGGTTTCCAGGTGGTTTTGTGGTGGGTCCAGATCGAGGTCGTCATCATCTTCATTGTCCTCAAATGTGTCATCATTCTCAGGTTCTTTCAGTTTAGAATTGCGTGCAGCTCGGTGCTCCCTTTTCCGCTTCCTCCACCTTGCTCTTGCCTCTTAAAAAGAGAGAAAAAGAAAGGAAAAATGCAAACAAACTAAGCAAATTATAATTCAATCCTTTTCAGTTTAATTTCAAAAATATCACTATGAATGAACAAATACTACATTTCTCAATGAACACTTGTAAATTAATTTCCCAACTGTCACCGCAAATAAGGGCCTTTCACATTCAAAATATAAAACGTCACAGACTCGCACGCTGTTGGCAAATGGGTTCGCGAAGATACATCTGTCACACAACAGAACCTAACATTTTTCAGCTAAATTTAACAAACTGATTTGTGTATTAACAAGGAAAAGACGGAAAACAGAAAGACCTGAAAAGACGGACTTAAGCTTCAATTTCACATAAGGCCCCTACCGGACACAAAACTTTCCACAAATTAAATCCAAAGACATTTAACTCAACTTCACAAACAGTATAGCTAAAAATTCACAAACCGCTCCTTAATCAACCCGCAAAAAAACAGAAAATATTCACTAATCTCAAGCTTTAATTCAAAAACGAAAAGATATGTGTGTGGAGAAAAAAAGTGGAATTAGGGGTTTGTAGTACCTGCTGAGGAAACTGGCATTGCTGAAAGGAGAAATTAGGAGAGATTTATGGAGGGTTTGCGGGGTTTAAGGGTGAATGGAGAGATTTGTGGGGTCTCTGTGATTGGTGAGGTGGAGAATTGAGGTGTGTGTGTGTGTTTGTGTGTGAGAGAGAGAGGGGAAGAGAATGGGGGTGGGGGAACTGGGAGAGCAGCTTCTATATTGGGGAAATCAGAAATGTTATTGCTTTTTGTTTGGTATTTTTCAATTTTCACAGCTGGTGAAGTGGGATGATATTCATATTTGGTCCCTCATGTTTTGGCTAATTGGAATTGCTACCCCTATTTTCTGTTTAATTAATTAATAGTTAATAAATAAATTGCTTTACTATAAAAATTAGGCTTTTTTGACAGAATATAACATTTTTTTAACAAGAGAAATGTTTTTCTTTTTAATTCTTTATAACCTTATTAACATTAAAATAAATAAAAAAAAATGAAATTGTAATTTGCTTCACCAAAGCCAACATTGGCCAAGAAATTAAAAAATAAAAATTAGATGTGAAAACGGCTAGGTTGGTACCGTTTTTATTTTTTCAAAATGGGAAAAGAAATTTATAACTAAAAACGGCTGTGAGCCATCCGTCTTTTCTAAAAGACGACATCCTCATCGCCATTTTTGCCTACTTTATTAACACATTTTTTTCCACACTATTTTGTGCAATTTTGTTAAAAAAACACAATATTCTATTAATAAAGCCATAAAAATTACATAAACAAAAAACACAGTATTTAGGCTTAATTACAATTTTAGTCATGTAACTCTTAAAGGTTAGCAATTTTAGTTATATAACTTGATGTGCAGTTTCAACCCTCGATTTAGAAGTAGCGGCTGCCGAGCCGTCCCGACATGCCCGGGGATTGGGTTATTGATGGCTCAAAAGCTACCTTTAAAACCGTAGGCAAGTGCACCTATCGTTTTATAGTATAGATTATTGAGTACCGAGTGTCATTCCCACGAGGATTGTAAGTACTAATAATTACCGTCTTTTTGTTATTTAATCTAACAATTTTTTGAGTTTTTGTTTGATGAAAAATGAAAACAAATTATAAATTGTAAAAATGAAGGAAGATTTGTAAAATAAGAAATCAAGAGATAGAAATGTGTTTGAATGTAAATTCCTCTAGAATGTTTTTGTGATTTGACAAGTTAAAAATACAACCGTAAGCCCTTAAGCAAAACCAACCTCTTTTAATAAAATCTCATGTCTTGTGGACCGTAGAAATTCCCAATTTAAGTTAAACCCTTTCTCAAGGCGAAAAACTTCTAATCTCAAGTTGATTAATGAAATCTCTTTCTAGTTAAAACCCCAAGACATCATTATAACGATTTGTGAATTCCCATATTAGGTTTGACCCTAATCCGAAGATTTATGTCGTCCCATATCTAGGATTGCATGCAACTCTTTTCACTTATATAGGTTCTATTCCACCATGAATCTCTCGATTTCCGGATGAAAAATAAACTTCAAATCAATATTGCGCATATATCAATTCGAATGAACGAAGCATAATATAAGTGAATCACACAAAATATGAAGATTTTATTAAAAACATACACACCTTAATCACAAATCCATTCTGTAGTTCATTACATTCAAACACTAGGAGTTTAGCTACACATGATTTTGACCAAAGAATAAATTACACAAGAAGATTTAAGTATTGTAGACATGGTGTACTTATCTTTCTCAAAATCTCAATTGACTTCTTTCTTGATTGATGATGTTGCTCCAAGCCTTCTTCTCCAATATGCCCTAAGCTTTCTCCTTCAAGACCCCTTGATCCCAATTTTACTTAATGAAATGAATACAATGAATATTTCCCGAGTATCTAATGAATGCATCTCCAAATTTCAACCTTGGTTTTTATAGCAACCAATACATTGATAGATTCTCTTTTATTAAACAATCACCCCCATTTTCCTTGTTGGTTGGTGAATTCTTGTATTCAAGTGATGAGGAGGGACATGGAGACATGTTTGACAAAATAGGGTGTTAAAAGTGTACAAAAGTGGCCAAAATGGATTGGTTGGTGAGTTTTCCCCAAATTCCCGCAAAGAAAAGTTGCAAAAAGAGGTCCCGGACATGGCCGTATCGCCCGACACGGCCAGGCCGTCTTTGTTTAATTGTGCGCAGAACTCGGCTGACATGGTCGTGCTTCCCAACACGGCCGCCGTAGTGTTCTGGACACGGCCGTGTTGTGGAACACGGCCCGGCGGTGTTGGAGCCGTTTTTTTGCAAAAATTTCGAGTTTTTGGCTCCCGTGAACACACGGCCGTGTTGCGACACCCCTACCCGTGTTGGACCAAAAGGCCCGAAATGACGCGTTTGGCTTGGAATTTCGAGCGTTTTTGCATCCTTAAACTCCCGGTATGTTTTGACATGAATCCATGGTCCGAAATTCACCAAAATTAGCCCCGAATGGTCAATCTACATCAATAAAATCACCTCGGAGTAATATGAACTATGTACAATCAAAAATTTACAAAACTAACAATAAAATAACTCGAATTCTACTCAAATATACACATAAAACGTGCATAAAAAGACCCTTATCAGTTATGTTGGGCTATGTTTTTATAGGCTCGAAATAGATCGGGCCTACTTTGCCACGCCTCGAGCAATTTGAAGTCTGAGTGACCCGAGCAACCCAACACATTTTATGTGTAAAAATATGTTTTGTGCTGGGTTGAGTCGAGGAAATCACATGCCCGAGTGATTTTCGATCAGTCTGACCCAGACCGATTTTAAATATTGGTCCAATGAGCTCAGGCTATCCTGGCCCATCCCGAGCATTTGTCAGCTCTATTGATGATTGTATCCTTTAATCTAGATGGCAATTTCAGTTCTATAAAATTTAATGGTTACTTTTTACTAAAAGAAAGGGGTATTATGAGAAATTTTGAAATATTGAAACACCCAATTGTGGAGTTAGCAAAATTGCCACGACCCATCGGGCCGTCCCAGTTAACCCGCATGTAGGCTCGGTTGGGTTCCATTTTTAAAGGCCCAAAAAGGATTGTACCTACTTTGGCCTGGTCCAAATGTCACAAAGCTCAATAAGTCCGATGCTCCGATCAATATTATACATGATGGGCTCGGTTGGGCCACAAGAAATGCGGTCCAATTATTTGGATCAGACCTGTCTTGCCTTATATTACAACTTGGCTAGCTGAGCTTGGGTTGGGCCGATCTAGCCCAACCCATATAAATATTAAAAGGGCTAGCCCTAGCGGGTTCAGGTCAGCCATAATGGGCTTAAGGCTAAGTGCGATTCGAGTTAAATAGGTCACTTTCTAAGGGGCTAGCATATTGCGAATCTAACTCAAAGCTTACCAGACTTTGGGTTGAACGTGTCACTATCATGCTACAAGCCAAAAAGATTAAAACATTCATAATATTAACATTTTCAAATTGAATATTCAAAACTAAATAATCCATAATAATAAAAATCACACATAGTTCGAACCACACATAGTTTGTAATTGCATTACACCTACAATATCTTAAAGTTCAAACACTCAAATTCAAACTTCATAAACAAACTGATGCAAACAAGACAAAAGTACACTACTAAGTAACTACTAATCAAGTATCATTCTCAATCAACTTTAATATTTTCTTGGACACGATATTATCTTCCACATTTTCTTCATTTAAAACGTGTAAAACAACAAAACCTAATTGTTAGTAAGAATTTATTTTTATGCATATACTATTGAAATCAAATCATAAAAAATAAAAACTATAAAAGAATCACAAACAAGTTGTTGAATTAAAATGAGTAAATAAAGAATTGAATGCTCTTAAAAAATATACACTTACACCATACAAACTAAAATCATCACGTGGATTTGCAAAAAAATTACTACTAAGAGATAATATAAAGTAGATAGAATATTATATAATATTTTAAAAAATGGCGGGCTAGTCGATTAGCCTACGGGCTAGCCCTAAACGGCTTCGGAATGGGCCAAAATAATTTGGCCTTAACCCTATTATTTTTCGTTTTAAACGATCCGAGACGGCCGGCTCCGACCCTTTTAACATTTCTATTTTCTACCAACCAGTTGTTAGCTCTACCAATTGGGACCAAAATCATACAAAATCAGAACTTATATATGACCAAAAGTACACAAGTTAGGACTTATGGGAACACAATTACACATAATCAAAATATTAAGGGATCAAAATTACTACCTAAAATACTTATAGGGTTAAAATTTCTAGACACCTGTAGTTTCGGGACCAATTTTGCAATTAAACATTATAACTGAAAACGAAATCATTTAATATATATATAAAAAAATCTGTTTCTCCTTCTTCAGCGACTGCACAGAATTGCACTGCAAGCCCTCTTTCTTCTACATGCAGTCACCAAGATCAATTCTAAGCATGAAAAGACCAAAAACACCCTTGTCTCCTCCGCCGTCAACCCCTCCAACGCCACAACAGCGTCAATCCTTCACCAGACTCCTCAAACCCATTTCCAAGAAACGCCGAAACATTTTGCAAAATCCCCAACCACTCCCCGCCGCCGCCGGAGACGCCGCCATCAAATGGAAACCCCTCAACATCAACAAGTCCGAGCTCTATTTGCCGCTCACTTTCCCCACCGGCCAAACTTTCCGGTGGAGACAAACCGGCGCATCACAGTACACTGGCCCCGTTGGGCCCCACCTCGTCTCCCTCAAGCAACTCGAGGACAACGGCGTAGGGTACTATTGTCATTTCACAGACAGTGAGGATATGGCGAGAATCGATCTGTTCGATTTTCTGAACATGGGTATTTCTTTAAATGAGATGTGGAGTGAGTTTAAGGCTTCCGATGAGAGGTTTGCTGAGCTGGCATTGTATCTGGAGGGGGCTAGGGTTCTTAGGCAGGATCCATTGGAGTGCTTGATTCAATTTATTTGCTCCTCTAATAATAATATACAGAGGATTACTAAAATGGTGGATTTTATTTCGTCGAAGGGGGAGTTTTTGGGGAATGTGGGAGGGTATGATTTTTTCGAGTTTCCGACTCTGGAGAGATTGGCATTGGTATCAGAAGCTGAGCTTAGAGAGGCCGGTTTTGGATACAGGTCGAATTTCTTTCTTGCGTTTGTCGTTAGATGATTTTGAATTTTGATGTTGTTTGAAGTTTATGTATGTAATGGTTAATCTCCCACCAGCACCACAAGTTTGAGGCTTCAAATCAGTGTGCAAATTTCAGTACTAAAACTTAGTGCTTAGAATAAATGATACATTTAACTATTTAAGTAACTGACCTGATGAGTAGGGAGAGGTGAATAATGATTAATGAGGGGTTGTACTTGAAACACATTAGCATTTTCTCATTTTCGTCAACTGGTTTGCAGCTTCAGATAATGAAATTGTTGTTGTTATCGTGCTACGTGAGTGTTTGCAAACGCTTAAAGAAGTGATTCATAAAAAAAGCGGGGAAAAAATCATTTTTAGTGTTTGCAAATGCCAACTTTCGTTTTTGCATTTGCTTCATTGAATCAAAATCTAAAAAGTAGGGGTGGAGTGCTTCTAATTTCGGAAAAGTACTTTTGCTATTTTGTAAATAAAAATAGATTTCTGTTTGACATCTCTTATCATCAAATTTGAAAAATATGATAACGGGCTGCTAATAATAAAAGGGTGTTTTTGTCTTTCTATCCAAAAACTCATTTTGAATTTTTTATTTTTTCCCTCAAAACACTTTAACTTTGATATTTGAGCTTTTAGTTTCGATTTGCAAACACTGCCAATTTATGATTTTCAATTACTTTTAGTTTCTGCTACAATAAATCACTTCTGCTTTTAGAAGAAGTGTTGTTTGCAAACACTCCCTACATACCATACAACTGTTACATTCAAAAGGATAGATCCACTTTTCTAACTCCTTCTAATCTGTCTTGGAAACTGAGCAGGGCTAAATATATTGTTGGCACGGTGGCAGCTTTGCAATCAAAACCTGGGGGAGGTGTAGAGTGGCTGGCCACCCTTCGTAAATTAGATCTTCAAGAGGCAATTGATGGTCTATGTAGTTTACCCGGTGTTGGTCCCAAAGTGGCTGCATGCATTGCTCTTTTTTCTTTAGATCAACATCATGCCATTCCAGTTGATACTCATGTGTGGCAGGTGAGGTTTTAAGAAGTTTTCGTTTTGGGTCAAGAGACTAGTGTATGCATATGTAAGCTTTGTTTCTGTTTTAGAAAATTTGTTATGTGGATAATTGTTTGTTCTTTATAGATGAATATGTGTGTATGTGAGCCTTATTATCCCTTTACTGAACTACAGCTAGCATTCATACTCCATGACTTGATTGCTTGAGTTTTATTCGAGGAATATAATTTGCTTGATACTTTCAATGATGATCAAAACTATGGCTCCCTCCAATAAAACTGGCTAGAGCAATGATCAATGTTTCATCTCATTAGCTCGAAATACTCTTGTTTAAACCTTCATATAATCCCTGTCTCACCAGATAAAGGACTAAGCTACGTGGTCCAACAATGATATGTCACTATTGGACTGTAATAGTTTTTAGGATATGTAACTTAATATTTTGGAGTTGTTATTCATATTCCTTTGTTCTGACTTTATCATGATCAAAATCTGTTTCTGCATCCTATAAAGGACTCAGGCATCGACCTATACATTCCATTGAGATGATGCAAATTCCAAATTTGACAAAAAATAATGAGTCAAGTAGACTTCTTCTTGCACTAGCTTTTTCTACATGCATTTCTCTCTTTGTAAATGGTTGCATCTGGGGCTTGCTGTTAAATAACTTAAACTAAATCATTATATTTTGCTTAAGCATCTATGTTTATATATTGTTTTTGCAATTAAATTAATGCTTCTCAAAGTCTTTTATAAAAAACCGTTTAGTGTTTATATCTGATTAAACACATGTTTCTGTTCTCAATGTGAAAGATTGCGACCAGGTATCTCATCCCTGAACTGGCGGGCACCCGCTTGACACCTAAAATTTGCAATCGTGTAGCAGATGCTTTCGTGAGCAAATACGGGAAGTATGCTGGATGGGCTCAAACTCTGCTTTTCATTTCTGAACTGCCTTCTCAGAAAGCCCTTTTGCCCTCAAGCTTCTGGAATACTGAGGAGAGAAGCTCAGCCAAGCCTCAAATGAAAATTCAGGCAATACAAGACATAAAGGAAAACCCCGGCAGTAAAAGAAAAACGACTGGTAAGTAAATGCTAAATGTCAATGCTAGCTCATGTTATCTCTCAGCAGCTTTTTTTACTGATTATTGTGATTGCAATTTGCAAATGTAGTGCCTAATGCTTTCAATTTGTTGTCTGATCATTTACAGGTATATTCAAGCAACAATGATGATATTCATGATAGCTGTCATAGTATTTATCATATTTTCTCCAATCAAGCATCACGGTAACTGAATTATAAAATTTATTGCAAGTTCTACCTTCATTTCAATCTTCTGTTTGTATAACGTGTAGCATTTGTTTACCAATATATTTTAAGTTTTAAATTATGTCCTCTTTATTCCTACTATTCCTGTTGGTGACTTCTATTAAACATGTAGAAGGGTTATTTATTTGGTTGATAAATTAAACTTCTCATTGATGAATTACATGAGAATCTATATTATCATCGATTAAATATGCAGAGAAGCCATTGAAATATCACATGGCAAATGGTAGAACACGTGGGACGCATAGCATTGATGAATTACATTCGTCTATTACAAATTTGTTCCATCTTAGATTGCACTTTTTCTGTTCAAGTTAATGAATAATAATTTGTATATGTTTGTTTTTTCCTGGTTCGAACTGTAGTATTCGTTAGTCTTAAGAGATACTGCAACTGTTATCTATCATTGGCATTGAGCCTCAATCAACAAACCTTTCGGAACTCCTGGACATGGGTCACCTCCAAAGTTTTTGTATGACCAAGGAATGGAACACATCTTCTTCCCTAGACAAGCCTGGGAAATAGTCATATTAAGAAAAAGTTATGAGAGTTGTCATTGAAACAAGAGCAATTAAATTCTTATTGGATAACTTAGCATTTTGTTATGAAAAAGCCATTCATCAAAGACCAAATTTGGTGCATGTTTGTATTCCACCACCACAAAGTGCTTTAGAAAATATTCAAATCCCTGCTAGAGCAAAACTTGTACTGCATGCTTATGAATCTACAAGACTAACAAGAAACTTCAAAATATTTAAGGCACTTGTAAAGAGAGTGATTTTGATATCTTAGCAAAAAGTAAATTAAAGATGGTCCTAATTTCTATAGTGAAGCTACATGCTGTTACGAACTGGCAAAACCTCCCTGCTACCCTATTCCCATAAAGAGAATTCAAGATTGAAGTCAACTCAATTTTCGTATGATTATTTTCATTGGTCGAAATGCTTTTGTATCTTTTCTGTATACAAGTGAAAATATTATCATTTTGGGTTATCCTATTAAAGATACAATTTGCTATGTGACATAGGCTTGCTGTTGAACACTACACTGTAGACCCGAGCATAGAATGTTATATGCATTCGTATAGGTGGAACAGCTAACATAGTTTAAATAACTTAGTTAAAATAATTAACCATTCTTCGCAATGAATACAAAATAAACAAATAAATAAAAATGACGAATAATAGCTTACTTTCTCCACAACAGCTCTGGAATTGTTTGAGTGACAGCTTCCAAGAGCATAATTGTTGCAATCACCTGAAAGACTTCCAAAACTTGCAAATAAAATTTTCGAGATTTTTGTTTTTGAAGGACAATGAAGTCGAACTTTAGGTCTTCTCCCATTATCCTTATTTTCGTTTAGAGTTTCCCTTTTCCATGAAGCTACTGGAGGTGGATTTGAGTCTGACAAGTGTCTACATACTTTTGTTACTGAAACAGTGTCAACTGATATGCCAAGTGGATTGCCAATTTCTTCTTCAAACAATACTAAAAGGTTATCTGTAGGTTTGAGGAAGGATCTTGGTATATGATACCTGAATTTGTTAAGAGGGTGTAATCAGAAAATTAAAGGAAGGAAATTCTATTTGTATAATGCTGCGGATTATTAAGTTAAAGGGATAATTACAAAAAAAAAAAAAAAAAAGGAGGTTTGGGCTAGTTACGAAAAAGCCAAAGATGTTTCAAAATTACAAAAAGCCTTCTCAGGTTTGATTATTTCTTTCATTTAAAGGGGTTAACTGCTGTAAATATCAGGGGGGGGGGGGGATTGAAATGCTTTTTGCTTATGAAGGGGGAAAATGTAAGACGGAGTCAAACCTCAAGGGGTTTTTTGTAATTTTAAAACCTCCGGAGCTTTTGGTAATTAGCCTTAACCTCATTTTTTTTTATACTGGAAGATTAGAGTTGCAAACTTTTGTTTTAGGAAAGATAATAATTTCATAATAAAATTAGGATTTATATGTAATCTCCAAGTATATGCATATAGTGATGATCTTACCATATTTGTGAAGGAGAACCATCAGGTGTAAGAAAGGAGATCCAATATCGGCCAATACTTTGACCGTTAATCCATGCTTCGCCTTTTCCCATGGAGCCAAGATTTAGTGCAACAGGATCAGTACCCTCAGGTGCATCAAATTTGGACTGATAGTAGGCGGTAAATCATTATTTTATGGTTAGATGGAAATGATTTGAAAGGTCATAGAGTATTAGAAAGACAAACTAGACTATCACACATGAAGAGAGGTTTAAGTAGAATGTAAACTTGATTATAACCTGTTAAGAACTGACATTTTTGTGCGGGAGATTGCATTTTTCTGATAATGGGATATGGATATGTATACTACTGTAACAGGGTTTTATACAACAAAAATATGAAGAATTTTAGACAAGGCCAGGAAATGATGAAGTATCTCACCTACTTAACATTTGGTGGATATTACACTGTAATGATACATAATTATCCCATGATAACGCATTTAATTTCTGAAGACGAGATCATGAATTTACTAAATCAGTGTTTTTTTTTAATCTGGATTAATATGTTTTTGGCTTCATATGGTGATGATGGCTTCATATTTCTAAGGAAACAACAATAAACCATGTTACTGTCTAGCTTATATCGTTGAACTTGCTGAATTGAGATAAATAATTTAGTAATAAAGTTCTCTAATTAGTTGCTGCAATGAATGATTTGACTCTCATAGGGAATATTTAATATTTGAATAAATTGTTACACAAATACACAGTATAATAAGCCATGACTAAAATCCATGCAATAATTTTTTGAAAAATGACTGGTTGGTGTTTAGTCTTCTGATGATGCTTGAAACAATTTCATCGTTTCTTCTTTATGTGAGTTCAAAAGCATGAATGCCAATTATATTCTGTATGAAACGAGACAATTACATGAGAATGAATGATTAGGAAACCATTTGGAGATACTTCTATCTTTACCTTATACCATTTAAGTGGCTGCGAAGAGGAGTTAAAATTGTTCCATTGTGCATTATTTGATCCTTCTTCTGTATAAAGCTGTAACCTCTCTCCCAGTAATCCAACCTTTGCAACAATTGGCAAATGAAACCATAATTAAAATCGGCAGGAAGAACAATCGGCAGTTTTAAGCAAACCTTTATAGGAATATCACTAATGCACGAACGAAGCTGATAAGGTTCAAGGAACTAGAAATTTGGTTAAAATTGTGAGGCTGCATTGTACCATTTGTTTACCAAGGAAATAGTTAAAATCATAATCTTCATAGGATTCTTGAAAGACGGTTTTCAAGTACAGTTTACAGAATTAACTACCTGATACCCCCATGAATAGTTGGTCAAATTCTTGAGAACTTGGTTTTCTTGCAGGCTGACAGTTTGCAATCCAGCAGCTCTACGCTCCATATGTGCCCCTGAATCCTAGAGTCACCATTTAAAACTAAATAACATCAAGAATTGATTGGACTAGCAACACCACAATAATGAGAAAATTATTCACAACAATGATCTGTACCTGAAAAAATTTCAAATGAAGGTAAGTGAAAAGGATTATACAAGATAACAAAAGAAGTAAGATAGCATAATTACCGGTAGCCCAACCATAATGCTTAGCAAAGAGATGTTGTTCACACCTCTGTTTAAAGTGACAGTGGTTTCCAATGTGAAACTTGTATTTCTATATATCCCATGTCCAGAACCTAAGGAGGCAAATTACAGATAAAAACATTGTTGCTGTGAGATTGGATAATTTAAAGGGACCATTACAAAAAGCCCCCTAAATTTTGGACTTTACAAAAAAACCAAGAGATTTATGAAAATTACAAAAAAAAACCCTTAAGGTTTGATTGTGTCTTAAATTTAAGGGGATAGCCGTAATATTTTGATAAATGTTAGGGGGTTTTTGAATCACTTTTTTTTTCTTATGAAAGAGGAAAATGTAAGACAGATCAAACCTCAAGGGAGTTTTTGCAATTCTCAACAACTTCGGAGTTTTTTTTGTAATCAGCCCGAACCGCATGATTTTTTATTTTATTATTATTTTATGTAATTATCCCTAATTTAAATGCATTTTTATTGTAAGAAAGCATGCTGTGACTATTAACGAGCATATGAGTAAAGTACTACAAGGGTGATGTTTTATGTGTATTCTTTATCTTCTCAACCAAAGTTTTGTCTGTTCGGTGCGTTTTTGCATTAACAAGCATATTTTCACCAAATGGTCAATATAAGAACTGAGCGGGGAAAGAACAACTTCTGAGGGAAAAGAAAGATGGCGTATATGAGAAATAACTTGGAGTTGGGATAGTAATCGAATATCAAAGAAAGGACTTGAAGTTAAGGCATTTAAAGCTCTTTCTGAATTAGAAAATTGATGTAAGCAACAAAACCATACTCTGTTTGGATTTATGAATTTTTTTAATAGTTATAACCTCAGTGTTATCTTACCAATAAGTACTCCATTGACAAATGCGCGTAATACATGTCCACGAGACTGTACAGTGATCACAGACTGCGAGTCCTTGGATTGCTGATAACTACAATAGGTATGTTGCTGTTAGTAGCTGCCAACATTAATAATAGGAATCATGAGTATGATTAATGTTTGCTTATTCTAGTATCTTCTTTTTTGAGCATATGCCTTCTACATATCTCGGTCGCAACTTGCAAGACAACTCTAATATTTTTGCGTGTAGTTTCACAACTAATAAAGAAACAAAAGGTGGTTTTCACTGAATAACAGCTTTTTATGCCAAAATTGGAATTGTTCAGACACGTTAAATTTACTGATCGTTTGTAATTGTTGGAGAAAAGTGGAGAAAATACTTTATGGCATAAGATTTCCCTTGGATTTCAATTTTGATGCTTAGTCTTTTTTTTTTTTTTTTTTAAAAGTGGAGAAAGTACCATTTTCAATCATATTGTAATGACAAATTCTAAGTTGAAGATTGATGATTATATGCAAGCAAAATATTTGACTTACCTGGCTGTGTACCATAGATAATCTGATGCATCTTTTGTAGTGTTCATCTGCTCTAGCAACAATTCCGATCTCAGTGAAGTATCATCAAAAACTGGAATAACTTCATCGCATTCTTCCCATATTTCCGGTGAGTCCAACTTCACAGCTAGTTGCCTTGATCTTGTACTAAATTGTGTGCTTACCTGTTGAAGATGAATACAATGAATGAATGTTTGTTTCATAGTTATTTACAAATAATACCCTTGAGGTTCAGTCTATTTACAAAAAAGTCCATCTATCTTTGAAAATTACAAATACTCCCTTGACATTTGTTTCTATTTCACAAATTGCACCCCTCATGCGGGTGTTTGTGATAACTTAAAGGTGTTTTTGTAATTTTGAAAGTTAATTAAAGCTTTTTGTAATTAGGTAAACTTCAGGGGTAGTTTTGTAATAAACTTCCAACATAAAGTATTCTGGTACATGCCTTGGCTGTGTTAAACGCCACAGTTTTACAATCCGGCAAGATGCTAATTGATTTAGGAGGAAGTTGATATGTTCGATTTAGAAACTGGACGTCTGCATTGTTTACACCGTCTGTGTTCACGAGAAATGCTGCACATTCTCCTTTTTCTCCAGAGTATACATAGGCCTGGTTTACGAAAGACAGCCAATTGTATATGAATATCGAAGAAAGTGGACTTCCATGAATTTTAAAAATATTCGGAATTCTTGAGAATCTTACATCTTGTCGTGCACCCAAAGAGAAATTAGTTTGTAATCCATAAAGTAGAGTCTGTGAGCATAGCTTTACTGCTGCATGCAGCTCCTGGAGATGACCCCATTTTGGCTGTCTGATTAAACCTACAGGTTTCAGAAAGTTGCATCATTAGTTATTGGGATAATTACAAAAAACCCCTGAGGTTCAGGCTAATTACAAAAAAAAAAGAAAAACAAGAGGTTTCTGAATTCTGAAAATGCGAAAAACCCGTTGTGGTTTGATTCCGTCTTACACTTTCCCACTCCATAAGCAAAACACATTTTAAAACCCCCACATGTTTCTAGAAATATTACAGTTACCCACTTAAATTTAATACATAATCAAACATGATGGGGCTTTTTTGTAATTTTGAAACATCTATGGGTTTTTTTGTAATTAGCCCAAACCTCAAGGAATCTTTTGTAATTATTCCTAAGATATTAGAATGCATTTGGAACTGAAGATTTGATGCATATTTGTGATTTTGTGTGATGTATTACCATATTCATCCAGGGGAGCTTGATCATAATAACTGGTTATTACAAATGCAGAGGCTGTTCTTCCAAAATTCGTTCCTCCGTGATACTGAAAGAAGAGACATATACTCTTAGTGATCAAATGTATGTTGTTGACTATTACACAATGCTTGTATTTGTTTTATTGATTCTTGGGATAATTACAAAAATACCCTTGAGATTTAGTGTAATTACAAAAGGATCCAAATATCTTCTAAAATTACAAACAACCCTTGATTCTTGTTTGTGTTTTACAAATTGCACCTAAGGAGGGGTATTTGTTAAATAAACACAAACATCGAGAGGGTGTTTATAATAGTATTTTGTAATTTTAAAAGATAAGTGGATTTTTTTGTAAGTAGGCTAAATTTAAGGGTAGTTTTTTTATAATTTCCCCTTGTTTCTTTTTATTTTCCGTCGTCAATTTCTTCGTGTTGAGGGGGTAATAAAGCTTACCATGTAATAGTTTATGTAGCTCCCATTCATTTTGACCATGAAGAGAGCAACCTGATAAGCATTGTCCTCAGCTGATCTGATTTTTGTGATATTGCCATATATGTCATAGCTTCAAATGGAGAAGAAGATAAATCGTAAGTGATACATTTCATTGCATAGTATTGAAGTAAGAAACATGTTTTTTTTGGCATTATCTTACAAATGTGTCCAGTTTTCTGTCCAAATTGCTGGCTTATTTGGTGAATTTGGTCCTACAAATGTTTCT
Source organism: Rehmannia glutinosa (assembly GCA_016081115.2). NCBI lineage: Eukaryota > Viridiplantae > Streptophyta > Magnoliopsida > Lamiales > Orobanchaceae > Rehmannia > Rehmannia glutinosa. Next base: position 565,333 of record JABTTQ020001270.1, read on the forward strand.
CCACATCTCTGTCCATTGCAAGCATTGATCTGCAAATTCCATGTTAAATCACTCAATAGTCACTAGCATTGTACCTAGAGCTGTTAATTTTAACCCGGCCAATGGGATGGCTCAGTAAAATGGCCATTTGTGTTTTCTTAGGCCCGAAATGAGCAGGGTTTTTGGCACCCACATGCCCGAAAAACTGGGTCAGCTTCGTCAACCCGTTTCTTCATTTGTATTTTCGTAGGCTGGGTTGGACTCCCAAAAATAGTGTTTCGGTTACTGTTTGACCCGGACTAACCCATTTGACACCTTAGAATCATTGGCCCCAATTTGAGTGGGCTAGATGGGTATTTGCTCTTAATGAAGCTTTTAGTAGGCCCATTATGGGACCCAATATCATATCATATGGGCCCAATTATTGGGCCAATGGGAATTTGAGGAAATTGGAGGAGGGTTTTAGTTTTTACCACAGGATCAGGAGCATCATCTTGCTTGCACATTACCCATGGCACACCAGTCTGAAGGCCCACAGCCATCTCTGCGGCCCAACGGACATAAGGTGGGCCTTTATCACGGAAAGCTTTTTCTACATTTTGGTACTCATTCTCAATCTGCACAAGTTTTGATGTTCCCAAATATAACTACATTTTTTGTGTGTGTGTACAATTAAGCATTCAAAATTCAAAAAGGTAAAATGAAATTCAAGAGTTTAAACCTGAGAAAGTATAATAGGACCTCCTTGTGAGGCATATAACTTCTCCGACTTCATCAGGTCCACAATTTTCGTCGTAAAATTCTTCATGTAAAACTGCCATCCAGAAAAATAATAAAAAGAAAGTCACATTTTCTGTATTTTTGTAATATGATAGTAATTTAAGAATAATATCGATACCTTAAATGGTTCATTATCGGATCGAAATACAATGTCAGGAACATCATGGAGCCAAAATGGAAGGCCTCTGCATCGACAGATATAGTAAAATAGCTTTTGCAATTATAAGACAACCATGAATTTATTTTCGAAATAGATATTTTTTTGTTTTTAATTATATTGGTTTATAAATAAAAAAAAAAGAAAAATAAATCTCAATAATACTGAAGGTTTTAAGTAAAATACCCATAAGACCATTCAGCCTCAATAAAGGGCCCAATCCGAAGGCAAACATAGAGACCTTGAGATTGTACTTCCTTTATAAATTTCACTATATCATGTCTTCCACTGAAATCATACTGAAATTTCCTTGAAAATATCAATTTTGTACAAATGAAATTACATAGAGAGAATTGAGAAAGAGATAATGTATATTATAGTGTGTGATTTGAATGTGTATTGTGTGTGAGAGCATGGGTATACCTTCCTTATGTCCGGGCTGGGCTTCAGCCCAAGATTGCCTACTTTGAAGCCCATATTATAAACTGTATTTTTTTTTTTGTATTAATAATAGTAGCCCACCCAACCCAATTTATTAATCAGTCCACCCATGTATAGTTCTTTTTTAAGCCTGCATAAGCTAGGCTATACAATTACCCAATTCCCACATCCCAAACTCATTTGTAGATTATATTATTGATGAATCTTTTGTCCTAAATGCTCGTCGGGCACAACTTCAATGACTATTGAAGACAAAAATTATATAAAATTTTACGGTATTGAAAATTTTCATTTTCTAGCCCACCATATCGTCAATCTCTGGATCCGCCACTCTGTGAAAGAGAGAAATGTACCTGTCCTGGTTGGGGCTCATGAAGGTTCCAAAATACATAAGTGTCGATTGCATCTAGTCCGCCTAGTTTGGCTTTTGATATCAGAGATGGCCACATCTGTGAGAGTTATAAAATCATTAGAGGTATGTACGTGATTATATTATAAAATGAAAAGCTTATATCGTCACATATTTTTTTTATGTCTAAGTAATAGAGCTGACAATGGGTTGGTCTATGTGAGTCGTGGTCTTGGCCATAAACTTGGATCGTGTCGGGCCAAAATTTATCCGGTTCGTATTTTCTTGTGCCCCAGGCCAACCCAACAAATGTGTTTTTTGTTGGGCTTGTCCAGCTCTAGCCCGAGTCTAACCTAAAAATGAAACCCAACACAACCCTATATACGGGTTGGGCGGATCGGGTTGTCAGATCGGACCAATTTTGCCAGTTCTTGTAGATATTATTCAAGTAGGCATAAATTCCTAATTCGGTTTACTATTACATCAAACCTTTTGTTACTTTCAAAGGCGGTCTACTAGGACAAAAATGCAATCAGCGTCAATAATTAGGTGGGACAAAGAGCAGTTCACGTGCACCACTCTATTTAACTTGTTGAATTCTAGGTGCTACTTGAAGCAAATCCATTGCTCTTCCTTAAGAAAAAGGAAGAAAAAAAAAGGTGGCAAATAATGTGTAAAATCGTTGAAAATTATGTGTAGTACTACAATAAAGTAGTTTGAGTTTTAACATGTAATGAAATGAAGCTTTTTCCCATGCTTTTCTTGCCTTTATGATAACAACAAACTTGAAATGGTTACAACTTACAAGGCACCAATATTGTCATCATCTATAATATTTCTAGGGGTGTCAATTTGGGTCATCGAGTCAGGTTTATGTTTGGTTTCGGATTGATTTCGGGTTACGCTCAAAATACATCAAAAATTAAGGGGAAAAACAACAACTACGTTTCAGATAAGTTGGTAACTTCGTGTTGGGTTCGTATTAGTGTTCTCTCAGTAACTTCAGGTAAGGTTCGTGACAGGTGTTCGTGTCGGGTCAGGGATTGACACCCCTAAATATTACATCATCTTTCTAGACAAATAAAAAAGAAAATGAATCAAAAAAAAATAATTAACAATTAAAATTCATGGTTGATTAAGTAAAATAATTGCTTCCTTTAATTAGTTCATTGGAACTACCATCAAACAAAAGAATATATCAAAACAACCATGTGACATATGATTCAATATTTCTTTCGTGTTGCTAACTAATTCTTTCAAAGTCAACAAAAAAAGAGAAAAAGGAGAACTTTTTAAAAGACTTTCATCCATTTATATTCAATTCCATCATGTTATTTAGTTACACTGTTTCATCCATTTTCTTGCAAAATAGTAAAGAAACAAAGAAAAAAAAAACGTAACTTTTTTTTTGGAAAACATTCATTTATTTCAACTCAATCCCTTGATCCTATATCCCTCATTTTTCCTAAGACTTCAATCCTCACATTAATTATCCATTTTCTTGCAAAGTGAAGTAAACAAAGAAAAAAATAACTTTTGTTTTGGAAAACTTCCATTTATTTCAATTCAATTCCTTAATCTTGTATTGTTGAGATATGTCACTTCTGAGTTGTCCCACATTAATTAATTAAGGGAAGATGGTCCACTTTATAAGCCAAGTGAGTTACTCCTCCTATCACCAATTGGTTTTAGGATGGAATCTCACTTGATGGGCTTGGGCTCCCTCCCATATTAGGTACGCTTCATGTGTGATCATACCAAGTCCCTCGAATTTAACATGTATCCCTTATTTTTTTACAAGTTATAGTTAAATATAAAACAAAAAAACTTCAAGGGCGTGATTAAATATGCTTTCATTTTGGAAATTTCTTTCTACTAAAGAGTAGTGATGAAAAATAAATGTGAAAGAAAAAGAATGAATTTCAATATAATATGATTGTATATGAGATGAAAATGTAATAATTAATGATAAATGATTCCATACAGAAATAGTAAAATAATGATTGAATATGATTGATAGTTAGAAAAATGTGAGTGGATGAATAATAGAAATTGTGGCAAAACGAGTAAATAATGATTGATGAGAGAAAAAAGTAAAAATAAGTGATCAACATATTTTCTGAAACTTTTCATAATTATTTACGTATTGAGTAAAAAAGATTTTTCCACGGAACGAAATTGGAAAAAAAAAAATTCATAAGCAATTGCAACTTTAAGTCTCACATTGATTTCTTCATCAAAAATTCAAAGGCACCTCATGATTGTTACCATGAAGAAAAAATCAAGAAAACAATTACCAAGAAAAGTGAAAAACAAGAAAACACACACACACACACGAACGCGAAAAAAACACACACACACACAAAGAAAAACTTACATCAGGAGTGCTTCTTGGATAATGAATTGAACCAGAGAACAAAAGCTTCCTTTGTCCATCAATGATTAGTGACCTTCCATCATAGGTTACATCGCCACCACTTGCACCGCCTATCGCCGCCGCCGCCAATCCAAACCACCACAACCACCGGAAACCCACCATATCTTCTCTACTAACCGAGCCCCAAAAACCCGCAACTAAAATAAAACGTCCAAAAAAGTACAACTACTTTTTATTTAATTCACACACATACCAAATGCCAAGAAATATATTCCTATATATATATCACCAACTTATTTATCGTGGCCAAAAAAAAAAACAAAAACTTGGCGCTTACTATTGCATGAAATTGTTAGTGTCCATGAATAACTTAAGTGACTCAAACGTATAAGCTAAGATAAAGAAGTTTCTAAATCCAATGAGAAGTTAAGTTGTAGAGTAATGAATGAATTCTTGCCTTAAAACATGCCATATTAAGAGCAATAAAAAAAATCTTTCTTCTTTTTAAAGAAATTGAAATGGGTATCTTATGTATAAATGTATATCATAAATGCATGCAAAAATCAATCCACTTTTTGTTTTTTCATGTATTAGGGATAATTACAAAAGAACCCTTGAGGTTTGGGGTATTTATAAAAAAATCCAGAAAAGTTTCAAAATTACAGAAAACTCCCTTATGTTGGAATTTGTCTTACATTTACCCCCTTTATAATAAAAAGAATTTCAAACACCCCCAGTGACGGAGCTACGACTCCTATTACGGGGGCACGTGCCCCCGTAGATTTTTCTTTTTCTTTTTCTTTTTTATTTATTATTTATATAACATTATCCTGAAGTTGTAATTTACAAAATATTAATAATATTATAATATGATAAATTGAAAAAATTATTATATAATATTATTAAGAAAAATATTAATAGTATTATATAACATTATTAGTTGATATAAATTTATAAAAACTACATATTAATTGCATTAAAAACAAACAATTTGCATCTTATTGATATAGTTTATAATTGTATTTATTGTGTGTCACCGTTATAAATTTCTGGATCCGTCCATGCTTATATTTATAGAAAATATTACAATTACCCCTTTACATTTAAGATGGAATCAAACATTAAGGGTTTTTTTTTTGTAATTTTGAAACTTATCGTGTTCCTTTGTACATACCCCAAACCTCAGGGGGTTTCATGTAATTATCACGATAAAATTAAGAGGGGGGTGGTGGTGGTGGTGGTGGTATGATTTCTTGGAATGTTAAAATATTATTAATTCTTGATATAATCCAAGTTTCATTAGTCTCTAATGGTGGGGTGGGTAAATTAATGAACAAAATATTTGACAGCTAAAAAATTAATGTTTTATTTGGAACAATGAAGCATTGTGTGCATGTTTTACTTACCATATAGAAAAATGCTAGTTGTCACGGCCGATCGAGGTTGTGAGCTGGTTGCATGTGAATTTCTATTTTTAAATTCTTTTTTTTTTCGAAACGATAGAACTTTTATACATTAACAAAACAAAACTTACACTGCCAACTGGCAAAATAGCCACCTTGAACATACATACATTGATACATGTCAAGGGGAGAACTCCGTACGAGAGGTAAAACCACCGTAAATCGAGGGAGGAAAATAAGAAACAACTAAAAAAAAACACAAAGCAAAAGAAAACTAAACCACCTCCGAAAGGAGGACTAAGGCACTCCTCAAGGGAGACTACCCAACTCGAACAAATCCGGGCACGAGCTACTTCACGCACTGCAAGACAGAAATAACTGACCGCCTACGAGTTTCGCAAATCAACCGGTAAAAATAAAGACTCAATAAAAAATCGAAAAAAAGAAATGAAAAATGCCTCTCCCTCACCCGATCTTCAACCGCAACCCATCACCTACCCGGCTCCAACTCTCCTCTTTGTAGCTCCGATCTCCGACTTGCCTCCACTCTCGATCGGAGAATCCGATCACCTCCGGATAACACAAAAGATGTGCCTTCATTAGCCTCCAACTCCATGTGAAACATGGTTGGGGAGGGGAGGGGATAAGGGGAAGAGGAGGAGGAGAAGAGAAGGGAGGGGAGGGGAAAGGGGGCAGCCGCTGGGGAGGGAGTGGGAGAGATTTAAAGTTAGGGTTTTGGTTTTTTTAGAGAGTGGGAGGAGAGAAAGAGTAGAGAGAGGATTTGTTATGGTTCAATTTCTGTTTTTAAATTCATCGAACGATATTTGAAATTGAGCTACATATGAGAAACTTTGGTCAAAAGGGAATATTAATAATTATAGATACAATTTTAGTCAAAGCTTATAACGTGTTCATCAAATCAATTTTCAATCTATATAGCTATCGGGTCTACGTATTACTAATAATAATTAGTTCTTGGTATTTTGAATTGGCCATCAACTTATAGTTTAATTGTATTTTTGAATTATAGATTGGGGATTGAGTGTGGTGTAGTTGGTTTAATGAATTTTTTTCCAGGTTTTTACTGGATTCGATCCCCACTACCCCACTCCTATTAGGACTGTACTTAAAAAAAACTACAAAATCTTGAATTTTCACTAATTTCATTTTTTACACTCTCATATATGGATTAATTAGTTTACATGATATTTTTATTTCAACCTTGATTTTCTAGTTTGCCATATTATTATTAATTTTCTAATTGTCCACTTTGGTCCCTTAAACTTAGGATCATTTGTCAAATGGAAACGATCAGCCCTTGAATTCTTTAAAATGTTTGGTAAAATTGGAAGTTATATATAGGATTGGGTAACCAGTGTAGAAATTAAAAATGGTGATAAAACTCCATTGCAAGATCAAACAGAGAGAAAATTTTATTATATCAAACTCATCAAATGAACCGTAAGTACAAAACGGATTTTTATACTCCAATTGAGCGCGCCAGATTCAAATAAGCCAATCGCCATCAGACACGTGTAACATTCTAACAGATACTAACAAACAAGAAAAACGCGTGAACCAACTAAAAGAAACGTAATAGCAAAAGTGACGATTTCTTCTATAGACTAAAATGAACAGCAAATACTCAACTGATGTACCGAACTCCCTCCAATGAAGATACCATTTGAACACCCCCGTCAAGTTGGAATGTGGTTTGAAGAACACATTCCTAACTTGAGAAGAAATGAACGGAAGCGCAAAGCACCACCCAACGCCTTAGTGAACAGATCCATTTGGTTGAAGTAAAGAGGATATATGTTGAGGAAGAAGGAACCCAACCTTAAATTGATTACGAACAACATGTCGTCAATATCTAAATGTTTGGTGCGTTCATGGAATACCGGATTAATTGTGATGTGCAACGCAACTTTATTACCACAATGCAAGGGAATAGGCGGAGAGACATTCAACTTCAAGTCACGACCGATGTGGTATAACCATTGTAGCTCGCACAATCGTCGTTGCCATCGACGTGTACTCGCCTCAGAGGATTCGCACACCGTTTTTGCTTCTTGGTCTTCCAAGACACAAGAGAATTTCCAAAGAACACACAATATCCTCGTGATGGACTTTCGAGTGAGGAGACAAGTACCCCGTCTACCAAGATCACAATAAGCATCAAACTGGAAATGTCTCCCACAGGATAGAACAACCCAAGTGAAATGGTCCCCTTCAAATACTTAAGCAAGTGAATAGCCACATCCCAATGAGCCTGAGTGGGTGCATGTACAAATTGACTTAATTGTTGAACTCCATATGAAATATCAGCCTAGACAGTTCAAATAAAGTAGTCTCCCAATGAGCCTTCTAAACTTTCCCGTATCCGAGAAAGGTATCTTTGGCCTCATGAGCGGTGATATTATAACCATGTGGGAAAGGAGTTGTCATAGGTTTACAACCTAGCAACCCCGTATCTTCAAGAAGATCCATGATGTATTTTTCCGACACAAATGTGTCCCTTTACTACTCCTCAACAATTCCGGATCAAGAAAGTACTTAGCCGCCCTAGATCCTTAATGGTAAACAGGTTATGCGAGATAATCCTTGATTCTTGAATTGCGGCGGAAGAATTCCCGATGAATGAGCACATCATCAACATAAATCACAAGTGCCAAATATATATCACCAATGTGCTTGACACAAATAGACAATTATCATGAGGTGATCGCACAAATCCAAACCCCAAAGAATTTGTCGAAAATTCCAAGTTCCATTGCCTTGAGGCCTGTTTTAGGCCATATAGACTCATCTTCAACAGACATACTTCTCCTCTTTTGGCTTTAAAATAACCTTCAGGTGGTAGCATGTAGACCTCTTCATCCAAGTAACCATGCAAAAAAGCATTATTGATGTCTATATGATGTAAATCCCATTGCCTCCGAGTAGCCAAAGCAATTAGCATCCCCGATGTCACTAGTTTAACAACAGGTGAAAAACTCTCCATGAAGTCCACCCCTTCAACGGAGATATCCTTGGCAATCAATCTTGCCTTATACCTGTCAATGGTCCCATCTGAGTTCCTTTTGATCTTATATACCCATTTTGAGCCTATTGCTCTTTTCCCTGCTGGTAGAGGTGTCAACTGCCAAGTTTCATTATCTTCAAGAGCCTAAAGGTATTTCTCAATGGCTTCTACCCATGCCTTATCCCTAGTTGCCTCCACATAGCTGGTAGGTTCACTTCCTGAACTAGAAATGCGAGAGAGAAAAACAGTGTAATCAATAGACATCTGTGGGTTGTGAGTATAGGGAAAGCACTCCAACCCATATGTTGTAGGATTTTTGAATGCCTTGGAACCCAGACATGTTGTGGCATGCTGGACTGAGTTTGTCATATAGTCCTTCAACCAACCAGGTGCCTTCTTGACTCTGTGACCCCTTCCTAAATGATCATGTATCCCCAACTCTTCACTAGGTATTTCTGGTTGATGCTCAGGCTGATGTCCTTGGTTCAAACTTCCCTTTATGAGCTCCAGTTCTAGAGGCAAAACATAGACATCCAAAGACTCTAAACCTGTCATATCTTGGAGGCTCACCATAAAGCAGCTCAAAAGGTGACTTCCAGTTCAACAATGCACTTGGCAGGGAGTTCAATATGTGGACTGCTGCTAAAAGAGTATAAGGCCAAAATTTCTTTGGAATTTTGGACTGAAACAATAAGGACCTAGCAATCTCCAATATGTGTCGATGTTTTCCTCTCAACAACCCCATTTTGTTGGGGAGTATAAGGACAAGCTCTTTGATGTATGATACCTTTCTCAAGCAAACAAATTCGAAGTCGATTCCCAAGGAATTCGAACCATTATCACTTCTAACTTTCTTAACAACCCTTTGGAATTGAGTTTCCACAAAAGCAATAAATCTAGATATATGTGAAGGAACCTCTAATTTGTGCTTCATGAGGTAGATCCAAGTACCTTTAGTAAAATCATCCACAATAGTTAGCATGTAGGAAGTGTTAGTGATGTAGAATGTTCCAAATATTGCCCCCAGGATGTCTATGTGGATTAGTTCAATGCTTGCTTTGTATGAATAGAAGCGAGAGGAAATGATAATCTGACCGCTTTGCTTCATGACAAGTGTTACAAACATCCAATGCATCTCTATTACAAAGTGACTTGAGGAAAATGTATATGTTGCAAACAACTTATTAAACTATGTCCTAACCTTTTATGCCATATCTCGCAAATTATTCAAAGACGTCATTATTGCTAGGAACAACACCACAAAACTCAAATCTTCAAAATGTATAATCCAAAGCAAAAACTCTTCCCACACCGCACTTTCCCATTCTTAGGGTCCCGCAACCAACAACCTTGCCGAGAGAACATACACTCAAGGCTATTTCCACCTAAGAATCGACTCACCGATAACAAATTGTATCTAAAACTAGGTACAACCAATACATCCATTAGACTGATCTCTTCAGACAATCTCACACTTCTAGACCGTGTAACTGATATTTGAGTGCCATCAGGTAAGTGCACATTAACAGGAGTAGGTAAAGCAACAAAATCAACAATCAAATATGGAAATGCACATATATGTCTACTTGCACCAGTATTCACAATCTAATCATCCTTTCCAAGAGTACTCAACAAAGATAATGCAAATTGAGCATTGGTTTTAATACCTGAGCAATCAGCAAAGTGAGAAAATGTGTGTATGTCATCAGATCCTGCCGTTCTTTGACTAGACAAATATTTTGCAACTTCCTTCTGAATCATACTCGCAAAATCTGGATAATCACTCTTCTTTGAGCTTTCTTCCACTTTTGTCTCTTGGTGTTGAAGTTTCAACTCCTTCAACCATGTTGATAGCCTGTCCAAGCCTTTGTTCCTTGAGATCTTTGTACCAGTCTGGGTATCCATGTAGTTTAAAGCATTCATTGACTTCATGACCTTTGAATCCACAATGCTCACACAATAATTTCATTTTCTCTTCCTTTGTTCTCTTTTGTTGTCCTCTTCCATTACCTCTTCCATAAGCAACATTGCTTCCTCCACCTCTATGATATCCTCTACCATAACTAGATCCAGATCCAGGCACAATTTTGTTAGGATTTCCACGAGCGAACATAGCAGCAGTATCAAGTGGATCCAATATTTTGTTATGTGTGACCTTTTGTTTTTCCACCTTCAATATCATTGAATATGCATTGTTTACAGTAGGCAGTGGATCCATAAGAAGTATTTTATTTTTAACAGGCTCAAAACTCTCATTTAACCCCATCAAAAATTGTATCAGCTTTATATCCATATCATTCGCACATATTGCTTTACTAGCTCCACATTCACATTCAGGTAATTGGACCAGGCACGAGTATTCATCCCAGGCATTTTAGCTTAGTAAAATAAGTAGTAATCGTGGAAGTACCTTGAGTAAAGTTTGTAATCTCCTTCAGAATCGATATCTCGATAGTCCATTGCTTTCTCCATATCTTTCGGCCAATTCATCCCACAGCTGCTTCAAGCTTTTCACATATATAAACGCTTCCACAATTTCCTTCGAAATAGCATTTAGGAGCCATGAAATAACCATACAATCCACTTTCTGATATTGTTCGAACTCCGCAAAGATCCTCATCCGGAACAAAGAATAAAGCGATAGATAGATGAATCCTAGCTTCGATTTCGCTCCTAATGCCAATCTCATTGCTCTGCTCCAATGAAGATAATTGGAGCCAGTAAGTTGATTGGTAACAAGTACCATTCATGGATGATCAGATCCATGCAACGAAAGTGGATCCAAATCCTTCGCATATACCGAAATTGCTTGTGTATTTTCCTCATCTTCTCATTTTCCATTGATTCCTCCGTTTCTTCGAACCATATTGATCGACTATGGCTCTGGTACCATGTAGAAATAAAAAATGGTGATAAAACTCCATTGCAAGATCAAACAGAGAGAAAATTTTATTATATCAAACTCATCAAATGAACCAGAAATACAGAGCGGGTTTTTATACTCCAATTGAGCGCGCCAGATTCAAATAAGCCAATCGCCATCAGACACGTGTAACATTCTAACATATACTAACAAACAAGAAAACCGCGTGAACCAACTAAAATAAACGTAATAGCAAAAGTGACGATTTCTTCTATAGACTAAAATGAACAGCAAATACCCAACTGATGTACCGAACTCCCTCCAATGAAGATACCAACTGAACAACCAGATTTTCAGTTATGCATAAGAGTCTAAAGTCTTGCACATTAGTTCTAGAATATCATTGAATTAAGGGTTGAAGTTCTCAACTAAATACTTATTAACCTCATCAACAAAATTGTTATTTTGGATGAAATTAACTAAAGCTGACATTGGAACTAGTTGGGTGAGCCTAGTGACCACGAATATTACTCTTCAGATAATAGAACCAGGTTCAAGTCTCTGCAATGACATGATCAAATTTTTTTTTTAAAAAAATTAAAGCTGACATTGGAGTGGATATCTTTAATGTGCTAGTTTACAAGAAAATCATTGGGTATGTTTGTTTAGTGATTGGGAGTGATTGGGGGGAGTTTCTGGGAAATGATTGGGGGAAGGGGGTTTGATGTGATGTATTGGGAAATGTGTGTATTAGTAGAGAAATGCATCGGGAAACGTAATATATGTTTGGTTGGTGATTGGGGGAAGTGATTGGGGGAAGTGGGTGATTGGGGGAAGCTAACCAAACATAGCCATTGCGATTTTTTGCTGCAAGTTATATTCTACATTTTTTTAAAAAAAAAAAGTTCTTATGAAATCCGTTCCACATTATAACTTCGACCCCTAAAAACAAAATTAAAACAAATTCTTCCCCTCACCCCCACCAAAAAAAAAGATTAATTCTATTTGGCCCCAAACCCAATATTTTTTTAAGCACTACTTATTTTGTTTTTCTTTTTTATGTGTGTGTTTATTTTTTGTTCATTTTAGTTTGGGTTTCGTAATGGGTCATTTTTCAGAAATTCTTCTTAATGGGCCGAACTCATCTGAAAAAGCCTAATTATACAGCCCGTCAGTGCACGTCGACCCAATAGAACAATCTCAGAGCCGTACCCGGTTTTTACTAGAGATGTTAAACGGGCTGGCCCTAGCCCTATAGGGTCAGTCCTAGCGGGCTTTGGACTAAACGGTCTTCAGGCTAAACGGGCCGGTGTTAAATGGGTTGACAATATTGGAACCTAACCCTAACCCTAGCGGACTTCGGGCTAAACGAGCCAATATCGGACTATAGTAAAAAAATTAAAAATTATATATTTAAATTTAAAATTTCAAACTTGATTATATATAACATTTAATTTTAACATTTAAAGTTAATCTTAAAAAAATCCATGCATGTTTATAATTATGTTGCATTAACAAAATTATAAAATTAGATTTAGCACCATTTAGAAATATAATTTATATCCTAAATAATCTAATAAGACTATGTGACATTTTCTTATTTAGAATAAAAATAGAAAAATAAATTAAGTAATAAATAAAACAAATAAAAAAGAAGCTTTTCAAGAATTTATAGCTTGTTTAATAAAGTTAAACTTAAAGATGAGGGAGATTTGAATTTGAAAAATAAATTTACTAGTAATAGTAGGTAATAAAAGTAGATATAAAATATTAGAATTATATTTATTTTAAAAAAATAAAAATAGCGGGCTAACGGGCTAGCCCGGTTAACCTTCGGGCTAGCCCTAACGGGCTTCGGTTTAAATAGTCCGGGCCAAAAAAGCCCTGATTTAAACGGACCAAAATAATTCGACCCTAACCTTCTTTTTTTCCGGTTTAAACGTGTTGGGATATGGTCCAGCATCCTGCCTGCAATGGGCTTTAAAAGAGGCGCGAGGCGCGACCCGCGATTCGAACTCGTGAGCGCTGGATTGCATAGTTAAAGGATAGCTTAAAGGATATGATTTGGACTACCTATACCAACAGATGCATCTTCTTTTCTGGTGCCCATTATATAGAAACTTTGAGGTTAAGCGTGCTTGGCCGGAGTAGACATAGGAATGGGTGACCCCTGGAAAGTTTTCGAGTGCGGCGTGAGTGAGGACAAACGCGCTAAAAAGACTCGTGTTGGTTTGTGGGGACATCGCCAATCCGAGTAGCGCTAGAGGTCCAACAACCGGTATCGAGCAGTCACGAGTTCGAATTCCCTTGGAAGACGCGCAGTGGAGGTTGCCAGGAGCGGTGGAACTGAGATGCTGGCGCAACGGAGGTAAACGAACCAGAATTGAATGGTAGGTTGCCAGGTGGCCAGAACTAAGGTAAAACGGACTGGAACTGAAGGTGTAGGTTCTTTGGGTGGACCGTAATTGAAGGGTAGGTTGCCAGGTGGCGGAACTTAGGTAAAACAGATCGAATTGAAGGTGTAGGTTCTTTGGGTGGACCAGAATCAAGAGTAGGTTGCGGATGGCCGGGGAATCGAGGTAAACAGATCGAACCGAAGGTGTAGGTTGGGTGGCCGGACCGAGAGGTCGGGCGTGACGCGACGCTTGAAGAAGTTGGCGTTAGAATCGGGAAGTTTGGCGGGCAATGGAGGTTGCCAAGATCGAGCCGAGACGCCGACAGTCGGGAGGGGATTGTTGGGATATGGTCCAAAGATCCCGCCCGCAATGGGCTTTAAAAGAGGCGCGGCGCGACCGCGATTTGAACTCGTGAGCGCTGGATTGCATAGTTAAAGGATAGCTTAAAGGATATGATTTTGACTACCTATACCAACAGATGCATTTTTTCGTGCCCATTACATAGAAACCGAGGTTAAGCGTGCTTGGCCCGGAGTAGACATAGGATGGGTGACCCCCTGGGAAGTTTTCCGAGTGCGGCGTGAGTGAGGACAAAGCGCTAGAAAAGACTCGTGTTGGTTTGTGGGGGGACGTCAATCCGAGTAGTGTTAGAGGTCCAACAAACGGTCGGGCCAACGGACGGTGGCCCTTTAACATCTCTAGTTTTTACTTCGAATTGAACACCTCCCCCTCCCAAAAAAAGGTCCTTTTATTTTTATTTATGTGATTTTGTTGAAACTATTTAATCGTGAGAAAAAAATTGCAGGAGTAATATTGTGAGTGAGCTGGTGTGGCAATGGTGGGGAAGAAAAGCTTTGCGATAGCCAGAGACCCGACGGCATTGGGGTGCAGCTGCAAAAGATTTACAAAATTCACGATAACCTTTCGGTCTCGCTGGCCTCGCCACTGATGTACAAATCCTGTAAATTTGCTACTATTAATATTCCCTTAGTACTCATTAACTTATGTTTGGAGTTAAAATTGTGTCATTACGTAGAGTTGTGTGCAAATTCTGAAAGCTTAGCGGGTATGTAATGTTGGAATTGGTCTTTGAGAAATTGAGTGTTGACCCGATTTTGACCAATTAATTAAGTGGTTTCCATTTGTGAAAAATGGAATTAAATTATTTATAAAAATTCTACTAAGAGAGTAGATGAGAATGGCATTTGGAATTTCTCAAAACCGATTCCGGGTGAATGAGAAATTAATGCTAGAAGTTAGCCACTTAATACAAATAAATGGTATGGAAAATAAAAAATGTGGGGGATGAGAGATGCCCCATCCCACATAGGAAAAATGAGGCAAAGTTGCACACTTTATTTATCCCAAATTGGACAAATGGGTTTGGGCCCTTGGGGGCACCCAAGTTTTTAAAAGGGAGAGGACCTACATGCTTCTGGGTTTGCTTCAAAGCACACACGCGCGCCGCCGCCGCCGGCCGGCTCGGCTCGGCCTGGGTCGTGCTGGGTGCCGAAGTGTTGCGCATGCACGCACGGGTAGGAGCACGGCCGTGCGTCTGGTCGTGCTCCCCTGCGCAGGTGCGTCTGTTCAGCGCAAAAGGTGTCTTTTCGAAGGTGTCTTTTCGAGCCAAAAGACATGTTCTTTCCATATGGGGCGTCCAAGGCCTATAATAATCGATCCCTGGTGACTGAAAAACACACGAAAATAATCAGATAACATAATACGAGCATTGCATTCTGCATATTGCCCTTAATCTCCTTCAAAAGCTTGAAAGTCAAGAACAACTTGTTGTTCGTCCGGTTTTGCTGTGCTGCTAACCGAGACTGTAAAGTTGTTGTATCTTAGAGGCGAGCGCCGGAACCGTAAGCACTAGTATACGGGGCGTTTTCGTCTTGCGGAGACTGATTCGAAATCAGGACTCGACTTAAATAAGCCATTTTCTGTAAACAGAAACCTTTCTTCAAGTATAATTTACCCAACATGTAATGCACCAGCATGTTTGAGCAGGCTAATGAATTTTTTATTTTATTTTTCCTTGAAATATTAAGTGCATACATGTGATCGTGGCTTTCTTCATGGTGCCTTATATTGTTGTAAGTTTCATTGAAGAAGGAGATTAACATTTAAAGGTCTGTTTCACATTATCATGATAGATTCCCTGCTTCACAATTAGAGTCTCTCATGAAGTTACTGAAACAATGTCCACTGATATGCCAAGAGGATTTCCGACTTCTTCTTCGAACAATACTAAAAGGTTGTCCGTAGGTTTGAGGAAGGATCTTGGTATATGATACCTGAAATTGTAAGAGGGTGAAATCAGAAAATTAGAAGGAAATTCTATTTGTATAATGCCACAGATTATTAAGTTAGTCCGTGAACTATAGTGGAATATTAGGGTTGCAAACTTTTATTTGAGGAAACAGATAATTCATAAAGGATTAGTATATATGTCAAGATTTAATCTCCAAGTTGTATACACATTGTGGTGATCTTACCATGTTTGTGAAGGAGAGCCAGCAGGTGTAAGAAAGGAGATCCAATACCGGCCAATACTTTGACCATTTATCCATGCTTCGCCTTTTCCCATGGAGCCAAGATTTAGTGCAACAGGATCAGTACCTTTGGGTGCATCAAATTTGGTCTGATGAAGGCAGTAAATCATTATTTTATGGTATTGGAAAATGAATTGAAAGGTCATAGATATACAGACTAGTCAATCACACGTGAAGAGAAGTTTAAATAGAATATAAACTTGATTACCGAGACTTCGTTATGTCAGTTCAAAAAAAACATGAATACCAATTATGTTCTGTATGAAATGGGATAATTACATGAGAATGAATAATTAGGAAACCATATGGAAATATTCCTATTCTTACCTTATACCATTTAAGTGGATGAGAAGAGGAGTTAAAACTGTTCCATAGTGTGCGACTTGATCCTTCTTCTGTATAAAGCTGTAACCTCTCTCCCAATAATCCGACCTTTCCAACAATTGGCAAATGAAACCATATTTAAAATTGGCAGGAAGAACAATCAACAGTTTTAAGCTACACTTTGTAGGAAAATCACTAATTGTTGGATATGGTTCACGAAACCATAAATGTTGTTAAAATCTTGAGGGGCTACTTGATAATATTTGTTTACCAAGGAAATAGTCTAAATCTTAATCTCCTTATGATTTTAAAAGGTTGGTTTTTTCATGGACATTCTACAAGTATGTAACTACCTGATATCCCCATGAATAGTTCGTCAAATTTTTGACTACTTGATTTTCTTGAACACTGACAGTTTGCAATCCAGTAGCTCTACGCTCCAAATATGGCCCTGAATCCTGGGGTTGCCAGTTAAAAATAAATAATAAGGATTGGTTGGAATGGTAACAATGCGATACTGATAAAAATATTCATAAGAAGTGGGGACTATGCTATGCAATCACAAAAGTGATCTGAACCTGAAAAATGTTCAAATGGACCTGAAGGGAAAAGGATTTATACCAGAAAAGGAAAAAAATAAGATGGAAAAATACCGGTAACCCAACCATAATGCTTAGCAAAGAGATGTTGTTCACTCCACTTTTTAAAGCGACAGAGGTCTTCAAAGTGAAACTTGTATTTCTATAGATCCCATGTCCAGAACCTAAGGAGGCAAATCATAGCCAAATATGTATTATTTTTACACATGATTTAACATTCTTGCTGTGAGATTGGATAATCTAAATGCATTTTCATTGTGTATTTTTTATTCTCATCCAAAGATTTGTCTGTTTGGTGGTCTTTTGCACTAACGAGCATATTTTTTATTTATGACTTGTGTTATAACCTCAGTTTATCTTACCAATAGGTACTCCATTGACAAATGCGCGTAGTACATGTCCACGAGACTCTACGCTGATCACAGGCTTTGAATCCTCGGATTGCTGATAACTACATTTGGTATGTTGCTGTTAGTTGCTAAGAACATTTATAATAGAAATTATGAGAATGATTAATGTCTCTGCTTATTCTAATATCTGCTTGTTAGAGCATATGCAATTCATATATTTGGTTGATAGGCAGCTCAAAACTCTTATGTGTAGTTTTCACAAAAAAAAAAAAAAAAAAAAAGAAAAAAGAAGAGGTTTTCGTTGAATAGAAATAAAATAGTTAAGCATTTATATTACTGATTGTTTGTAATTGTTGGAAAAAAGTGGAGAATGTACTTTATGGCATTAAATTTTACCTAGGATTTATATTCCGATGCTTAGTTTTTTAGCAAAATCAGGTCTAATATTTTTATATCAATGCAACTTTCAGTGCCTTCTGAAGTACGATTCACTCTTTTATGGAAAGTTACTCTATTGTGTGCTTAAGTGGAGAACATACATTTTCAATCATATTGTAGCAACAAATTCAAAGTTGAAGATGCTTAGATGCGACGAAAAGATTCTTCAAACAAATTTACGGATATTGACTTACCTGGCGGTGTACCATAGATAATCTGATGCATCTTTTGTAGTGTTCGTATGCTCTAGCAACAAAGCTGACCTGAATGAGGTATCATCAAATACTGGAATAACCTCGCTGTATTCTTCCCATATTTTTGGTGAGTCCAACTTCACAGCTGGTTGCCTTTTTCTAGTACTAACTTGTGTGGTTACCTGTTGATGATGAAGACAATGAACGAAGGTTTAGTTTTAGAGTTAATTACAAACGATACCCTTGAGGTTCAGTCTAATTACACAAAATCTCAGTTATCTTTCAAAATTACAAATACGTGTCTCTTTTACAAATTACACCCTCACGAGGGGGTATTTGTAATATCTTAAGAGTTTTTTTTTTGTAACTTTGAAAGATAACTCTAGATTTTTGTAATTAGGTTAAACTTCAGAGGTAGTTTTTGTAATTTACACATCCAGCATAAGGTATTCTGGTACATGCCTTGGCTGTGTTAAATGCCACTGTTTTGCAGTCTGGCAAGATGCTAATTGATTTAGGAGGAAGTTGATATGTTTGATTTAGAAATTGGACGTCTGCGTTGTTTGTACGGTCTGTGTTCACGAGTAATGCTGCACATTCTCCATTTTTTCCAGAGTATACATAGGCCTGTTTTAAGAAAGACAGCCAAGTGTATATAAACATCAAGGAAATTAAAGAACACAAAAACTTGTGTGAGACAGTCTCATGGATATCCTATATTTAAATAGAATTTTGGCCCAAACTCATACTCGTGAATAGAATACATATTTTTGTATGTTTTTTGGGATCCGTCTCATGAACTTAGATCCATGAGACGGTCTCACATAAGACCTCCTCATTAAAGAAATATGCAGAAATCTCGAGAAACTTACTTCTTGTAGTGCACCCAAAGAGAAATTAGTTTGTACTCCATAAAGTAGAGTCTGCGAGCATAGCTTTATTGCTGCATGCAACTGCTGAAGATGGCCCCATTTTGGCTGGTTAATTGAACCTTTAAGTTTCAGAAAGTTACATCATTAATTATTGGGATGGCATTTGGTACTTGAGATTTGATGCATATTTGTATGATATATTACCATATTCATCCAGGGGAGCTGGATCATAGTAACTGGTCAATGCAAATGCAGAGGATGTCCTTCCTAAATTGGTTCCTCCATGATACTGAATGAAGAGAAGTACACTCTCAGTAGTTCACAGAAAAAATGAATGATCAAAATATGTATCCATTATATTTGATATTTGATTCTTGGGTTAATTACAATTTACAAAGAATATTGTAACGAGCTGGGGCTATCCCAAACGGACTCTTTTCTTAGACTTTTTTTCTTTTGGACTTTCCATCCGCATCGCACTCATGGACTTCCCATGAAACCCACTTCCAGGAGTGGGAAGTCCATGAATGGCGACGCGGATGGAAAGCCCAAAGTGAAAAAGTTAAGGAAATAGCCCGTTTGGGATGACCGACGATAACCGTCGGTCGTTACAGATACCCTTGAGGTGTTTAGTCTAATCCAAAATACCCATCTTATCTTTCAAAATTACAAGTAACCCTTGATTTTTGTTTGTGCTATACAAATTACACCATCTGTGTATTTGTTAAGTAAATACAAACCTGGCGGGGTGTTTGTATTACCTTAAGGGATATCTGTAATTTTGAAAGCTTACTGTATAATTTTGTAATTAGGTTAAACATCAGGGGCAGTTTTTGTAATTTATTCAAGGTTTGAATTTGCCTATGTAAAGGTGTAGACAAGTTTACCATGTAATAGTTTATGTAGCTCCCATTCATATTGGCGATGAATAGAGCAACCTGATAAGCAATGTCCTCAGCTGATCTGATTCTTGTGACATTGCCATATACATCATAGCTTCAAATGGAGAAGAAGATTAAATTGTAAGTTATTACATTTCATTGCATAGTATTGAAGTAAGAAACATGTTTTTTTTTTTGGCATATCTTACAAATGTGTCCAGTTTTCTGTCCAAATGGCTGGCTTGTTTGGTGAATTTGGTCCTACAAATGTTTCTCCACATCTCTGTCCATTGCAAGCATTGATCTGCAAGCAAATTCACTTGTTAAATTACTCTGAGCCAAAACTTAGCCTTGTAATGAAACTAAGGGCCATCAAATCAAATCCCATATGGGGCGATCCCAATGGGCCTGTAATGATCAATAGAGAGTTCAGGAAAGGGTTTTACCACAGGATCAGGAGCATCATCTTGCTTGCACATTACCCATGGCACACCAGTGTTAAGGCCCACAGCCGTTGCTGCGGCCCAACGGACATAAGGTGGGCCTTTATCGCGGAAAGCTTTTTCTACATTTTGGTACTCATTCTCAATCTGCATAAATTTTGATGATCTGAAATGTGAGTACACTTAACATACAAAATACAATAAGGTACACTTTGATTTCAAATGATTCCATCTAAGGTTAATTTGAAATCCGCAAAATGACTTCAAATATAGCTTTTTTTTTTTTTTTTTTTTTTTTTTTTTTTTTTTTTGAGGGTGAAAACAGATTATATTAATACTTAAAGAGATCTCTCATCCTCTGGGAGGAGATGAGTAAGTTCAGAGGGAAACAAGCGGAAAAAAACAACAACTACTCATGTTTGAAAAAACAAATTTAGCTAGTAGATGGGCCATGACATTGGCCGTCACGAGGGACGTAGCGAATAGTGAACGAATTGAAAGAGGTACTGAGTTCATGGATGTCGTCGATCACCCGTCCAAGATATGTGAGGTTAGGGTCGTGCTCGGTATGAGTTGGCGAGCTGTTGGCGAGTCCGTTTCAGCCTCCACATGGTGTAATTGGAGCTCTTTGGCAAGTTTTAGCCCTTCCCGACAAGCTATGGCCTCCATGATGTCAATGGCGAATTCTTGGTTGTATTTCCGAGCTAGCACTTTAATCACTTCCCCATTAGACGCTCGTATTGCTACGCCGATACCCGATCCTTCTCCTTTCACAATCGATGCGTCGAATTAATTTTGAACACTCCTTCCCAGACGCCAACGGGTTTCCTTGTTTGCCTTCGACATGTTTCTTTGGTTTGTCTTTGTTGTCACGGTATTCCTGTAAACATCTCGAAGCCAAAGAAAAACATTCGGTATGGGTTAGATTTTTTCCTTCAAAAGTTCGCATATTCCTCGCGCACCATAAAACCCATGTAACATAGCATACATTGAAACCACATCATCATCCTTAACTTTAGCCATTTCTAACATTTTGTTAGATCCGCCATAGAGGCTAGAGTGGTAGTAAGAAGTGGGTCGGGTCAAGCCGAAGTGGGAGGCGCCCGAGAAAAAAAAAGAGCTCCGGGCGATCCGTAGTGCATGTTCAATAGTTTTGGCTCCTTCGCCACATCGCTCGCAATATGGGTTAGGAACAACCTTCCGTCGAAATAATGCTCGAGACGGGAAGTGCGTTGTGAAGCATTTTCCACACAAAAATTTGCACCTTGGGAGGTATACGAAGTTTCCACACCCAATTCCATAAAGCGTTGGAATTTTTCAAGATGAGGGTCTGCTTGTGAATTTGTTGTCCAAGGTCGACCAACCTTATATCCGGATTTGACGCTATATTGACCATTAGCCGTGAAATGCCATGCCAGCGGTCTTCGCACCAAAAATTACGCAGCGGAATATTAAGGATCGTCCTAGCATCCTCATGCGTAAAGATTTGATGAACCAAGTCCACATTCCATTCCGCTTGCTCCTCGCGAAATAAATCTCTAACCAAAATATCCCCAGGTGTTTCACCATTGGGCCGACAAGGTGAAAATGTGATTCGGATGGTAGCCAAGGGTCCTTCCAAACTCAGATCGAGTTCCCGTTCCCTATTAGCCGTCTAGAACCCTTTCGGATAATTTCTCTTCCTGCGACAATACTTCGCCAGGTAAAACTGGGGTTGTGACCAATTGTAGCAGATAGAAAATCTCCGTTCGGGTAATATCGAGCTTTTAGAGTGCGGGCTAGTAGAGAATTGTCATCCTGGATTAGTCGCCACCCTTGTTTGGCCAACATGGCTTTGTTAAAAATTGATAATTCTCTGAATCCAAGGCCCCCCTGATCTTTTGACTTGCACAAGGAATGCCATTGTAGCCAATGAATTTTTTGTTCGTCCCTCTTTTGGCCCCACCAGAAGCATGCCATAATTGAATTTAATTTTTGGCATATTTCTAATGGGATTTGGAAGCAACACATGATGTACGCCGGAATTGCTTGAGCCACGCTTTTCAATAGTGTCAACTTTCCGGTGAGAGCATGATGGCCTTCCGCTTTTTCAACTTTCTCTCGAATCCAAGGCCCCCTACCTCCCTTACCCCATTTCCTAACCCCCGAACACGGCCTCCCCTCTACTGGACCCAAAAACCCACCCGGAGTGACGACTCCTCCATTATTACCACTCTCTCACACCTCTACCCACACCTTCAAACCATGACAACACTCACCCTATCCAATGACACATTTACTCATTCCCCTCAACGAAACTATCAACATACAAACCCAACCCATACCCGCCCCAATAAAAACAAGCACTGGACTCGCTTCACCACCCGAAAGCATCTCGCTAACCATAACCCTATCACTACATCCCCAAAAAAAAAAAAAAACAAAAAACCACAAACAGACACAAACTCATCCCAACCCACCCCCGACAAAAAAACCCAAACAAGACAACCAATCGCCACTACGGTGAATGATACCAATATCGTAGTTCAAACGGCGGAGATCGCTAGTGAGCGGCCCACGAGCACAATGAGTTGCCTCAGTTGATTGGGCTTGGGCTTGGGAACCCCAGACAAGATAAGTGCTTTCGCGAGACATCAAAAGGAAAGATCCCACAATTGTTTTCCTTATGGAAACAAAGTTACTTAACCGGAAATATCCAAAATTTGTGACAAACTTGGCCGATAACTACTTTGCGGTAGAGCGTGATATGCGAAACGGTGGTGGTAGGCGAGGCGCTTATGCATCATGTGGAAGGAGTCACCCAATTATCGACAATATCAATCTCTTCACGCTATAGACACCATGATCGACGGCAATGGCGGTTAACAGGTATTTATGGATGGCGGAAGAGCAACTAAAACCGCAAACATGGCAACTCATCAAATCTCTCCATTCCAACGACGACACCCCGTGGCTTTGTGTTGAGATTTTAATGAAGTTTTATACCATTTCGAAAAAGTGGGAGGCGGCATCAGAAGGATGAGAACAAAATAAAAGCGTTAAAGGGATACGCTATCGGATTGTAATTTGGACGACCTTGGTTTCGACGGTTTCAATTTTACTTGGACGAATGGGCAAGAAGGTACGGATAATATACAAGAGCGCTTGGATAGATGTGTAGCTAATATATCATGGGTCGGCCTCTTCCCACAAGACAAAATCGAACATTTGGTTCGGGTGGCATCGGATCATTGTCCGCTTTTTATCGACTTGGGCAGCCGCTAAGACTCGAGGCAGGAAAAATCGGCAACGCATGTTTAGGTTTGAAAAAATGTGGCTTCAAGATGCATCTTGCAAGTCATTTGTACAACAGCGTGGAATTCTTACCCGGGAGGGTGGCTCCCACGCAGACAAAGACTAAAATTCACCAATCGGGATTTCTCTTCTCCAATGGGAAGCTACCCATTTTGGGATGATTAAGCAATTGGATTGTGCACGGTCTCAACTAGCAAAGCTTCAAACCTTGCCACCCGTTCGTAACAATATCTCATCCGCTAAAGCATTGGAACATAAAATTATGTCTTTAATGAGGCGTGAAGAAACCATGTGGTTCCAACGCTCTCGGGCTAATTGGATCAAAGATGGCGACAAGAACACGGCCTTCTTTCATAAAATGGCTAGCGATTAAACGAGAAGAGGAACTCTATTGAAAAAATTATGAACACTTCGGACAATGGGTGGAGGACAAGATGGCATTGCAAAAGTGATTCAAACATACTACGTAAATTTATTCACGCTAATCGCTAATCCAAATTTCACTCGGGTACTGGATGCAATAAACCCTGGAATGCCTAGCGAAATCCAGATTGAGATTGGCGCACCATTCATCGAGACCGAAATTGTCGCGGCACTTTCCCAGATGCACCCTTCAAAGGCCCCCGGGCCCGAGTATGCCCGCCACTTTTTTCCAAAGAATTTTGGTCTTAAAAAAAAGAGGTGGTCGCTACTACCCTCAATATTCTTAACAATGGAAGGACCCCTCACCCCTTAATCATACACACATCATCCTTATCCCCAAAAAAA
Source organism: Rehmannia glutinosa (assembly GCA_016081115.2). Taxonomy (NCBI): domain Eukaryota; kingdom Viridiplantae; phylum Streptophyta; class Magnoliopsida; order Lamiales; family Orobanchaceae; genus Rehmannia; species Rehmannia glutinosa. Next base: position 589,818 of record JABTTQ020001270.1, read on the forward strand.
AGAACACTTCCCTCCCCAGTGATTTTAGGCCTATTAGCCTTTGTAATGTGATCTTTAAAATCATTACTAAAGTCATCGCTAATAGACTTAAAATTGCGTTGAACCATATTATCCACCGCCAATCATCGGCTTTTGTTCTGGTCGTTTGATAACGGACAATGCACTTTAGCCTTTGAGGTTTTTCACGCCATGAAAAATAGCAAAGCTACTAAAAAAGGATCCTTCGCACTCAAGCTTGACATGAGCAAGGCTTATGACGGGGGTTGAGTGGGACTTTCTGCATCAGGTCATGATACGTCTAGGCTTACCCGGTCATCTTGCATCTCTTATTATGCGGTGTGTTACCACGGTTTCATATTCTATTCTTATTAACGGTATCCCGGTAATTCTTTTGTCCCCACGAGAGGCTCCTCAGGAGACCCTCTCTCCCCTATTTATTTCTATTTTGTGCAGAGGCCTTCTCTTCCCTTATTAGATGCTCGGAGATTGCAGGTAGAATTCATGGTATTAAAATTTGCAGACGGGCACCGGCGGTATCCCATCTATTTTTTGCCGATGACAGCATAATTTTTGGGCGAGCTACGGCAACCGAAATACAAGAAATCCAGAATATCATTACCACGTATGGGGAAGCATCTGGGCAAGTGGTTAATTTCGAAAAGTCGGAAATCACTTTTAGCAAGGGTGTCGAACAAACTAACGCATTGGCATTAGCTAATCGGTTGGCGTACACAAGGTTGATAAACACCAAATTTATTTGGGACTACCAAAGCATGTGTGGGGTCAAATATAGCTTTGAATGATTTGAAATTCGTTATAAAATTACTTCATCCAAACAATTTCGATGGATTTATTATTATGGATTTGAAATTCTTCTCCAAATCTATCAATCCAAATAGATCCTAAGATAAAAGAAGTCTGAGAGATTCTTCGGTTTTCTACCTGAGAAAGTATAATAGGACCTCCTTGTGAGGCAAATAAGTTCTCAGACTTCATCAGGTCCACTATTTTCGTCGTAAAATTCTTCATGTAAAACTGCCATCCAGAAAGGCAAAAAATTTACTCACATTTTCTGTATTTTTGGAATATCATAGTAATTTAAGAATAATATTGGTACCTTAAATGGTTCATTATCGGATCGAAATACAATGTTCGGAACATCATGGAGCCAAAATGGAAGGCCTCTGCAGCAGCAAAATTTATAAATATTAGCTGTTGTGTATTTATTGAAATATAGAAAATTTTAATAATTAATTATAGTGGGTTTCCGGAAAAATAAATAAGAATAAGCAAATACCCATAATTCCATTCAGCCTCAATAAAGGGCCCAATCCGAAGGCAAACATAGAGACCTTGAGATTGTACTTCCTTTATAAATCTCACTATATCACGTCTTCCACTGAAATCATACTGACAATTATTTGCAAAATATCAGCATATATTAGAGTATTAGACAATGGACTTATACACCTATTATATGTGCCAGTGTGTTATTTTGAAAGTGAATTTGTGATGATGAGAGAGAGAGATTCACTTGTCCGGGTTGGGGCTCGTGAAGGTTCCAAAATACATAGGTGTCGATTGCGTCTACTCCACCAAGTTTGGCTTTCGATATCGAGGAGATGGCCACATCTGTAAAAGTTATATAGCCATTAAATGTGTACAAGATGATATTATTAAAAACAATTTCCATTACGTAAATTTTATACGTATTCAAGATAGTATTTCAAGTAGCCAAGTAGGTAACACCCCATAAACGCATAATTCCTTTTACATTAACAATCAAACCTTTTGCTAATTTTCAAATGCAATCTATTAGGAGAAATGATAATCAACATCAATAATTAGGTGGGGGAAGAAGAGTAGTTATCAATTTGTAACATAAGATGGAGTATTTTCTTTTTCATGTAGCTAATTTTTTCTTGGAAAGTAAATAAAACAGATAAACATAAGAAACTTTTGAACGACTTTTTCATCCATTTCTATTTATTCCGTTAACCATGTAATGTTCTTTAGTTAATTATTTTCTTTCATGTTGTGGAATTTTTTTGCAAATAAAGAAAACAAACGTACAAAATATTTTTTTTGGGAAAACTTACATTTATTTCATTTCAATAATAACTTTAATCCTCACATCTATTGTCTTCATATAAAATTCAAAAGCACCTTTCCTCAAAAAAAAAAAAAAATTCAAAAGCACCTCATTATTGTTAACAGGGGCATAGCTAGCCCACTGAATATCCCTAGCCTAAATATATTTCCCCTATCTCAACTATTTTATCCCTTTAATTTTTTTTTCATTTCTTTTCCATAGAAAAAAGGGCCCCGACCCCCTAGCTACGTCCCTGATTATTAACAAGAAAAAACACAAGTAAACAATTACCAAGAAAAGAAAAAGAAAAACACACAAAAAAAAAGAAAGAAAATTGGAAGCCTACATCAGGAGTGCTTCTTGGATAATGAATTGAACCAGAGAACAAAAGCTTCCTCTGCCCATCAATGATTAGTGACCTTCCATCATAGGTTACATTGCCACCACTTGCACCACCTACCGCCGCCGCGGCCACCACCGCCACCAATCCGAACCACCACAACCACCGGCAACCCGTCATATCTTCAATTATCTACTCCACGAGGGGGGAAAAACCACAAGTATATAAATTGTCCAAAAATATACAAGTACTTTTTTATTTACATCTATCCTTGTATTCATACGCATACAAAAAGGTGAATAATTCCTATCACCTACTTGTTTATCTTAGCACTTACTAATATTGCATGAAATTGTGTAAAAAAAAATAGTGATTCAATGTGTAAGTAAAGAAAAAAGATGTTTTAAATTTAATGGGAAGGTAAGTTATAGAGTATCTATATGAAAATATGCATGAAATCTTGGTTAAAACATGCCTTAATTATGAAATAGAAGGTTGAACAGGAAAGTGGAATAGGAAATCTGATCCCAATAATGGATTCAGATTTTGTTCTACTTTTAAGAATCCACTTTATTGGATGAATTTAATGTTAGTTATTTCAATATTCGGATGGGATCTTCTATTCCAGGATGGTGTTTCATCTCATATTTCACCGAACAGATGATTGACACGTGTATACAAGTTACCATATTAATTTTGGAGCATAAATCAAGGCTAAATTGTGGGTTTTTATGGCAACTTGTATACACGCGTCAATTATCCATGCGGTGGAATATGAGATGAAACATCATCCTGGAATAGAAGATCACATCCGTTCAATATTGCATGACATGCCAATGATATACTACAACGTGGAATTAGAAAGTAAAATAGGAAATCCGATCCCATGGATTCAGATTTATGTTCCACTTTTCTATTCAACTTTGTATTCCACTCCGTTGGATGAATGACATATGTTATTCATCCGAATGATAAAATACAAGGTTGAATAGTAAAGTGGAATGGAAAATCTGATTCCAAGATATAGAGTATATAAATAGGAAGTATGCATGATTTTTTGCCTTAAAATTAAACATGCCACAATAAAGGAAAAAATAAAATAAAATCTTTGACTACTAAAAAATTATAACATCCCAATGTTTTTATTTGGAACAAGGAAGCATTATCTGCATTTTTTACTTACCATATAAAATGCAAATTGTCATGACCGAGGTTGTGAGCTGATTGCATCCATTGAGTGCTATTTGAAATTGGATTATGACCTATGAGCATCTTATTCCTTTATTTATATTTTATTGAATGCAAAAAGTTTCTTTAGTCAAAGTTTATGGTAAAAAGGAAAAGGAAAATATTGTTTCTAATTATTGTATTAGAATTGCAGCCTTTTATAAATCATTTCAAATCATATAAACAATTATGTTGCAGGTGCATGGAAGGTAAATCACTTCAAGATGTAACATAAGACATGGTTACAATTTACATTAACATCTAAATAATCCCTTAAGTTCGGGCTAATTACAATAAACCCCAGAGGTTTTGAAAATTACAAAAGAAAAAAAAGTCATTTAGGTTTGATTTCATCTTACATTTCCCCCTTCATAAGCTAAAAATATTTAGAAAACCCCATGATATTTATAGAGATGTTACTGATTTACCCTTAAATTTAAAACATAATTAAACTTGATGAGGTTTTTAGTAATTAAAAACATCTTTGGGTTTTTTTGTAATTAGCCCAAACCTCATGGTGATTTTTGTAATTATCCTTAAAAATAATAATGTTGCCCTTGGATGATTTTATTTTGGGTGAAATGACCGTGCTAATATATGAAAGATGCATTAAGAATTTGTGGAAATTGGAGGTTCCTGTTTGATAAATGTTTTTATCATGATTTTGATGATTTTATTTTAAAGTGTTTTTACACCAAAATAATGTTTTTTAAATGTTGTCCAAATACTCCTAAATGATTTAAAATATTTTTACTAATTTTTCGGAGTATTTCTTCAAGATTATTTTCGACAAAAATTGGACAACACTTTTGATGATTTTGTGTTAAAGTGTTTTTACACCAAAATAATATTTCTAAATGTTGTCCAAAAAATCCCGATCGATTTAAAATGTTTTTACTAATTTTTCGGAGTATTTCTTGAAGTTTATTTTCGATAAAAATTGGACAACACTTCTGTCTCGTGTTCAACCGGTCGCCCTATAAGACAACCCGTGTCTGAAAGATGATTTCCAAAACAGAAACGAGACGTTTTGAAAAACCCTGGAGGTCGACCGGTTGACCAAAAGGTCGACCGGTGCCTGAAGAGAAAACAAAAACTCTGTTTCTCAAATTTGTAGCAGGGTGACCGGTCCCTATGGGGGGCGACCGGTCGGACCCTAGGTTGACCGGTCCAACCCTTCCTGGACCGGTCCCTATGTTAGATTTTGCTGTGTAATCTCATTTTCTCTATTTGTGCGCGACCGGTCGCCCTATATGTTTATCAGCAAATTCTAACCGTTGTGCAGTAGACAACTTTTCCCTAAATTGTGGGGTTGATTTCTAACAGCTATAATCTTGATTTTAATTGTATTTTTTTTTTTGGTAGAAATAAGTCCCCAAGAGGAACCTATCCATGATCAATCATCTCCTATAAATAGAGGAAGATTTGAAGCAACATAAAAATAGAGCAAACAACACAACACACCAAGAAATCTGCAAATTTGTTTGAGTCTTTATTGTCAGCATTCTTGTTGTAATAGCATAAGTATTTCACTTTCACATCTTGAGGTCTAGGCTTATTTCTTGATTACACTTGCACTCAAATATTGTATTATTCATTATCGAGTTGTAATCTTGAATTTGGGCTCGTCGTTCAACACAACATATCCTTGTGAGTATTCTTGGGTAAGAACACACTTGGGTGATCTAGGTGCTAGGTGCAAGAAGATTGTGGTAATCTTCTTATTGAAGAGTTTGGTGCTCTTTGAGGTATTGAAGAATTTGGTGTTCTTCAAGGTTGAAGATTGTGGTAATCTTCACAAGGTGTCGTTGAAGATTGTGGTAATCTTTAATGGAGATTGTGGTAATCTCCAAAGAGGTGTCGTTGAAGATTGTGGTAATCTTTAATGGAGATTGTGGTAATCTCCAAAGAGGTGTTGTAAGGTGATGTTGTATTAATTGTGGTAATTAACAAATTTTTTTTCCTTTTGAAATCCATCCCGGAGATAATGGGGTGGTAGAGGATTAGGCTCTAGGTGGGTTGAACCTCTATAAATCGACGCGTGTTATTTACTTCCCGCATCTTCATTCTTATTTTGGCTTGTTTGATTCAAAAAAGAGGGCATAATCGAGAAAATGGAGATAATCTATTCACCCCCTCTAGATTATCGTAGCCGTTTGGACTTACAAGTGGTATCGGAGCCAAACTCTTTGGCAAGCTCGTTCTACATCGCGAGTAAAGAGGAAAGATCAATGGATACGAATGAAGTCTACCTTACCGGCGCCTCCACCAACAAGCCACCACTATTTGATTCCAAAAATTATACATTTTGGAAAGAAAGAATGGAATGCTATTTACAAAGTTGCGGGTTTGATATTTGGAACACGGTCATAAATGGAGAATCCATCCCGATGAAAGACGGACCACTCACCTCCAAAGTCCTCAAGGAGCTCAATGATGAAGAAAAGGAAATTATCTCCTTAAATGGTAAAGCTCTAAATATTCTTCATTGTTCACTTATATTTTCGGAATACGGTCATTATTCGAGGAATACGATCGGCACACAAAGCATGGGAAAACTTAGAAAGCTATCTATGAAGTATATGCAAATGAAAGGAGCAACACAAAAGCATCTACCTCTCAATTGGATACAACATCAAATCCAACAACATGGGATGAGCATCCTACAACTTCCGATGATAAAGTCGAACAATGTCTTATGGGTTTCGAAGAAGAAAACGAGGTACGCTCTAAACCTTCTACTTCTTATGAAAATGAATTACAAAATGATTATAGAGATTTGTAAAATGATTTTGATGAGCTACAAAATGAATTCCAAAGTTTGCTTGTTAAATACAAAAATTTGAAAAAGGAATTCAATGTTTTGGAAAATGATAAGGATAGATTATTTACCTCTTATGAATCACTTTCATGTGCTCACACCACCACACTTGATAAAGTTAGAATCCTTGAAAAGGAAAATAGTACTTTTGTTGAGGATATTAATTGCATGAAAAAGGATTTATTAAAATTCAACTTGAGTACCGATAAAATGACCAAAATTGTTGATGTTCATAGTTGTGATAATTTGAAACTAGGATTTTATCATAAGCCTAATGTTGTTAATCACATGAAAAAGAATCAAGTCTCTAAGCATGTTGGTCATTATGCTCCTAGAATTATTACTTGCTTCTATTATGGTAAAAAGGGTCATACGGTAAATACTTGTTAGGCTAGAAATAACTCTAATTATTATTGGAGACCTAAAAGTCTCAAGGCTAATCCCAAAGAACCTAAACACTTGAGGGTACCAAAAATAATGTCATATTAGGTACTGATGAAATAATTATCAAAGAAAAGTTATATCGCCAAGAAGACATCAAATGCCCGTTTTATCACTACAAAAAAATGAGTTTTAGTGATGATAATTTTTGTCACTATATATACTCATTTTGTCACTATAACTAGGTAGTGACAAAATAAGACATTGTCACTATGTCGTGGCTAATACCTTTGTGGCTAAAAAATTTAATGACAACTATGATAGTTGTCACTACATCTTATATTTTTAGCCACAAGTGATGTTTGTTGCTAAAACTCTAGTATTTAGTGACACATTATTCTTGTTGCAAAAGCTCTATTATTTAGTGACACATTATTTGTGTCGCTAAAACTACATTATTTAGTGACACACATTGTTATTGCAAAAACTCTACAATTTAGTGACATACTATTGTTGTTGGTAAAACTCTATGTTGTAGTCACACAAAATATTTGCCACTAAAATATCATATTTTAGCCACACACACATTTTGCCACTACAACTAAGTTTTTTTGTGACATATAGTTATTGTCACTAAAACCCAATATTATAGTGACAAACTATTCTTGTGACTAAAATCTAACACTATAGTCACATATATTTCTTGTCACTAGAAGCAATTCTTTTGTAACAAAAAAAGAGTCATGTCATCAAACCGCTTGAAAACCGTCACAATTTTATTTTTATTAAACTGAAATTTAGTCGTCACTAAAAATTAATATTTGTCACAATAGATTATTATTATTATAAAAAAAATTTAATTAAAAATAATTATAATTAATAAATCGTGACAATATTCATCATGATGTAGTTTCAATCTAGTGACAATAGTTTTTTTATCTGTTTTCTCCAATGTATTTCGTATTGTGCTCTCCATAACAATTATATGAAACATTTAATCTCAACCAACAAATCGTATCTCAAAAGCAATAGAAATATCATTTGCATAAATGTCTAACTTGAAAATATGAGTTCAAAATAAAATCAATGTGATGAACCGCAACCAACAATTAAATAAACCAATTACAAATGTAAAACTAGGTCTAAAGCTCATGAAAATATTAAATGACGAGTCAATTTTTCCGAGCCACAATATCCTTCATACCGCAAATATATTAAATTATTAGAAAAATTAGTATTCAATGGAAAAAGTATGGCAAAGAAATGGAATAGATCAAATATTACACACAAGCACACTCACCTTAGATGATGCAATTTGGTTACTTTGGCTTAAGCCTTGAAGCATGGTAGGTAGCTGAGCTTTCAAAAAAGCTTGTAATTGAGCTTCCACTTGAGATTGCACTTGAGCTTGCACTTGAGATTGTACTTCTTGTACTTGAGCTTCTTGGTTGTTGAGTTGGGCTTCTAAAGATTGCAAACGTGAGGTCATGTCTTCAGCTTGTTTTCTTAGGTCATCATTCTCTTTTTGTAGTTCTTCATTAATTCTTTGTCCTCTTTTAGATTGTGGCTTCAAACCATCCCCACACCCACGTAATCGACTTGGTTTCTCTTGCCCAAGCACTTTAACAAAAGCTTCGGCTTGATCATGGGTTTTTCATTATCTTCAATTGGTTCACTTTGGAGTCGAACAATATCATCCTGAAAAAGTTATCTAATTCAATATTGATAATATGATGATGAATAATTTTTAATTAATTGAAAAACTTACATAAACCTCCCTTGAAGCTTGATCAATCCAACTTTTTTTTTTTTTAATTCTTGAATCGAGTTTTTTTCCAAGTGGATGTTCGTGTGGGTTCTTCCCCAGTCTCAAGATCGCGCTGACAATATAAATGTGTAAAAATGTATAGAAAATACTATAATGGTACTAATATAGCAATATTTCAAAAAACTTACATCTTCATAACAATATTGAGCAATTGATTTTGTCCCGCAAGTATGGGCTATCGTCAACTTTTGCCGATTTTTCTTTTCTCGATCACTATCTTTTGTGGATACAAATAAATAAAAAATTAATATAATATCATAAGAAAATTTACGTTCATTAAAGTAATTTAGCTCCATGCCACGCCGCATGAGAAAGAAACAATTTAAATGCATACACGAAATCACTTAATTAGAGTTCATAATTATTGAAAGCAAATCCTAACCAAAAACATGGAGGAAGGAATTAAGTAAAATAAGTTTAGTGCCAACCTCAAAAAGGAAAAAAATTGCAGATGAAATGCATGTGAATCATTATTTCTTACTTTGATGCCGACATTAACATATCATATCAAATCCACTTTCTTATGAATTGTCAAGAAACAATATTCTTTTAGGATAAAAAAATAAAATTCTATGAAATTACGTTCAAAATGTAAAAACTAATTCACTTGAGAGACATATGTTAACATTTAGGAACTTAATGCCAATATTAGCAAAAGCAATTCAGATTGATTAACTTCATGTAGCTATTTTTAAATTTGTAAATACTATACTAATAAAATTAGGGATAATTACAAAAAACACCCCTGAGGTTTGGGTGATTACAAAAAAATCCAAAACTATTTCAAAATTACAAAAGACCTCTAGAGTTTGATTTTGTCTTAAATTTTAAGGGAGTAATTTTAATATTTTTATAAATATCAGGAAGATTTTTGAAATATTTTTTGCTTATGAAGGATAAAATGTAAGACAAAATAAAACTTCAGTGGATTTTTTATAATTTTCAAAACCTGTATGTTTTTTTGTAATTTGCCTAAACCTCGGGGATTATTGTAATTATTCCTAAAATATATTATAGTGTTGTTAACTATCATGGAAACTTAAAAAAAAAAAAAGAAGAAGAAATGAGACATAAAGAAACACTAGATTAATAGCATAGAAAAAATAAGTTACAAATTAGAAGATAAATCTAAAACAACACAAACAATAATTTTAATAGATACAATTAAAATACCTAGAAATTAATTTGTGTACCTTAAAAGCGTCGCTCTCAAAAAAATTGATAAGCATTTGCCAATCTTCCTTTTCTACTGAAGTGGGAGGTTTGTTCAAAATCCCCTCATGATTCTTGTTTTTAACATAATGCATATGTAGCTTGTGTCGATAGTTTCTATATTGACGATTTAGTTGTTCAAAAACGATCTTCTTAACTTGAAAATTCTCATCAAGATTAAATTTTTGCTGCACATAAAAAATTCAACACGAATTATTGTAGATATTATATAAGAAATTTACATCATTATATTATCTTCAAAAATATTACCTTCATTCCCAG